>SRSI01000028.1:1200000-1800000 GCA_005656395.1 Strongyloides papillosus
CAATTATAGAAGAAGAAAAATACTTTCTTTGAATATTATTATTAGTTTTTATAAAAATTATTAAAGTATTTTTTTAAAAGTTGTAGTACTTAAGATTTAAAGGTATAATAGCTTTTGAAAATTACTTTAAGATTATTATTAATAATAATAATAGTTGAAGTATTTGTAAAATAATGAGGTAGAAGTTTTCCAACAATATTTGAGGTAGTAAAAGCAATAAATAGTTGGTACTTTAATGAAAAAAAAAGTATTAAAAATTATATTTTATAAAAAAAGTTGTATATATCGTATTGATAAAAGGAAAGTTAACAATTGTCGTAAAAAAAGAGTCATTTGGTTGTTTGATTTATTTAAACAAATGAGGGAGAAAGTAGCTATAAAAAAGAGATATATAGGTGAATGGTTTAGAGTGTGTTTTATGAGTATGCATATGTTTTATGATATGTGATCTCATGACCTGATTAGTAGGGTTCCAAACCACCTCTCTGTTTTCATTACCAAACCGACTACTATAGCTCCCTTTTTTTGCGCATCACTCTATATTAAGATACAGGAAAATATATGTTAAATGAAGTAAAATAAAATATCATATATATTTTGGAAAAAAATGTTATAAGTTATGAGAGAAAAATTGTTTAGAGAGGTTTTATGTATCTTTATTTTACATATATTGAAGAATGATAAAAAGAAGCAAACTGAAGGCTACTTGATAAATAAATGATGTAAGATGATTAGTTTGAAAGAGTAAACAGTGATAGAATAGATGTATATAACAAAATGTCTTGGACAATATTAAAATATTAGTTTATTTTCATTTAAATATGTATATATATTTATTTTGTTATGAACGAGGAGAGTGATAAATTAAAATCATTTTTTTACATAAAAAGAAAAGACAGAAAACATTAAACTTTAAATATATTTTGCTTTTTTTTATTTAAATTTACAACTTTCCATTTTTTTTCTATAAAAATAAAACACAATGATAAAAGATAGGAAATGAGAGTTTTGGGAGTTTGATAAATGAATAAGAAAAAGTATAACAAAAAAAAGATAAAAAATTTAAATTACTTTTCATAGTTTTTCAAAACATAATGTATTAAAAGAAGACTTTTTTTGACTGTTTAGAAATAATTAATGAGAAAAAGTAAAAGATACTAAAAAGAAGGAGGTTGGGAAAAGAAGAAAAAAATTTGATTAAATGACTGAAGATAAGAAAAAAAAGAATTTAAGAGTTAGACTAAAAAAACAAGAATATGTTTTTTACACTAAAAGACGCTTATCAGACCAAGTTTTTTTTTTGCGCAACTCAAAAAAAAATCTTAAGAGAGGGAGAATATATTTATTTTTTTGTTTATAAATGAAAGTAGTTGTCCTGAGTATATATTTATATGGTACATATATGCAATAAATACATAAAATAAAAATAAATATTTTACACATACCACTAATAAAAAAGAAACTGATGAAAAGAGAAAAATATTCTCTTATTATTTATTAAGTTAATCATTGATGCAAATTAAATGTCTATCAGTATAAAATTTTACAAATAACACAATAAAAATCGTTAGGTGCTGAAATAAAAGGACATGTTTGTCTTAAGAACATCCATCATACTTAAAATAAAAGAAAAATGAACTTTTTTGAAATAAATTAATTGTATTCAAAAAGAAAAGATAAAAATAATAAAGTGAACATACAAAAAACACTTTATACAAATAAAATTAAAAATATTTTTATCACCTCATATGGGTATACGGTTAATAAAGATAACCTGTATGGAAATAAAATATTATCAAATATTCTTTATTTCACAACCCCAAGAAAAGAGGGAAAGATTGAGGCAGTTAAAGGACTGGTTGTATTTTATATATTGTGTTATTAACTACATTTTTTATAATAGTTGGAGGTAATTTTATATAAAGAAAAGCTAGTACCCATAATTGTTGATATAGAAATAACAACCAAAAAAATGTTAAATGTAATGAAAAAAGATCCATCTAAAATCATTATAAAAATTTTTTTTGTTATAAAAAAAGAGACATATTTAAATATCTCTTAAAAAAATATATCTTGAACAAATTTTTATAAATAGAAAATTTTATTCTCTTTGTCATTACTCAATTATATTTTTTTATCACTATTTGGTCTATTTTTTATGAATAACGTTTCTCAATTTGTCTTCCAAAATTTAAACATATATTATAATCTTCACTATTAAACATAAAAAAAATATTCATAATAGGATAAAAAAAAGTAAATAGTATCATTGTATTGAAATGGACAAAATAAAGTGCTCACTCTTCGGCCAACCATCTATCTCTTTATCACATTCTCCTACATTATTTAATATTAAAAATATAAAATTTTTTTATACATTCTTTCAACGTACTATATATAAATAGTCATATTATATCACAAAACCCCTTAAGAGAGAAACGACAATCGCCCATCTCTTTTTTTTAATTTAGTTGTGACGATAATCACCATCACAACAAAAAGGTTAGTTTGAAAAAAAATAAAAAAAATATAGTAAAGGGAGGGGGAAAAGTATTTATTAATTAAATGATTTTAAAAAAAATCTCAAAAAAAAGATAGAAAAAATACTCGACACATCAAGATAAGAATGTATTAAGTTGTGGTATGAGACATTTTATTTTTTTATTAAATATATATATATATATATATATATATATAATATATAAAAAAGAGAAGGAGCGTCCTGAAAAATGGTGTGTAATATTGTATACACAAAAGAGAGATAGAAGGCATTTAGTAAAAAAAGCCAAAAAACTCCGACGGTCAGATGATTGGATGAAAGGAGAGGAAGAGTATAAAAAATTAAATCTGTATGTTGGTCTCCTTCACATACATATTTATATATGTATATCTTCTTTTCTCTCCCATGGTGGATGAAAATAACTTTTCATCTCATTCCTATTTCTCAACATCCACATGTATAATGTAATATTAATTTTTAAGCGAACGCCGCCTTTTGATAAAAACTAAAGCATTACTTTGATGTTTTTGAAAAGGAGAGAGAAAGACAAAATTTTTGATAGAAAATAATTTTAATTATCAGTTAGTATGGTTAAATGAATGAAAAAAAAATGAAAAAAAAAGAGAGAGAGAAAGACATAGGTCCTTTTACAGGACAGGAGAAGGATATCACAAGTTTTGACAAACCTTCACATTCCAGGATGAACATGGAAGGAGATATGTGTAGATAAAAAAAACTTTTAAATATATAAAATATGGAGTATGGTAGGGAGAGAATAAATATGACGAAAAGAGAATTTTATTATGGGTAAAAGAATGTGGATGACGGAGATAACATCAAAAAAGTGTTAAGGAAAATTTTTCACCCCTTACCAAACATCAGACTATCACGGCTATCTTATTTTTTTTATTCTGTCTTCCTCTTCAAAGGATAAAAATATATATTTATAAATATATATGTATAAGTGGGATGGTGATAAATGGAGAACTCTATTGGTTGTGAGAAAAAAAAGTCAAAAAAGGGATATGTATGATTAAATACCAAGGATTCTTTTTATCCACTTTCATTAAAAAAATGACTTCTAAAATACCATTATATTTGACAAAAAGGCCCCCATATGTGTATTAAAAAGTTTATTTTTTCAAATATAGTAAGAAGGATATTTTGTTGTTTATTTTTTTTATGTATCATTTTAAATAAAAGAAAAACGATAATAATATGATAAGAAGACACACTTATTTTGTCTAGAAAAAGTAAACAACAAAGTTTTGTGTCTTTAAAAGTTTTATTTTCTTTTTTTAAAAAAAATAGCAATGAACTTTTGTTTTTGACATAAACGTTGAAAGAACAAAAAAGAATGACCGATAATGTGAATAATATGAAAAATAAAGTTTAGAAAATTTGGAAATTACAAAATGTTTATAAATATTTAGTGTAGATTACCTTTTATTTATATAAACAGTATTATGTATTTAATTACTTTTGTTATATAAAAAAAGAGAAGAGGTTAATCTATCCTTTTAACAAAAGCCTGCGCGAACCCTTATTTTGTGAGAATGTTTATTTGTGAGTGAAAAAAAGGATGAATGAATGGTAATATATTTATGTGGGTAGGAGAATATTAACCGATAGAAGAGTAATAAGAATTCTCTAATTAAATTTTTTGCAAGAAAAAAATAAGTATGGTAAAGTAGAGTTAATGTATCTGGTCTGGAAAGTTAAGGTAATTAAATTAGGAAATCATAGACAGGAAGAAGGAGGTTAAAAATGTATTCTAATAGAATACAAAGTATCTTCCTAGAGATGACGTATAGACATAGGACAAAACTATAAAATAATGTAAATTGTATGCTTAAGAAGATATATTTTTAGGAAAAAAGTCAAATAACGTAATATAATCTAGGATCCTTTTTTAAAAATTCCTTTTAGTAATAAAATAAGATGAAAACTATATTTTTCAAATAATGAGAATGGTACATATCAACTATTATATTGTTCATGGGGTTAAAAGAAAGTAAAAGGTTTCATTTGTGGTAAACAATTAAAAAAGATAAGGATAGTTCTTTTGATATATATATACATCTATAAACACTTTAAAGGCTTTCTTATCGTTGGTCCTCAATCAAACAATTAATGATAGAAAAAGATGTATTTTTTGTAAGAAAGATGTATGTTTTTAACTAATAAAAAAAGATAGAAGTACAAGATATGTAGATGGTTAAAATATAAAAAAACATATAAATAAAATATATAAGGCTTTAGGAATGGTGTAAAATAGATGATAGAAGAGAGAGACAAAAAAATATATAAAGGGTTTTTTTTGTTGTTATCATTCTTTCACACTATCAAAACATTTAAAATATGGCATCAAAGACTCTTACTTCTGTAATGTCCATTATTTTTAAAGAGCTTAAAAATGTCTTTGAAGGAGGAAGGAACGAATTAAAACATGTGATGTTAAAGGGACCAAAATATTCGAAAAAAAGTATATAATATATTTTTTATGTGACTTTATCTTAATAAAATGCAAAAAATTTTGAAAGTTATAAGTAAATAAGAACGGTAGTCTAAAAATTACCATTCTCCACATAACACAATAAAAATAATATTAAGTAGAAGTGCATTAGTAATAATGATAAATACTAAAATATTTAAATATATTTTTTACAAAAATGAAACTTGCTTTTAACATTGTAAAGAAAAAAACTGGTGTATTTTATAGTAAAAATTGCAATCTTACATAATTAATAATACAAAGTAATTAGGTAAAAATAAGAGAAAATGAGTAATAATTAATTAAAAATAAAACTCTTTCATTTTAAATTTTTTCCTTTGATAAAAATAAAATGTATTTTAAAATGAATGACAATTAAGAAATATATTTGATGATAAAAGAGATAGGTCAAAACTAATCCTCAAAGGTAATTAACTTCACAATCTCATTTTTAATAATAGTATTAGTAGATGATGTGAAAGATAAAGGCTTTTTTTATTATTTAAATGAAAGTAATATATATATATATATATATATACAGTTTAAAAAAGGTTATGACTTAATAATACTAATGTTATATCAAATAAAAACCTTCACATGCTTTTTGTTTTTTCTCTCTAAATATGAAAAGTGAAAGTGACTCGTATTTTATCAATTTTATTTACTTTTTTAATAATCATCTTTTTCCACTATAATAAAAAGAAATTTATATAGTTATTTTTCTATATCGTCATATGGTCATATATATCCAAACCATATGTAAAAAGACATCTTTTTTTTTAAAAAAATAATATAGAATATATAAAAAAGAGGGAAAAATTTAAAAAAAAAAATAAAAGCTACTAAGAAACATATCCTTCTTTTAAAATATTTTCTTTAGTTTCATATCATCTTTCTTCCTTATAACAAGACAAAATAATAACTATTTTTTTCAATGCAAAAATGGAATAATATTTCTCAAATTTCAATATTTATACAAAAAAGAACATTTATATATAGGTGTGGGTAGATATATAAATATATAGACATATGTTTGAGAGAGTTATAATTCATGAAAAAAAAATTACATTCTAAACACAATTTAAATTGTAAAGTAGCTGATAAAGCAAATATTTCTCACTAACTCTAAACCTTTTTTACCGTTACCTTCTTCTTTTCATTTCAATTTTCTCCCCCCGTTTATCTATAAATAAATACAAGATACCTAACACTTGACCACACCATTATACATGGAATATGAGAAAATAGAAATGGTACATATTTGTGTATAAAAACTTCTAATAAAGTATATTTTTTCTAATTGATAAACAAAAATTTACATTTAATATTACAAACCTTCTATCATTCCTTTGTTTAGATTGGTATATTTAGAATGGTAATAAAAAAAGATATATGAATACTTATTTAATAAAATGAACCAATGAATTCGGGTATTATTTTTACATCTAATAATATGATATATAAATTATAGCTCTCTACCATTCACAAATGTGTTGATATAATAAAAAAATATGATTGTTGGTTTTAAATAAAACTAAAAAATTGAATAACGTTTAAATTACTCTATTTTTTTTGACAATAAGTAAAAAGGGAGAAGAATAGTATTTAACAAATCAGTAGAGTATGAATTTTTTGATTGTCTAACTATTATTAAAAACACCCTAGCGTACATTCTTGCTTTAGTATCTTTTAATCACGAGGCTTAAGAAATATATATATACACATACATATGATATACGTATATTATATATCGTAAAAGATATTTTAAAAAATTAGAAAAATATTGAGAGTAAGATTTTTTTCAAAAAATAAAATTATGTGACAGTTTGATGTTTGTAATAGCAAAAGTCAAATAAATAAAGATAAATTATTTAAAGAAAGTCAAATTATAGAAAAAAAAATTATACCAATAGGTGTCCAATTACTAAGCGGAGGAACACTATGGGGTTAATTACAGTAATATTAAAAACAATTTTCAAGTTCGAAATATATATATATACATGTCCATAAATAATTTTATATCTAAAAATTTATTTGTCTTTGAAATGTCAAAGTATAATTTTTTAATTAAAATTAAGAATAGATATAATAAAAATTTCTGAAGAATGGTAAGGTCAAAAGAAGTAAAAAAAACATAATTTTAATTATAAGACTATATATATTGTGTGCCATTTATATAGATACATTTTAAGTATCAACAAGTGCCATGGAACAAATAAAGAAGAATGATGAATAAAAAGTATCATGTGCAATAAATTAATAAGTAAATGATATAAAATTCCTAGTGAAAAATGAAAAAAGTGACAGAAAAACGTGGGGGAAAAAGATGTAACAATGTCATATATTTAATAACAACTTTCATAACAACCTCTAAAAAAGAACATATTTATTGGTTGATTGGGGGAGAAATGAATTCTAAAATAAAAAAATTGTTCCTTAATATTCATTAAAAAAACGGTAATTTTCTACAAAAAAAAGAAAGAGAGATGTATTTGCGTGTATCTTTGGAAGATTAAAAACAAAGAAATTGTTACTAGTATTAAATTAATAAATTATTAAAACAATACAATTTATGTTTAATAAACTAAATATTTTCTTCTTTTTTGCTAATTAACAAATAAAAATTACTATGGTATAACGATTAATTAAATTAAGAAAATTCTAATATGATAAGTTAAATTTAACTAATATTTTTATATTTTATTTTAAATTAATTATTTTTGTTAAATAATTACTTTTGATTAAATAATTGTACTAATTATTTGTTTCATATAGAGAAAAATATAATTTTTAGGTTTTAAACTAAGATTGAGAATTGTGACTTTTAAAATTATTTTTTATTATGATTGTTAAAGGTAATTTTTGATATTTAAAAAACTTACTTTCCAGCCGGCAGAACTATTACTATCACCTTTATCTCGAAAAAAAGGAACATTTGTAACCATCCATTCGTAGACTATAAAAAAGTAATTTAAAAAATAAATAGTATTATTTTGGTATTACCTTGCGATAATGTTAATCTCTGTTCTGGACTAGACTGTATTGCTTGAGTAATTAAATCAGCATAACTATGACTACCCCAAGCATTTCTTCTCGTTGTTGTCTTTTTAGGTGTTGTTGATGAATCAAGACCATTCAAATGTTCAATTTCTTCTTTAATACCAGATGTATTATTTAAATCAGTAAATGAATTAGTTTCATGCCTATTACTAAGAAGTGAATTGTTAAGAGATGATGTTCTTGAATAATCTGTTGATGAATTGATATTTGAAGATAAAGGTGATTGATGTAAATTACTATTTATATTAAGTTCCTGTTTTACACTATCCAATGGTAGATTTTCTGTACTATCACAAAAACTAAAAAAAGAATTAAAAATTAAGGTAAATTAGATTAAAATTTTTTGAAAGGTTATTAAATTTACTCTGACTCTTCAGGTATCTTATCATAAACTGTTGGAGAATTACTATTTTGATCAAAAGCTGTTCTTCTTAAAGGCCATGTATTACAACGATCTCTTTCTATTGGTTCAAGATCTTCCGTATTATTAGGTGTCCTAACAATACCATGAACAAATGAATCCTCATTTCTAGTATGGTGTGAAAAAGGTGTACTATGATCAATTTGTTCAAAGTGAGACAAATTATGTGAAGAACCAACCCCTGAATCATCTCCATTAGAGGTTAATCTTGTATGTGAGGAGGAAGCTGAAGAGGCACCAGAACCTGTTTCATATGAAGGAATACCGGAAGCATCTGATTGAAGGTTTGGCTGTCGATTAATAGCACAACTATTACCAGTATTGTGAATAGATGTATTTCCCCCACCATTACCACTTCCCATAAAATGTGAACTTCTGGAGGAGGATGGTGATGGTGAAATAGAATTCATCACAACGTCATCATTTCTGGATGTATTATTAAGGGAATTTCCAACTGATGAGGGTGATGAAGATGTATGTAAGGGATTATTTCCTGAATTATTAGTTGATGGTGATGATGTTGATGGAAAACCATTTGTGGAAGGTAAGTGACCACTTTGTTGATAGTGCGAACTTATAGAAGTGTATTGTTGTGAATATGAATGTCCACTCATTTTTTTCTGTTTCTTAAAAATAGATACCTAATCTACACCAGGATGAGAAAAAAATATATATATATAAAATATATATATGTGATTTCGAAAAAATGAATTTAATTTGACGATAAGATTATTATCTTCTATTTATCTTCACTTTTAAACTTTATTAATATAAATTTTAACTAGTCAAAAATAAATCTTTAGAAAATTGTAGTTAAAAATCTGTAAAAAAAGAGATAAAAAATATTGTTTCAAAAAAAATTAACTGGTGATAACGAAATAAAAAAATATATAATATGGCAGGGCAATCAACGATCATGGGAGAAAATTAACAAAAGTATAAAAAGAAATATCATTTCTAGATAAAAATTTTCATAACATATCTTACTTTTATGTGTATTCTTTAATATATTTTATATGACTATCGAAAAAATCGGGAGCTTTTTTCAGGAGATAATTTGTTTGAAGACATATGTTGGGGGTCTTTTGTTTTAAAATAAATGTAAGAAAATCTAAAGTTAAGTAATAAAAGGTATCTTATTTTATATGGTAAGAAAAGAGATTTGACGATAGGATAAATGATAACAACTTTTCAATTATAAAAATATTAATATGATGAAGAAGCGTTATATCTAAAATGAATATGTACTAACAATTTACCTTCTTGTAACTTAATTATTCAAGTCATCCATCTTATTATCTTATTCCTCCAATTCATAGAAGGTACACGTAGAATGACCAAATACGAAAAAGGAATATATATACACATAATGAATATATGTATTATATATATATTTCAACTAATACATATGAATATTTTATATACGTATGTAGATATGTAAATATGAATGTAATTTTAAATCATAAAGGAAGATACGCTTTTTTTCTTTTCAGAAGGATGATATGAAGTAACAGAGTAGAAGGAGGAGAAGAAAGAAAGAGAGGAGAACAGTTTAAAAAAGCATATGATTCAAAGAAGAATATTTTCAAGAATGGTAAAAAAAGCAGCTCCTATAATATGTATATGAGAAATTCTATCAATACAAGAATATTTGATTTCAATAATACATTGTAAATATTTCATATAAAAAAATAAGAAATCTTAAGAAAAAAAAGTAACGAAAATTGAATATATAATCAGTAATAGACTTTTTCTTCAATGAAATATATACATATATATGAACAAATGCAAAGTTGAAATTTCCCCTATCATACCAATAAAATATTTTATTTAGTGGCCAATTAAGCATTTTATTATAATTTGAATTAAGAAAAAACTACAAAATCAGAAAAAAGTTTGATTAGAAGAGTAGAAGGTATTTTAATGTAATGGATGTTGAAGAAGGAAAAAAGGATACCTGCGTGTGTATGTCTAAAATTAATAACAAACTATCATTATAGGTGGATGATATGAAGATATGTCGTGATAAGAAGACAACAAAAATCATTATCAGCTTGTGTCAATGGGGGAGAGTGTCAAAGTAGAAATGTATACATATATATCATATTTTAGGGGGAGAAGGAAAAAGAAATATGTAGTTTAAAATATTAAACAGCTTCATAATGATAATCATGATAAATAACAAATGTAACAAAAAACTTTTAATTTTTTTATATTTAAAAAGGATAGAAATTATTGGAACTATACTTTTTTATCCTTTTATGTATATGAAAGTATATAAATAATAATAAATTAAGTTTTTTTTGCTGGGTCCAATGGATTTGGGGGTGAAAGTTAGATGGATAGATGAGGATATATTATGTAGTATGTTTATATATAATTTGACATTAAACATACACACATATACATTTTATTACATCAAAAAATAGTTAAATTTATATAAGAAAGAAATTAAATTGTCTAAAAAAAATAATTTAATAATAAATATATTACTGTATTTTTTCACCTTCTTAAAGAATTTAGAAGAAATATTTGTACGGAGCATAAATTAATTATTAGGTTAGTTAATGGTGTACCTCGAAAGAGGGTAGTTGATAGGAAATTATGTGTATACAGAAATGAAAGGGATTTTAAAAGTTGAAATACACATGAATATTTAAATGTCCTTCCTACGTCACAAATTTTTCTCCATACATAAAGTTGATACATCACTAAATGTGCATTTATTTATAAAAAAGTGTTTTAAAGAAATATAGAGAAAAGATCCATCATACATTTTTAAGAGATATTTTTTGAAATATTTTCATAAAAAAAACTATGCAAAAATAATAAAAAAAAATGAACAAAAAAAATCAAGAGCATAAAGAATTGATTATTTAGAGTTTTATAAATGAATGTTTATAATATTTTATTAAAAACTTTAATATAGATACTTTTGATGTTTTAATATCTTATCAGTAGTTAAAGTAATAATTAAACTTGTGATTGCAAGGTATTTCCTATCTCAATAAAAATTAAAACATATATATATTTATATTGATGCAACACTAAATACATAATTGAAAGTGATGAAAATGAAAAACAAAAGTATAAAATAAAAAATGAAAAAAGGACAAGATGAGGTGATGGAAAGAGCCGTGTGTGTGCAGATATTATTTTCTTAACGTTTTTACTTAAAAAAATGAGGTATTTTAAACAAGGGGTATTTTATTTCTAAAAAGGTATAACTTTTCTTTTATAGTGCATATGTTTCTATTTTAAAGAGGTTAAAGTATTTTTTTAACAAATAAGTAAAAAGGATTTACTATTTCTTTTTTTTTTAAATTTTTTATCAAAAAAATGCTTTTTCCACTACCATTAAAATATCAGGGCCACCAAATAATTTTTCTACAATATCATCATTACTAACTATCATCATCAGTTATAGTTGTTGTAGTAATAGTAGTAGCAGCAGCAATAATGAATACAGCCATCACATTCCATCATTCTATCATAGATAGATGAAGTGAAGAGGGGGGATGATAAAATAAAAAGGTAGGGGGAGGTAATAATGAATATTTAAAAAAACTTGGTATCTCTATCTACTTTCTTTTTTTTAATGTTTGCTGCTATTGGAAATAAATGTTAAATTTTTTAAGAATAAATTAATAGTGGAATCATTAAATTTGGTATATAAACTACCTAAGTAAGATAACTAGTAATGACATATTTTTAATAATATTAGTAAAATATAATGGCATTTATTTTAAACGTGAATATTATAGATGTCTCTTGACATTTAATCAATGTTGAATAGTGATATATCATCTCACTAATATGATAAATGAAGAGAAATATAGTTTGATTGATATAAAATTGTATCATTTTTGTTTTCATAACTTTTAATTGTAGTATGAAATAGTTTCATTTTTGTCAAATGACGGAGAGATAGGAAACTTCTCCTTGTCGATGAGAGACAACATACGATAAAAAATGTCTGTAAAAGGAAATGTTGGATTGGTTTATAATATAATATGTTTCAAAAAGTAAAGAAGAAAAGTGGTAAAATGGTGATTTTAAATTGGAACAATAGATAGAAGTGTAAAGTTAGTACATTTTTTGGCGCTGATAACGATAAGTTGAGAATAGAGGAGAGAGAAGGTTATTCTAAAGAGAAAAATGAATAACGAGAACTTAATAGATGAATGATATTTTGGTAGAACATTTTGAAGACGCCTAAATATCTTCTACTTGAAAAAGGAGGAAAAATAGAGAAAGAACTTATAGTGATTCTTTCTCCACCTCCCTTTTTTCTTCAGATGCGATGGGAAATATACATATATATATTTATCAATCACTGATATTATGTATCATGTTATAAGATGACAATGAAGAAAAATGCTTTTGATAAAATAACAAAAATTTTATGATTAAATATAATGTCGCAGGTTGGGGAAAGACTAAATTATATAATCAAAAGTTTTAATTTAAATTAGCGATAGAAAAAAAGTTATAGACGAATTATATTATAATATGTGTACATAATTGAAACACCTTTTTCTTTATTACTATTATAATATGAAAGAACAAAAGTATGACTTCTATATGTAGAAAAAATATTTATAGAAAATTAGTTATATAAATTAAAAATATTTAAAATTTTCCATGATAGTAAAAAAAAGGATTTTAATATATTTATCATATAAAATACTTTATTGTTTATTAAATTTATATAAAAGATTTATATAAATTAATGTTAACTTTCTAAATTTTTCAAATTCTCTAGCTCATTTTTATTGAAAAAATATATATATGCGAATATCAACAGAGATAGCTGTACAATAATCAGAAACTTTATTTCATTTTTATATAAGTGAAATATTTTATTTAAAAATGGACATGTACATACAACCCACCCCGTGTAGAATATGTTTTAAGAGACCAAAAATTTAAAAGTGCACTTTTATATATATAGATAAAATAAAATGATTTTGGCCTTGAAAGGTTACGTTATTGGAGAATTTTTTAAGTTAATGGAAAAATGTAAGATAGTAATAATATATAAAAGTGAATATATATAATGGTTGTCAGTATAATATAATATTTTTTAAGGGAGTGAGAAAATAAATGTAACCTCCTACAATTTTTGTTGCTTTTTGGCGAAATGATTGATAAGAAAAATGATGACTGAAAATAAAAATTAAAAAAATATATAATAATAGTTAAAAATGATTGTTGATTTGTTTGGGTGTTCTGATTATAAATTAAAATAGACAAATTTTTTATAATATACTATTTTTTTATAGTTTGATTATCACATCTTCCTGTCTGATGAGAAAATTATACTATCAATATGCGAGAAATTTTAGATATTAATATAGTAGTGTATAATATAAATAGTACAATCGAAGTATAATTATATTTTAAGAGAAGAGTAATAAAAAGACGAAGATAGTAGTAATCAGTTATAGTAGTGATCTTTAAATCAGGTATACACGCAACACTAAGGGGCTTCTCCACAAAGAAGAAATCAAACATTTTAACAAGAAAAAAAGAAGATAAATTTTTGATAGAAATGTTTTATTATAATTTCTATTTTATGGTATATAATTATTTTATTTGATAAGTTTATTTTTTAAATTAAAAAATGACAAGTAAAAAATAATGTTTAAGAATTTATTCTATTGTATTATAGAGTATTTATGAGTATATAGTTTTTAGTGAAATTAAATAGTTATTTAAAAATGGAAAAGAATGTCCAAAAAATGGAAATTTTCCTCATTATTTTATACATAACTTAATTTCCCTTTTAGTGACATACTGTTCCTTTTCATCATTTTATGTTATCTCAATATTAAAAAAAATAAATGCACTTTAAAACTACATTAGTAAAGGAGAGTTGGAAAAGGGAATATAGCAACTTCCGTAGTCATTTAAAACCTATCTAAAAATTAAACAAACTTTGTTAGAAAACAAAAGTGCAATTCTACAAACAATTTTCTTCACTTAATTTAATAGTCAGTTGTGACATTGAAGGATGAATATTTGAATATTTCAAAGTACAATACAAAACATTTGAATGATTATATAGCAATGATTTCGAGATGTGTGATAGTGAAAGTATAATAGGTTATTATTTAAATTAAAAAAAATGTGTTAAAGTCAAAAAAAAGGAGTGAAATAGAGAAGATGGTAAATTATGAAAAGATGTTGAATTTCATCCCACATATAAATTTACTTTTAAAGTTTATATTCTTTTTCTCTTTTTTTTACTTTAAAAAAAATGACCAATTTGAAAGTCTATTCATGGGTAAATAGAAAATTATTAAGAATTAGTTGTGTATTGGTTTAACTGTAAGAGTATACTATTACTTTTTTCGCTATAATATACACACAATGATGTATGTTGATAATTTTTAGTAACTAAAACCGTTGATATAGATAATAATAAGTTTACAAAATTGACTCTTCCAAATAATGTATACATATATATATATAGTATCTTAACTTCAAATACATCTCAAGTTAATTGTGTCTAGATTGTTAAACATTTGTAAAAATTGATTATGAGGTAATTGAATGCGAAGTTATACTTTTTAACTATTTCTTCTTTTGATCGGGGAGCTTCTTAAGGTATAATTGTATTAAACGTATTGCTGTGTATTGTAAAAACATATATTTTAACGAACAGAGTTTAGAAATATATGTAATTGTAAGATATAACAAATTTTAACTACATATATTTTCTTTTTTAGTAATTATAAAATAAATTTGAAATATTAAAATAAATGAAATGATTTGCCTATTAAAACTTGTATATGCATAGAAATATAAATGAAAAGTCTTTATCAGTTTGTATTTTGATATACATGTAGTTTTAATAGTAAGTTTATTTCCAGTCGCAACTATAATATTGTTTCATTTCATTAAAAATAGAAAAAGAAATAATATTTAATAATTTAGAAGAAGAAAAGTCTAAGATAATAAATATTAAAATATATATTAGTTAGGAAAAATAAAAGAAGTTTAATATTAAATATGATCAAAGATATAATTATACTATGATCATGCTATTGTCTTTCAATATAATTGTCCTTGGGTTAGTTGTATTAAAACACAATATTATTATAATGGTCTAAAAAAACTTTTGCTACAATGAAAAAAGAATAGATAAAATAAATATTAATAATATAAGACAAATCAAAAATAGTACTCCCCTAAATGGTTTTAAATATAAATATTATAACATTTTTATGTATAATAATGATCATTGAGTAATATACTTTTACCACTGAAAATGAGGTAAGAGGTTGATAATATAAAAGTGTTAAAAATAGATAAAAGTAGTAGATGATAGAATAATGTTTTTTTTATTTTGGCTTGTAAGATTATGGTATAAGAAATATAGGAATAATATTAAATTATTCTTCAAGTTAACTTGCCACATAAACAACTTTAAAAATTAAAATGTTTCATTTTTAAAAGTGATCTATGAACCTTTAAATAGAAAGACCTCCACACATAAATCACTGATATTTGTAGAGTCTATAACTTGATATGCTGCTTTAATTAATTATATATAAAAAAAATTTCACTTATTAGACAATTTTTACGCCTTTCAAAATTGTTAATATTGCAATTTTATTTAATTATATATTTATAAAAACTTTCTAATATATGTTTTATATCAAGACATAATGCAGACTATATACTCATTTATATAAATGCAAAGTAATACTTATTAGAATTATTTTTAAACTAAAATTATATTCTATAAGAAATTAAAACTATCAAAGGTCTCCAGAAATTATACATTTCCATTATTTTTCTTTCTTAATTATCATTCTCAATAAAAATTACTAGAGTAACCTATCAAACTTATCTGTTATTTACTAGTACAAATTAATACTAATTAAATAAGTATTATCTTACAATAATTTATTAGATATACATAAATATAAAATTAAAGGGAAAAAATGATATATGATTTTCTAGAAAAAATTAAAATGCCGGGCTATCAAACGATATAATAAAAAAATCACTTTTGTTAGCAAATTTTTTAATAAAAAAAATTTAAGAGTGGGCATACAACCGAAAACGCCCTGTATATGTGATATAAATATATATATATAGTATCAATAAAAACTACCCCATTCTTCAATATCTCTCTTTTGTTTCATGTACAAAATAATAGTAAAAAATATCTTTTTCTCATCTATCTAACCAGCTGTTTTTTTATGTTATTATATTTAACTATCCATATAAAATGTTTGTATGTGTTTATTTTTTACTATTATACTTCTGCATATATTTTTAGTTGATAGGGAAAGTGGGAGAATTTGAAGGTTGAATGACAATTGCGACATATTATGTAAGAGATAACAGCCTATTGCTAGGAAAGTTAAGTGAGCTTTGGTGATAGCGAATTTAGAGAAACATTATAAAAAAATGAAGAAAATCAGTGCACCAATTTTTTATGTCTCATTGTCTTGTGTCTTTGTGTATGCACATTATGGAACTGTCCTTCTTTTGGAGTAAGAGATAATAAAAAAAAGTTATAAAAATATGATAAATATTAAACGATGTTTAAATTTAAATAATAATTCTGTAGTACGTATTTTGCTCTAACAGTGATACACGAGCTCCCTTACTAATTGCATATTGAAAATGTATCATTTAATGTACATTTTTGATCTATTTTTGGATGCAATTTAATGTAGACAACTAATGGCTAATATTTAGCTACTTTTATATATATAATAAATATAAATGGATATGTTTATATAGATGGATATGTTTTTAGTATCCACCTGTAGACATTTGATCTTCAATAATCTAATTTTTTTATAATAAAAAGACACATACATATACTTGCATATATTAGAATAGACAATTTAATATTTAGAAATAAATAAAGAACATATATAGTAAAAAAACTATATTAAAAATCGTTCGTAATAATAAGTCCATTAAACTATATAGAGAAAATAATCGTCAATTAAATTTATTCTTAGTAATAAAAAAAAAGTGTAAACAAGAAAAAAAGAAGCAAATTATGGAGGTTAAACAATCACATTCCTCCGTCTCTCCTTTTTACATATATTTTTATATATATTTATACGTATAAATATATATATATATATATCTTAACGCCTATTAATTCCAAAACTTTTCCTACAAAAAAATTTAACTCTTCCTTTTATATTTCAATATGCCTTTTTTTCTATCAACCTTCCACAACAGTCAGCTGATAATTTTTTTTCACATTCAAGAAGCTATTAAAAAAACGACTACCATGTTGTTGCTATCAAAGACACACTTTGCCGCTAATGTCTAAAGCATTGGTCGCAACCAACCTCTTCATCATATATTTATCATATTATATTATATGTCGCAGGCATTTTTTACATTTAGATATAAAAAAATAATAGTAGAAAGTGTATAGTCGTGTGAGAATGAAGAAAAAGCATAAAAATGAAAATGGGGAGATAAAAAAAGAGAATGCAGAAAATGGATTGAGGAGTATTAAATGACAATGAGCTGCTGTTGTTTTTCGAAATGAGGAAAATGATTTTTGATAACCGAGGTAAAAAAATGATTTAAGGTCAAATAAAAAAGATAAAAAAATTTTTCTATGCATTTTAAAATATCCATCATAACGTATATATTTTTTTTCTACCTGAATAGATGGATAAAATTAAAAAAGACTTAGATAAGATTACAAGAAAAGCTTTACATTTTGACACAATTTTCTATTATTTATTTAAACATACATTATCAGTTAATATAATTCTTGTTCTTAATATAAAATTTTTAAAAATACACAAAGGACAAGTAATAAAAAAAATCTAATAAACACTCTTTTTAAAAGATTTTTCTAAAATTAAAATTGATAAAAGAGTTATATTTTGAGGCTAAATTTTGTGTGAAACCATAAGAAATTTGATGAATGTATGAGTTTTTTTATGAAAATGTCTAGGAGGAAGTAGATAAAAAATAAGAAGAAAAAGAAGTATTAAAAAATGTGATTAATTGTTTTTCCTATATAGAGATGTTAATAATTAAAAAAAAGTAATACAAAATTTAGAAGGTGATTAAAATAGTCATTTATTAGAACATTTATGATTGTGTGTTTTTTCCAAAAACCCTTTAACTATGGTAATAAGAATAATTGTAAAAGTACAACATGGAAAGCAACTAAGTATTGATGTATCAATGACAAAAACATGAAGTTGAGACTTTAAAAAGACAAAGAGAAAATGATACCAAAATTTAAGTAGAAAAAATTGAAGGACGTTAGTTGAATTGTCAACAATAGGCGACTCCTTTTTTAATTCTAATCTTACTATCCATACCTATATTAAATTTCATTACTCAACGACTATAATTGCATTTATATATTCTATAATAAGGAAAACATAAAATTATACCATATCAGGAATATTATAGTCATAATAATTGTATCTATATATAATATAAAACGCTAATATTTTAACATCAAAAAAACACTTCACTGTAATATTATCAAAAATATAACTCCTACAAGTTGCCGTTAATAATAACACAGATATATTTTTTTATGGCATTGCGCCCCCACACCTACATGTTATAGATATATTATTATATTTCTTTTGTATTGGTTATTCAATAAATTACCATATTTTAACAAGCATATCATTATAAAAATTGTTACGGCATTATTCATAATTTAAGCCATCAATTGTTAAAATAAAACATAAATTAGAAAAAAAAATGTACTTCAGAAAAAAAGAAAAGAAATGCTTTCACGCAAATTGAATGATAACATTCATGAGAGATATCTAAAAGATTAAATGAAAATTGGGAGGATAAAATTTATACTTAAGCAAATATTATAAAAAAATTTTAACATATATTGAGAAATGGGAGGTGGGATGTGATTAAAAAAATTACTCAAGTACTATTTAAGATTTCTAATTATTTGGTTTATCATTTAATTTAAAGCATATCTTTACTAGAATTACTAAAAGTACATTTTTTTTAAAAGCAATATTAATTATTTAGAATTTAATAAAAAAATTTACCCCTTAAACATTTAATGGACATCCGTCTTTGTCAAATGGAAATTTAATTTTACTATTATAAAATTGTTTCTATTTTCTCTAGAGGAAAAATGGTTGTAGAAAATGAATATAATGAAAGAAAAATCAGAGTAAAAATAACAACTTAATAGGGATAGTAAAAATTTTTATTTCTTATCCAAACTAACCTGTCTGGAAAAGATAGGACATCTCCATAAGGGATGTATGATTCCTCAAATATATCTTCATAAACATCTACAAACATATCCTCATCACTATAGGCTTGGTTATATAATAGGTAATCAGTATCACTAAATCTTCTCGGTCTATTTTCAGATAGCGTTAAGACGTCCCCTTCTATTATCCTTTCCAACATACTTAATTCAGGTAGTGAAACTAAAAAATAATTATTATCATAAAATACTTTTACTAAGATTTTACAAAATTGTGCTTGATTGTTTTCAGTAGTGGAAGGATATGGCTCAAAATCTTCTTCTTCCATAGGTTGATTTTCATTTAAATGTTCTTCAAATAACTTTTGATTACTTTCCATAACTTTTCCTATAAATGTGAATAAATAATTTTATATGTCATTAGATAACAAATGATAATATATTAAACACTTATAACATCGAGTAGAAAAATAAACTTTTCAATAGATGAAATTATATTTATTTGAGAAAATTTTTTAGAGTTTATTATAAAATGAAAATGATTGTAAAAAATAAATGAAATATAATACTTTCCCTAAATATTATTTAAATGTTTAAAAGTAGGAAAATGTATATCTAGACAAAAAATTTTTCTACCAAATCATAAAAGTAAAATTTTTTTTTCTAATCTAATATATATACATAGCCTTTAAATTACTTTGTTTTTTAGTATCCATTAAATACAATTGTTAACAACTTTTAAATATAAATAAAAAAATTAAATCTTTTCATTCGATTAGTTGTGAATGATGATGTACACTTTTTGATAAACATTGTCCTAACTTTCAATATTGGTCTTATTTTATTACTAAATTAACAATTACCTTTACAAATCATTTTTTATTTTTCTTTATTTTGACAAATAAAGAGACATACATCTTCTCCTCTTTTAACAATATAAAATGATAATATGAAAGAGCAAAAGGAAATAGTATTGTTAGATAATCCCTCCTAGTTCTTTGTTTCAAGGTACAAAATGTTAACACAGCAAACGTTGTGTCATGAGGAATATTGTAAAAGAGATGACAGAACTACACTCTATTTACCATCTTTTTGAAGACTATTTAAAATAAATTTCCACTCGATTTTACATGTGACAATACAAAAATTTTTCTTCCTCTACCTTTTGTGAATGCAAATTATTTTTACAAAAGTTTATTTTGATAAACAATTACAAATAATCATTGAAACTAACAAAACATGAATATTTTCATGAGACATATTTTCTACACAAAATGAATTGGGTAAACATACATTAATTAAATTTCAATTTCACAATATATATATATATATGATATATCACATAATTTGATCAAATTGTATAAAGTTACAAATTTAGTCATCAAATTATTAATAAACAACGTTGTTATTCAAGACATAATTTATTTATCACAAAATAATTATAAGGAAGAATTTTCAAATAATTCTTAATTCATCAAAAAGGTCATTCTTCATTGATCCCTTATTTTGTTTACAATCTCTTCAGATTAATAAATTATTTTCTTTCTTTAATTAAATTAAAAACAATGTAATGGATTAGGTATAAAAGTATTTTATTTTAAAATATAATATTCTGGGATTGGTTCTTTAAGTAAAATGGAAATTTAAGTGAAATGTTAATTTAAAAACACAAAAGTACTTTATATTTATCTTCTATTTAATCAAAAAATGGTTCATATGTAGAATGCACTTATAACTTTAAAATAGACCTTCCTAATTCATTTGGTCTAAAACACCCTTTCTCAGTTAGGATGCCCGTTATAAATTTTGCCGGGGTAACGTCAAAAGCAGGATTCCAAACATTTGTTGTAGTTGGTGCTGTTAAAAGACCATTAAATGAAAGCATCTCAATTGCCGGTCTTTCCTCAATTTTTATTCTCTTTCCTGTTTTAATATCTTTATTGATAGATGAAATTGGTACAACAACATAAAATGGAATATTATGTGATGCTCCAAGAATAGATAACATATATGTACCAATCTTATTAGCTGTATCACCATTCAAAGCAACTTGATCTGCACCCACAAGTATAGCATCAATTTTCTTTGTTCTCATAGCCCAAGCAGCCATACTATCTGTGATAAGTGTAAATGGGATACTTTCTTGTGTTAATTCAAATGCTGTTAATCGACTACCTTGATTGTATGGCCTTGTCTCAAGACAATAAACCATTTCAAGATGATTCCTTTCATGAAGTTTTCTAATTACACCTAATGCTGTTCCGAGACTACTTGTTGCAAGAGCTCCTGTATTACAAATTGTCATGACAGTAAATTTATGTCCCGGTTCTTTATTAGCTTCAACACAAATTGTTGCCTGTTTTAATAATTCATCATTTTCTTCCCATTCACGTGTATAAAAATTATACGCCGCTATTTGAATTTTATGTCTTATCTCATCAACATCATTTTCTCCTTCATTAACACACCTATCAACCAATTCTACAATTTCCCTAAGGCCATTCCTAAGATTAATAGCCGTTGGTCTTGAGTTAAGAAGATAAGCACAACTTTCCTTTATAAACAAAACAAACTCTTCTATATTTAATGAATCGTGATCTGGTTTTTCTAACTCTACAGCAATAGACAACAGCGCAACTGTTGCTATTAATGGAGCACCACGAACATTCATGTTTTTAATAACTCTAAAACCATCTTTTATACCACTCACATTTATATAAGATACAGCATGAGGAATCAGAAGTTGATCAAGAATTTTAAGTGTAACCTCATCAACATCATAAATTAATGATTTAAGAGATGATGAATTTCCCAAATGACTTTTTTCCCAAAAATCGCTACTTGGATCAAAACTTTTAACAACGCCCGAAGATACATTTTCTTCTTCATCTTCAATAACATCATCATCATCACTTACCTCATCTTTTTTCTCAATTTCAGAGTCTGGACATGAATCAGTTTCCTTACCTTCATCTACAGATATTGTATCAATTTTTTTTTCAGATGATATGGAAAGGTTATCTAAAGAGGAAATTTCTGAATCCTTAACAGCTTCTGTCATCTGTAAAAAAGTCTCTAAAAGATTAAAAAACAAATACAAGATAACATTAAGTGCATATTATAATGCATTTAAAAGTAATTAAATATTACGAAAAAATATTATAATAACAAATAAAAAGATAAAATTTTTAAAACAAAAACATAACAATACTATATATCGTCAATTTTGTTATGATCGACAACAATTAATCTGTGTGATAAAAAAATAATTTCTAAGCATCCTGATAATCATCTCTTTCATTATTATAATTGTCAATATGTTTCTTAATTTTACTTCCACGACTCCATGTAATGTAATCAGAAAGATCTCTATTTACAAGAAAAGCTGGATCCGTTACAAGCTCAGTTCCAACTCTAATATGTCCTTGTTCAACATAATCTGTAGCGAGTTTAATTGTCTCTGTCATATTAGATAATTTCATAAGAACGGGAAGCCTTCTTCTAGCAAATGAAGATGCAGTAACTTTATTTGCACGTTCCAATGAATCTGCTGCTGGTATAAGACCACAATTGTATAGTTTCCCAAGAAATTTACGTATCATAACACGTTTTGATGGATTGGAATCAGGCATATCCTTTAATTTATTAGCAAATTCACGAATCTTAAAACACATAGTAATATAAAAGAATTAAAAAAAATAAAGTTACATTTCTTGATAATTTATTATAAAGAAGATAATGGGATCTTTTTTGAATGCCAAACTTTGCCATAACTTGATTTTCATGTAAATTATTATCCAACTCCCAATCAATAAAATCAACCTTCTTGAGGAGTTTACGCTCGTGAAATTTAAGTTTTCTAACCATTTTTTAGAAATATGGTAGTAAAAACCTAATGAAGTGAGATATTTAAGGATTTTTAAAATGAATGAACTTAATTCCAAATTTTAAGTATCATTACAAACTATCGTTGTAAGATAATATTCATCATAGAGGTACTCCTCTTCTCAATAATATTTTTTAGTTATAATTATCTTTAATAGGAATGATTCATAACTACAAATAAATGTTGTATTTATGGTTAGGAGAATATGTATGAATATAATAAAAAGGAATTTAGAGTGATAAAAAATGCATTATAAGTATAAATGTATTTTAGATAGTGATTATATACATCTTATCAGATTATAAGTAATATTATACTTATTAAGTTTCTACCATAATAATGATATTAATACTCAAAATATATATTTTTGAAAATCAAATAAAGTACATGGTGAAGAAGAAATCTCTTTAAAATAAAATAAGTTTTGTATTTTTAAAGTGGTAGTAAGTTGTTGATAAACAAGAAACTTTATCATTTTATTACTAAAACTTTTTAATTTTGGATAATTTTATATTACGGGGAGAAAAAGTTTATCTTACTTAAGAGATAATAGTAAGTGGTTAATTTTGATAAAATTTAATGGAGAAAAATTAAGATAAAAGTAAATGTATATTCAAAAGTTATAATTTGTTGGTTAGTTTAAGAAGTTTTTAAATGTTAATTAACTATTGCTTTATCGAAATCTCTTTACTTGAAGATTACATACTTGTAAAGGTTAAAAAATTTTTATCAATATAAATACGTTTAATGTGAAAAATGAAGAAGGGAAAGTAAGATGGTTTAAGTATAGTTATTGGGTATAATTATTAATAACTCTCATTTTTCCTCCATTTGATACGTTTTAATGTAGGATGTTGGTAAATTATAAGTGATTGGTATAATTTAAAAAGTTAATAACTGGAAAGTAAATTGAAATGTTTGAACTATATATATTGCATTTTTTTAAAATTTGTAGCAACTATTGATATCTAGTTGTGATATTGTTTATCTCCTCAAAAAGTATATATATCTACAAGTCACAATATACATTTTACATATTTTTTTGTTTTGTTATAAATTTGAATCTTAAGTTACACATTAATTCGAATAATGTGAATTGAAGAAGATAAAGTGAAAAATTTTGAAGAAAATAAAAGTTTAATAGAGTTATCTTATAGGTATAATTGATCTAGAAACAATACATTTTCACGGAGCATCAGCTTACAAAATATCGTACGCCATCAAACAGGGTGTAAATTTAATTTAGAAATATGATATGTTAATTTAACCAAGTTTTGTAGAAATGTGTAAAGTTTATATTTATTTATATTTTTCGTTATATAATGACATTTACCAATATTTGATATCTAGATTGTCATATTTTCAAAAAAGTTTTTTTTAGTAGGACAACGAAATAAGATAATGAAGAGAGAACAATTAAAAAAGAATATGGTGTGGGTGGAAATTAAGAAACTTCAAAATAAATTTAAGATGAAAATTTAGTATAACAAAGATAAGTTATCAAAAATCCGTTAACGACTAAGATAGATAAGAATGAATTTCTTGTCCCATAAAAGATATTATCACAATCGTGTTTAAAAAATAATGAAAATACTTTTATTGATGGTTTGGAAAAAATAAAATTATTTAAAAAGATAAGGATGTTTAGCAATTCTATATGATTATATAAATTATATCGTCTTCAAAATAATTGTTTTAGTTTGTTGTAAAAGATTATTTTTTTAATAAAACTTCTCCATGAATAAATAACTTTATAAAATCAGGAATAGAAAGCACATGTTAAACAACATTTTTCTTTTACTTCATTGTCGTGACATCTAAAAAATTAATAGTTTCAAAAGTTGTTAATTTTCCAATATAAAAAAATTATTGAACATACGATTTAAAAATTTTAAAAACATCACAGTATCTTGATGAATCTCTACATTTTCCTTTTTTGTCTTTAACCTCCTCAACAATATTGTTATTGATATCCATTTTCCTATTCTTATTATAATATTTACCTATAATATCAAAAGATTAACAATTTGTTTATATTGATAATATTAGTGATAAAATTACTTAAGCAATAGAGCTTGTATATGATAAATTTTTTAAAAAGCAACAGACAATACTTGATAACAAAACAAAATTCTATGTTTTAATAATTAATAATGTTACAGTATATATCTTTTATTTCTAAAATAATACCATTTAATTAAAAAAGAGGTTAATTATAATTATAAATGACACATTAATGAAAATATTTTGCTTTCAATAGTAATATTTTTTATCAATGTTTAATCTTTTCTGTATAATAAAATAGTGAAATGTAAATGTCTGTTAAAATAGGTTAGTAATTTGAAAAAAGGGAAATACCTTTTATGGAAAAAAAATTATTCTTTTATTACTTATTTTCTTATACTATTTAACTAGATATTATTTTCTATTTTTGTTTAAATAATATGTTAATAGAGTTAAGAAAATATTTTAGAAATAATTTTAACGAAGCAAAATAAAAATATTATTTATAAAAGCTTTATAGATAATAAAAGAAGCAAAGGTTAGTATTAATGAAAGAGGTAAAAAATACTACATTTTTACAGAAAAACACATTTACGAAAAATATTAAAAAAATACATAAATGAAAATATTTAAGAAAAGTGTATATATAACAAATAAGGGTTAGAAACGCTTTTTATCTAAAGCATCTGGATCCCACTTATACAAATGCCAACCACGCCATTTTTGCCAACCTTTAAATGGTTCTGGAATTTTTTCTTCTCCTGTTGTCTTTATTGGGCATGATATATGTGTGTTACAATTTCTAACTGCAGAAGGTCTCTCAATATTTGTACATTGCCGTCCAGCTGGTTTTTTAGTTCCATGCCATACACATTTTAATATTCTCATCTGCAAAAATAAAAACATTATATTAATTAATTTAATCATAAATTATTTTATTTTATACTTACCTGAATACCATCATTTCCACATGACTTGCTGCAAATTCCCCATTCTGATGGTCTCCATTCCGCAACGCAATTTTCTAAAAATATAAAATTTATTGTGTAAAAATTGTTTTTGTAAAGAATTTATGATTATTGTTTTATGTTAAGTAACAAAGTTTTGTTATTTGTATAAGAAATAAGATAATTTTTTATTGAAAAACTTACTATTAACACATTCTCTTTTAACCTTTGGTCTTCCTGCTCTATCACAATATTTAGTATCAGCTATTGTTAAATTAGCAAATAAACAACGAACATTTCTTTTTTGTACGGCTGTTCCTTGGTGAATACATCTTGATTCTAAACATTCTGACCATTTTTCAGCATCCCAAAATGGACATTCTTCAGGTTTACAACTTCTACTAGATGGTACTTTAACAACACCAAATTGTTCACAAACAATATCATCAACATATGCTGTCAAATCTTTATATGATATTTGACATTTAACAGCTCTAACTTGTGTTCCCTCTTCACCTATATTACATTCAACTAAACTACAACTACTCCAATTTCCTATAGAAAAATCAGCTTTTATTCTACCAGGTTCACGTAAATGTGATATTTTTTGATAAAATACGTCATCACCAATTTTTTTAAGATTTGTTCTTACTATTTGAAGTAATTGTTTATCAGGATCATTCTCATTATACTTTCCGCCACCATGATGTCCACCACCTCTACTTTTTCGGCCTTCGCCTTTATGTTTAAATGCCAATGTAACATTACCTTGTATACCATTACCTATACATGAATATATTCCAGCATCAGACATTTTGGCATGAAATATACGTAATGCACCATTATTGGAAACTTTAATATGATTCGTATTAACAATATTTTTTCCGTCTTTTCTCCAAATAATTTTTGACTTGTCAAAATTTTTAACAGGACATTTTATTTTTAATGATGTTCCTTCATATAGATTAGCATATCCACCAACATTTAAAGTTAATTTTTTATGATGGTCTTCTCTAGCATCATATGATGGACCGAGGGATTTTTGAAGGAAATGTTGTGGAAAAATTGTATCCTCATTTAACATTTTATCACATGGTCCATAATTACATAATTGTACTGTTGGTGGTTTAGTTAAACTATCACATGGTGAATATGAATCAAATATTCTTAATTTTCCTTGTAATGTTATTTGTTGACATACAACATATCTTCTTTGTTCACCTGGACCACATGTTGTTGAACATTCTGACCAAGGTTCAGTTTTCCATTTAGCTTCACAATCAATATTACCACATACCTCTTCAATTGGTGGTTTCATATTATTACATTTACTATCATCAAGAATAACTTTTTCTTCTGGTATCTCATTACTTTCCATTTTTTTAATACATCTTACTTTTCTCGTCTTAATACCACCTCCACAGTACATAGAACATTCACTCCATGGTAATGCTTCCCATTCACCAATTTCTTCCTCATTTGATATATCATTATTGTTTTGACATGGTCTTGTTATATCAATAGGTCTTTGTTTTGGATCACAATATTTCCATGATACAGGAACTTTTCTTATTATATCAAGACATTTTAAATTTGATTTTTTTCTACCATTTATACAATTTGACCATTCACCATAATCCCAACGGTAGGTTGTTTTAAAATTATTTGATAATAACTGTATTGATGAAGTAGTATTATTATTGTATGGAGTAAATGATAAGGAATCATCTTTTAATGGACATGGTGTTTCATCACAATTTTCGTATTCTTCAGGTTTTTTTTGCCCCTCACATTCATAATCGCGTAATTTTATTGTACCTCTTCCTATACCACGTGAAGAGACACATTCAACAGTCCTTATTTTGATACCAGAACCACATGTTACGGAACATGAACTCCACTCACCTGCCTCATAATGTGGTTCTTCATAATTTGTTAGGTAATGTATGTAATTCTCACTTGATTCATCCTTATTATTATCCCGAGAAAATGATGAGGAATCATCATTTTGGTAACCAAATTTACTTACTTTCCATGGAAGATATGTATCTTCAGTTGGAAGACTAAAAAATAACAATAAAATTAGAATAGCCATTTAGATTTTAGAGAGAGTAATTTAATTTTACACTTTTTAACTCACAAATTTAGTGCTTTTATGATTTTCGGAACACCATAAGAATAAATAAAAATGACAAAAATGAACTTTATTGTCCATATCATTGTAGGAATTAATAAAGTTAAGAGTCGTGTTTAATCTTTTTATCAATTATTCTTTGGTAATTAAATTGTTAAGAATAAATATACTGAAGGAAAAAAATTAAAAGTTGTACACTATTTTTTAAAAATCTCGAAAGAATATTGTGAAAAAAAGATAACATAAATTGGAAGATTAAAAGAAGAAGCATTTTAGGGAAAATAACTCTTCTGAGAGTTAAAGTTCATATTTATAGAAGATAAACGACAACAAAAATATACATGTCTTGAAAGAATAAAGTTTACTAAATCTTCCAAATAAAATATTAGTTCTCTCCTTTTGTTACTTGTAAGAGATTGAATAACTGTGAAGAATCTTCTTTTTTTAAAGAGGCATTTAGTTAAAAGAAAATATATATGTAATATTTTATCATAGTACTTAATAACAATACCAAAACTTAAAACATGATAATTTTACAATCTTTCATGTTCTTCACCATAATTTATCCCACCCATTAATATTTAGTTTTAGAAGGGAAAGATTGACAGATGAGGAGATATAAATATAGTATGAAATAGATTAACATTTTTCATTTCTTTTTAATAGGAAATCTTTAATTTGTTTAAAAGATAAATGATAATAAATTATGAGGAATTAATTGGTAATCTTATTATGATTGCCAATTTATGGTCTGCTTTCTTATAATAAGATATTGTCTTGTAACAATGTTACAAAATAATAATTTATAACGTATAACGAGTATATTTAATGATTACTTTTGAAAATAATAAAGTATACAAATTTTTTCACAATCATTATTAGAAGATTGTAAAAATAAAAATATTGTATAATAATATTATATTTTAAAACAATATATTACAATAGAAATTTCTTAAATGTGAGGATATGATTGATTATAAGTTGTAGTGGAATCAAAAGATTAACATACAAGTAGTATGATGAATGATTTATGGATAGATTAAGGTTTTTATAAATTAACCTATAACACTTCCATAAATATATTTGTATCTATTTAAATTAAAATAAATTTCTATAAAAAAGATGTTTCTTTTTCCTGAAGTATTGTCAATATATGACATGTAGGAGATTAACTAGATTAATGAGGTTACAAATACTTTTCATAAATGCTTTTCAATTATTTATTATTTCCTATTTATTACTTTCGTGGCATATGCTATCATCAATAGAGAGGAAAAGTTATAATAATTTTAAAAAATAGAAAAAGCTTTTTTTTACCTGATTTTCGGTGGATATTTAATTAGAGATAATTTCCTCAAATCCTTGTTAGTACATTTTAAACCGGTATAGCATTGTATACTTTTTCTTGGTTTAATCTCTCTACAATAATTTTCATCAACTTTTTTATTTCCACTAAAACAATCAACATTCCTAAATTTATAACCATTCTCACATGTAACAGAACAAATTCCCCAGTCACCAACTTTCCATTCTGGACATTCACCAAGATTACAGTTTTTTATATTTTTAGGTTTCATTGTTTGCCAACAAAATTTATCCTCAACTTTTCTATTAGTCATCTCAAGTTCATTATAATCTACATCACCATTATTACTCCTTTTAAACCTAAACATTGAAGGTATATTTGGTGTTAATGTTTCATTATGTGTCTCAACACAATAGACATTCCTACTTTGAATACCATCCCCACAAGTTGTTGTACATGAACTCCATTTGCTTTTTATCCACCTACCAATTAAAATAATTTTAGAAATTTTATAACATTTACTTGAAAAGAAAATTATAGTTAAAAGCAAAGTTATTAATTTTCAAAAGACAAAAGATAACAATTTGTGATTCAACATACAAGGCACAGCAAATAAGTGGTTATGTGAAAGTTAATTAATAAAAGTATCATGCAAGATGTTACAAAATAATAAACTTCTATTTAATTAAATTTGAAGTGGTATTTAAAATAATCAAATAAAAACAAAAAGAAAGAAACACGGCACACGTATAAGACACTCTTTAATTTTCTATAAAGTTGCCTTCAAAATATACGAGTACCTGCAACTAAAGAAAAAAATTTTAATTAAAATATTAAGCTTTAATTTTTTTGTGATAAAAAGAGCACATAATAATGCCATTATTTTTTCTTACCCATATTCTTCTTCATTAGAACGAACAAAAACAACCTCATCGGTAAATATGTTATTATTACCATATACTCTAGAGATGATTTGTAATATCAAATAGTAACCAAGAAAAATCATTACAATTATAGCTGTATTTTTAAAATTTTCAAAATGCCAAGATTATATTCTTTTAAGAAAATGTTATCAGCATCATGATAATACCATATTTTGACAAATGATATATGACTTTTTAAAACAATCTTTTTCTTTTTCATAAATTCACTCAAATATTACTATTTATTTATCTATCAGTACTATTATTTTTAAATATTATACTTTACTCTCTCTTTTACCAAATTTTTTATTTTTATTATTATTATTAAAGTTTAAATAAAACTTACTTTTCTGGACAAACTATATAACTACACTTTTCAATAATAGGTTGTGGTTTAGGAATATTGGCACAAAATCTTTCTGGAACAGTCTTGTTATTTTTTTTGTTAATACAAATAGAAATGGATATTCTGTATCTTTCCGGTCCACACGATTTATCACAACTTGAAAATTGTTGACTATCACTCCATTCAAATATTCCTGCGGTTAAATTTTTTGTACAGGGTGTTTCATGTATAGATGTTACACATCTTCCACAATCGTCAATTTTTGCTGTAGAATTTACAATATTATCACAACCAATTGAATGACATTTACCATCAATACAAACACCTTTCTTTTTTAAATTACCATAATAACATAGAGTACCGTCTACTTTACTTTGATTTGTCTTAATTTTTATACCACTCAATATACTTTTACACCTTATTTCACAATCATTTTCTATTTCATCAACACCAATATATTCATATCTACCATCTTTTTGATTAATAAATTCACATGTTTCAATCTCTTTTAACTTCTCCCTTGATCGGCATCTTTTTTCATGTTTATTCTCATTGCATAAACGATATCTTTTATTAGGACCAGAACAATGTATGTCAAGACAACGACGCAACTGATATTGTAAACCAGTACCACACTGAAATATAAAAAAATTACACAATTGAATTTGTATTTATACAAATTTGATAAACAAACCTCTGTAGAGCATGATGAAAAATCAGACCATTTTGCCCAACCAGATGAGAATGGTAATGAAAATATATTTGTTGCAATACTTTTCCTTACAAGGAAAAAAATATTTGAAAGAAATAATATCCGTAGAAGGAGTGACATAAGGAAATTTCAATTTATTAATGTCAAATTTTTATGTTAATTGGTAAACATTTGCAGTAATCATAAAAGTTTATCTTGAAAAAAATTAAAATAAAATTTATTAAAATATATATCTTAAAAGGTACTTGATAAAGTAAAGAAATGTTAAAAGTTTATTAAAATTATTCATAGAAATTGAAATGTCCCGTCTTGTACTTCATAGTACCCCATATTAAGAAATATTCCCCAAACAGATACCAACCAAGTATGAATGGCATTGTTTTATCATTGATAAAAAGGAAAAGACATAGTAAAACGGAACTAATAAATCATATGCGGAGAGATTTACTATAAAAATGAATAAAGAAATATTTAAAAATCAATAAAAAAATGATATTTTTTAGGAAAAATTTTAAATAGATAATAGAAAAAAGGATTTGGTATTTCAAGATTAATGAAGACAAATGGAAATATTAAAAAAGTTGTACCTCAAAATATTTCTCTATACCATTTTCAAAAGACAAGATATGCCAATATAGTCTAAAAAGATTAAAGAATAAATGTCTTGTTCATTTATGTAAAAAAAGAAATTATAACTTGTTAAAGTTTCAAATATAATACAAATAAAAATATTTATCTACCCCGGGGTGTAAAGATGAATGCTAGATAAGTAAAGTTTTTGTTCAATTAAAATAACATATAATTTATTTTCTTCCTCAAAAAATTTACTTTTTCTCATAGTTCTATCAAACTTTTTTCGCTAAATCCTAAAGAAAATTTAACAGTAATATGAAAATTAAATATCCTAAATTACTTTATCTTTAATTTTATTTTTAAATTTGAGATAAAAGACTAAAAACAAATAAACTGTTTTTTAATTTAATCAAATAAACTAAAATAAAGTAGGATGATTTTTTAGGCAAAAAATATGTGTATTGCTATTTGCCAAAAACATGAATAAAAAGTAGTGTTCTATTATTTTGATATATGATAAATTAAAATTCAAACAACTTTAGGTAAATGGTAAAGATTCCTATTTCTTTACCTACTGCATTATGACAAATAATTAACAAATTCTTTTAAAGATATAAAAGTACTTTGAAAGTAAAACAATTTATAAACAAAAATACATTAAATATTAAAAATTCAAAAATAACCTTTACTACATCTCCTATCAATCTTTTTTAACCAATTTGATAATCCTTTTCCTCCTTCATCCTACAAACAACAGTTAAATTGATGTTTACATATTTATATAAATATAAATGGCACATCTTTTTTGATAAATATAACCATGTTTAAAAGTTAATGTTGTAAAAAAAGATAAAAAAATTTTTTTTGGCAGCATTAACTATTTTAAGTTAAAATTTTTGTAACAATAAATGCCAAAGTAACATATTAAGAGTATCACTTTTTTTTTATTACTATATAATATAAAACTTCAATTTTAACTTATAAAATTATATTGATATCTCCATATAAAACGTTTTATTCTTTTAATATTGTAGGCTAATATATATTTTTAAAGAAAAAGTCAAATAGTATAATTCTCTGGAGAGAGAGTAAATACTTTAAAGAAAGTTAAACGTTTAAAAGTATTTTTTCAACTTATCTTTTTTTGGTTTAAAAAATAAAAAAACCCATAATTTTATGTTTTTATGTATCTTCAAATTCCAAGGTATAAAAATTTAATAGAAATCACTCAATATCAATTTATTTTCTAATTTTAGATTGACAATGCCTTTAATGTATCTAAAAATCGTTTATTACATAAAATGTTTTTTTAAAGTCTTTAACAAGTTGTTAATGCTGCTATTGTTATATAAATAATTAAATTAATTTATCCATTTTTCTACAAAATTAGTAAATTTAAATATAATAATTTATGTATAAGCAAAATTAGCGTAGTTATTATTCCTGGGACTTGTATAAGCAGCTTGTGTTGCTGTAGTAGCAGACCAATTATGCATAATTGTTGTATCATATTTTTGACGATGAGATCTGGAATGCCGTTGACAGCAAGTAGCTATAATAGCAATAGCTACTATCATCCAGATGACAGCAAAAACAACGGTACAAATGAAAAGGAGAACTGAAAAGGAAAATATTTAGTTTTCTCAAGATTATACTCTCTTTTATCATTTTGGGGCGTGCCGCGGTTTCGTGGTGTAGTCGGTTATCACATCTGTCTTACACACAGAAGGTCGGCGGTTCGAATCCGCCCGGAACCATCCTTTTTTTGCTATCTTTATATAAACTTACCGTTAAATGTTCCATCCATGTCAGAATTCTTGGTACCATCGAGCAAAATTTTAGCTTCTTGTTCACTTATTTTTGGTCTAAATGAAGTTGTAATAATATTTTTTGGATTAATTGATGAATGTGACTCTGTAAAAATATTATTTGGTTTTCCAAGAGGTTCCAATTTTTGAATTTTACCTTCACTTGTTACTCCATTACCTTTAATTTGGATTTCATTTGGTTCAATAATATTTAATGGTAATGTGGTATTGACAGAAATTGTAATTTTTGGTGGTAGTGTTAATTTTTTAGTAATTATACTTTGTATTGTTGTGGAAGGAGGTAGAGGTGTACATTCGAACCCATTACCAATAAAACCCTTTAAACAATTACACGTCGGTTTTTCATTTTTAAAATTAACACAAATGCCATTAGTAGAACAATTTTTACCATAAGTTTCAAAGCACGGATTAATAGGATCACAATGAATACCATCTCCTATCATATCCATTGGACAATGACATTGATATGAGCCAATTTTGTTTGTACAATAGGCTGCTTTATGACAGAAATGTTCTCCAGTTTCACATTCATCAACATCAATTTGACAATCTGGACCCATAAAACCTTTATTACATTCAAGATTTGCACAATATCCTGTAATGTAATCACATGGTATATCATCGGCACAATTACATTTTTTGCTACAATTCTCACCAAAGAAACCAGGCTTACATGTGGACATACAAAATGGTGGTTCATCTGAACCAATAGGGCACGATGTTATAGATGGTTGATCAATTCTAAATATCCATTTACCAGGTTGTTTTACATTACTTTTTGTTATTAATAAATTTGTAGTTAACTGATAAAAATTTCCTTTATTAAAAATTCCAGCTTTAGCTTGGTTATTAGAATTATCTAATGGTCCAATTTCCTCATATAGCATAGTTAAATATGTTTTATTAATATTTGATGCAATTATTACTTGAAAAGTAAATGGTTGTGTTTTGAGTTGATTAAAAACATTCTCAAAAGTAATAATATACAATGATTGTGTATGAAAATGATGGTCATTATAACGTTGATAAATATTATAGTCACTGCGCGAAAGGAAACCTTTAGAAGATGTATCATTAGATGAAAGATGATTTACAGTTATAATACCAGAATTCTTGAGATTAAAATTTTGATATAAAGGTATAAAAGCAACTGAATTTTTGTCAAGTTCTTGGAATGAATTTTTTTTAGAACCAAAACTTATAATACCATTAGAAGAAATATATGCTTTATCATAATCTTTTCCAAATATCATTAAATTAGGTATTAATGATATTTCATTAATTGAATTTTCTATGTGCTCTACATATAAAATATTTTTAATATTTTTAGATGAATATAAAATTGTTTCTTTACAATCTACACCATTTCCAATAAAACCTTCATTACATTCACAATTAAATGTCCCTGGTAAATTGGTGCATTTAGCTGCTGGATGACATGGATTGTGAAGACATTCGTCCATATCTACACATGTAGTTGAATTACTACTTAATTTTTCATACCCTTCATCACATTCGCAATTAAAACCACCAGCTTTATTAATACAAGTGGAATGTTCTCCACATACATTATCAATACTAGTGCATTCATTAATGTCAAGACAACCTTCTACAGTACCAGGATTACCAAAATAACCACTTTTACATTTACATTCATAACTACCAATAATATTAATACAATCGGTTGTTTGGTTTTTTAATGAATTTTTACCACATAAAGCAGTTTCTTTTTCACATTCATTATCATCTATACATCCTTCTTCTGTAGCAATAAAACCAGGATCACATACACAATGATAAGCACCAAAAATATTTTTACATTTAGAATGTTCCCCACAAATATGTTCACCTGTTTCACATTCATCTTTATCTTGGCATTCTATACCATCGCCAATAAAACCTTCTAAACAAATACAAGTACCTTCTTCACATATGGCGTTTTCGGAGCAAGTATCAATACACTCGCTTGTATTTAGTTTACTTTTTTTACCCTATAAAAGTATATTGTAAAATTATATAATCCTATTACATTTTAAATATTAATTTAAAATATAATTTATTTTCTAATTAATAAACCTTTTTTTAATTAGCTGTCGCTAATAGATTTTTAGCTTGGAAAATTTTCTGATGTAATCTCTTGCTATATACATTTTTATTAAAATATCTAATCAATGACATTTTGTATATTTTTAATTTTTACATATTCCCTACAAAAATATACCATCAAAGTTGAACTACAATTAAAAAACATTTTCATTAAAAAATGGATTGGTCAAATATAGTTGAATTGGGATGTCTAACGCCAATGACAATGTTATTTAGTTGGTTTGCATTATATATTTTTTATCAAGTTAATATCTATCATAAAAATTTTAGAATGATAATACTTGGTTATCCAATCATAAATATTATCATTTGTTTTTTAAAAGTTTTTTCAAAATCCTTAGCAATGTTGGAATGGAATGATACAGTTAAAAATAGAATATCTGATATGATATCAGCTTTATTATTTGCTTTAACATTTACAAATATATGTGCCTTAATCGAAAGAATGTATGCAGTTAAATATTACGAAATGTATGAGAAATTCAACAAAGATATTCCATGGATGGCAATTATTTTACTACTAACATCACTTTTATTAGGAGTAATATTAAGGGTATTAGGAGTATTTCAATTTTATGATCTTCAAATAGCTATTATTTCTACATTAATACTTCAAATAATAGTAATAATGGTTCGTTAACCATTACTCTTTAATTTATACCATTTCTTTCTATTTTAGATTTGTTTTATTATAATGAAAACTGCAAATAAACAATACACGTTAAATGAGCGAATAGATAATAGGTTAAAAAATAAGAAATCTATTGCTTCAACAACAACTTCAATGAGATATCAAACGATAGAAAATAGGAACGTCATTAAACTAATGACGTCCTTTGTTATAGCAAGTGCTATCATGTCATTTTTAAATGTTGTTATACTCTTAATTAAATCAAAAGTAATAGTTGATTTAAAAAATGTATATTTAGAAAATTTGTTTAGTAATCTTGTACCGTATTTCACGGCAATTTTTGTTCCTTTAACTATAATAATTACAGAAAAAAGATATTATAAAAAATTAATGTACTGTGTGTATACATATCTACCAATTTGGAGGAAAAAAAACTTTGTTCTTCCTTTGAAAGTAATTAGTAACACAAGAATAAATGAAGAAGTGCATATGAATGATGAAACAAAAAAAGAAATATATTTTTCAAAGTATGAAGATCAATGGAAGTAATTATAAAACAAAAAAAGAAATTATACATTGTAATTACTCTAAAAACTAATTAGATAGGAATTAACGCCTATTATTTAATTACACGAACAAACAATGTTATTTATTTCTGTTCTCATTAATGTAAAAAAATTTTTGTAATGAAGCTTATCTATTATAATAGAAGATGAAAAACATCATTCATTTATACTAGGCTAAAAAATATTTTTTTAAGGTAAAATTATATTTTACAGAATATTTGTTTATTAAATGTATATTTTTTCTAAAACAAACTTATTCTATTTTAATAATGTTGAAAATAGACTGGAATACTGGTGTTGAATTATTTTTTCTAGTACCAATAACATTAATTATATGCATCATTGTGTGTAGAATTTTTTATAATGCAACATTTTATCATAAAAATTTCCGTGTCCTCCTAATAAATTACCCGTTGGGATTTATAATAATATGTATTATGAAAATCGTAACAAAAACTATGACAATTTTCTCATATAGAGGTTTTGTTAGAAGTATCTTTTCTGACTTAATCTCAGTTGCTTTATTTTCAACAACATTCACAACAATAGGTTTTATATTGGAACGTTCTGTTGCATTAATCTACTTCTATAAATATGAGTATTTTTGTAGTCATATTCCGTATGTTGGAATATTTCTTATTCTTTTATCATGGATTATTGGAGGAATACAACGTTTAATAACACGTATATATGATTTAAATGTCTTATTTTTCATATTTTCAACTGGTGTTGTGCAAATTATTTCACAAATTGTAAGTTATATATTATATAAAATATATCTTGATATTTCTTAAGGTATGTTTTAGCATTATAAAAACATCAAAAAAACAGTACAATTTAAATGAATGTATAAATGCACGCTTAGAAAATTTAAAATTTTCTAATTTCTCAATTATTTCAATCAAATACCAGACCATTGAAAATAAAAAAATAGTTAAAATGATGAGTTATTTTATTGCAACAACAACAATTACCACAACACTTGATTTATTATCATTAGTTATTGAAATGGAATATTTATTTCCAATCCGTGATAAAAGTTTACGTTCATTTATAGGTAATATCATTCCATACGTTACAGCATGGACTGTACCATTTACTGTTATATTGACGGAAGAAAAGTTAAAAAAAATACTTATGTGGTATTTAAGGAAATTCACAGGCAAATTTATCTACAAAACATCTGTAACACCAGAGTCTATGATAAGAAATTCCAAGCTCAGAGATGAAATTAATATGCCTAATGATAAACAAAATGAAATCTATTTCTCAAGTTATGCCGACCAATGGAAGTAATTACTTAAATTTCCGAGATTACAAGACTAGTCATATATTAGAATAATTTAACAAAAAAAACTTTAGATATAATTAATTTTTGAGTAATTCTTATAAATAATTACCAAAGGTATTAATTACTATACATAAATTAAGCTTTTTACACTATATTTTAAATTTTTTAAAATAAAATTACCTGAGGTATTGCATTAATAATATTATCAGAATTTTCATTCATGTGTGGACTGTCGGAGGTAAAAGAATGCGATGAAACTTTCTCATCAAATTGTTTTCCTATTTTTTCTGTATGTACAGGTGATCTACAAGACTTTGTTGAATTATTGTAATCAAGACAAAGACAAATATAAGCTCCTGGTGTATTAACACAATCTGGTGTTTCAGGAGGACATACATGTTTATTTTCAAAACATTCATCAATGTCACGATCACATATTGGAGCACCACGCCATCCCTTATTACAGCGACCTGCTGGGCAATGTCCATCATCTGAATTACAAGCAGTATTAGATTCGCAATGGCACTCTCTGGTGCAATCCATATACCATTGATTTGGAGAGCATGTCTCAACACATTCCATGCCTTTTGAACCAGCCCCGCAAAGGTAAATTTGATCATCAGCATCAATTCTGAAAAGCCACTCACCAGGTATTCCTATATCACTTTTATCACCCAATAAAATGGCATCTTCTGTACCACTACCTGGTAAAGTAAAATAATGAAGACCAGGTTCACCATGAAAACCTATTATCGCATCTTTATTGGTAGAAAGTTTACTGTAGACAAAATGTGCAAACGTTCCATACTTTTCTGATAATATTAAAGCTATCTGAAAAAGATTTCCTTCCTCACTAGTAGTCCCAATCTCTTGTGTATTTTCCCATGTAATTATAACAACAGAATCAGGTTTATAATGTTTTCCATACTTATATTGTATATTAATTTCATTACGTGTTGATTCAATAATATTAGGATCACGAGTTTCACGGAACCATACTTTTCCATTTTTTGATTTCATCCAATATACTGCAATTAATGGATCATCAAGAGGAAAATTTTTTGGTTCTCCAATTGGATGATTATTGAATGTTATAGCTCCATCTCTTGATATAAATATTCTATCATATTGTATTCCTAACAAATATAATGGTGTTGATAAAAATAAATCTTCTATATTTTTAGTCATCTCATAATCATTATGCTCTTTTCCGTATGGATATAAACGTGCTGAAAAAATATAAGGGACTGTTACATTTAAATCCAATCCAGACTCTCTTTTTTGAGCTGATAATGTTCTTTTATACCTACGATGTCCTGAAAAATAATTAATGTTAGTTTTAGATTGTTTATAACAATTAATTTTTTTAGGGCTGGTAATAAGACATTTTATGATAAAAATTAAGGTAAAAAATAGTTAAATAATTTAAAAAAGTTAATTGGTAACCTAAAAAATGTGTTAAATAAATAATATCTTTATATCAACATAAGATTAAATAAAATTTTTTGTAGTGAATGGTAAAACATACCTGCATATTTAAAATTATTTCGAGTGACAGAATTTTCTATGGCATGTATACATGTAATTGACAATAAAATAAAAAATATTTCTTTTGGTTTCATTTTAAATTATATCATATAACAAATTAATTGGTAAAAATAGATAAATATATAAAATATTAATAATAAAATATAAAAAGCAACTAAAAAGAAAAAAATATTTATATTAAAATAACATTGATTCGTGAAAGTATAAGGATGATTTGATTACTATAAAAGTTCTATCATTTAGATATTTTAATTAAACAAACTTTTGTATAGAATAACCTCTTACTATTTAGAGATAATAATAATATTGTTATATTTAATAGTAAATTGGTACATGATATAGAGAAAATAAACTTTATATTTTGTCTTTTATTAACATAAATACATGTGCATAAACTTTTTATTGGTATGTAATAAAAATTCACCTCAAAAATTTTCTTTGATGTCCTGAGGATTTGGTACTTCTAATAACTGACCCAGAGGGAAATATAATATATATTTATTAGTAAGAACAAAATTATGCAACAAAATGTTTAATAAAAATTATTAGTAGATTAAGAATGCCTATTAATAAAACGATTATCTAGTAGTGAGTCATCCCAACAATACCCATTTATTAGTAAAACAAAGGAATGCATTTAAATAAGAATAATAAATCTGTAGGAAATTGAGTAATTATATTTATTTATAAAAAACTAGATAGTATAAAAAATTGTAACATTTTTTTGTTTGGATTGCCCTCAATGATTATTAAAAGGAGGTAAGATATTTTTAGGCATAAAATAAAAGAATTCTAGTAAGAAGATAGACGAAATATTGTCTTTGTATTCTTATAATATCTTGTTATCAAGAATTGCCATCTTTAATTGTTTAAAATGAAGATTACTCTTATGGTATGTGTACAGTTAATCATTATATATATAAAAGGTATATTAATAACAAAAGATGAAAAACTCCAGGTATTTATAATATCACCAAACCTTCTCAACCACCCGCCATCAAAAAGTTCAATTTAAGTATTAGTAAAAATTTGATAATTATAATAACAAGGAAAATGATTGTTGTAAGATAATTTATAATTGTCAAATTTGTTCATATTATGATATTTATGAAATTAATATTTAATAAATTCATATATATACAGGAATAAGATCAAAAGATAATTTATAGCACAAAATAAAATAATTTAAATGAGAAACTTGATTTAAAAGTGGTGGAATTTTCTAAAAGTTTAATTTTAACAAGAAAACTTAAATATCCAATTTGTACTAAAAATTAATTAATTTCCAAGATGATTTTTAGAATATAAATAAACAATTGTTTATAAAAAAAAATCCTTAATTACATATTGGTGACTCTTATTAATTAGCAAAATATAAGTGGAACAAAAATAATTTGAAAGTTTAAGGTTACCCAAATACTATGTTACAAGTGAAAAAATGATAATTTGTTTTAGTATAAAATTTTTTAAAACAATAGACAATATTAATATTTTTGTATAATCAAGTGAAAATTGTATGTGGCCGAGTTTATGGGATATGTCTTAATTAATTTGCCATTTTGTGATGCCACACCTTGACCCATATTAATGATATGAATAAATATATACTATAATTCAAGATTTTGATAATATGATCAAATGAAGTGTTCATCTTTTTCTTATATTATTATATGATGTTAAATGAATTCAAAAGATAAAACGGTAACTCCCGTAATTATTAAAGATATGATAAAGTAATTGAAGAATGTTTGATTAGGTAAGAAAATTATATGTATATCAATTGTATACAATTTAATTATATATGTATACATTACTATATATAATAAGTAAAACAGTATAATTTATTTATTGTTGAAAGATTTAGAGTAAAAATTCATATTTTACCCATGTATATTAGGAAAAATTATTTATTCAAAAATAAGTATTAAAAGTTAAGTATAGTTTTAAATAAACAATAACTAGGGTGTTGCAAATGATATTATTTTATTCTTTCATAAAATAAATTAGTAGTAAGAAGAGATAATAAAGATATAATGAGGTGAAACTAATATAAAAACTAAATTTAAAATAAGGATAATGTACACTATTGTGAATAAAAATATTTTAATCATAATAATTTCAGCTTTTGAAATGTAATTTTATTTTATTGATAGTTAGTGAACTTGTTTAAAATTAAAAGGGAAAAAAATACCAAAACCAAATTAGTGTATTTCAGGATATATTTGGTGTACAAAAGAAAATTTTAGATAAAAATATAATAATTAAATACATATTCCTCATCAGTGGAATAATTTAAAGGTAATTTGAACGCACAATTATTCAAAAATATCACTTAATCAAGATATTCACATAAACAGAATAAAAGAGAGACTAAAAATCATCTTCATAAAACAAATGTAAAAGTAATTTTATTATCATTACTTATTAAAAAAATTTTATTTAAGTGATTTAATAAGTTGGTTTAGATTTTTTATACCAAAAACACCAGTTATAGTCATTTTGAAATCTAAGTAATTCCCAACACAATTTATTTTATCAAAAGTTTTCTTATTTCTCGATCAAATTATATATATTCATTTACGTTAATATTTATAACTTTTTCAGTAACCAATTAAAATTTCTCCTAACATTTACCATTAACTACAATATGTATTATCTTTTATAACTTGGATTTTTTTTTATATTGGAATGTTTAAAACTTTAATTTCAAATTTTTTAAAGGCACTGTGGTATATTTCTGGTTCGAAATTACCTGAATTGTTATTATAATGTTACATTTAATTGCTATGTTCTTTTAACTATTTTAATAGCTAATAAATTAAAAGTTTCTTTTTTAAATTATGCTAATTAATTTGATTTTCAACTTTTCCTCAATGATATATTTTGTGCGAATTTTGAGCTTGTTCTATCAGTATTTTTTGAATACATTTTTGTATGTGTTTTAATTACTCTAAATAAGTAAATTAATGTATAAAACGCAAATAAACAAAAAAATTAATATTAAATCTATTTATCAAATAATATCGTGTTATAAAAGGGCTTTTTTAATTGCAAAAATATGTAACTTCAGATTTTTTGATTTCATGAACTGTAAACTAGTAAGTTGCAATAAAATTGGACTAAATTTTTAAATTGTTTTAGTTGATTTAAAGATCTACATATGTATAGAATTTTATATGCTGATTTTATTCTTAAAAAATTTTTTTAAAAAAACTAGGAGACACATCAGGTCACTACCATCTTTCATATAAAATTTATAAAAAGTTGTAAATGCCTATTTTGCTTTGGTCCCTTGTCGATTCACCAGTGCTATTTTGCTTTTTTCGACATTGGAAAAATATGTATCCAGAATAAGTTTTTATATTGTAATGTACCTTAACTGTATTAATCTTATACATATGCGATATTTTTTTATCTTATTAACTTATACAACCTTTTATCATATATGAATTATGTAATAACACGAAATTTTCAAAATGATGAAAACTTTCAAAGACGCCAAGTTTTTTATGATACTAATATATGTTAATGTATTATAAATACATTATTAAAAGTAAATATTAATCAGTTGATTATTGATAAAAGATAATTTTGGTAATAATAAACAACAATAACTAGTAATATTAATACATTTCTATTTTTTATCTTTATAATATAACTATTATTAAAATTACAAAAATTCAATTGTTTAGTATATAAAGAATGTTTGAAAATAAGCTTTCTGTTAAAATTATTGCAACTTTTATCAATTTTTTTTAGTTTTACAAATATACAATCATGCTCTAGATGATTAATTTACATTTAACCTGTGGAAATGGTTTTTTTAATTATTACTTTTTGGACATACATATAATTTAGAAATTTTTATGTTATAAAATCTTATTCATAATACACAAATATTTTTCTAGATTTTAAAAAATTTTTATTTCAACAAGAAATAAAGTGAATTTCTTAATTACCATCATTCATAAACAATATAAGATAAGAATAAATGCTTGTTACTGGTAATTGTAAAGTACTAATGTAATTTTTATTGTAAATTTAAAACAAGGTATATAAATTATTTCTAGTGTAATAATTTATGTAACTTCATTAAAATATTAATTAATTATGCTCTGATTATTAATATCTATCTAATAATATCAGTAGTATTATACAAAACAATGTATTAACTAGATTAACCCCTTATACCCCCATTTTGCTTTTTAATACACTACTACATGTCTATTTTGCCTTTTTAAAGACTATTATATACCGGGTGGCCGGCCAATTTCTCCCTGTGACAATACTTTGTTAACCTGTTTTCCGTTTAGGAGTGCTTTTTTTTGTGTCAGTAGTAATTTTTCTCTACAAATATTTGATATGCCAAAGAATTTTAAAATTATTTTAATGTGAAAATATCTGATCTTAAAAAATAAATATAATTATGTCTTAGATTTTACAAAAAATTACTGCAAATTTTTAGTAAATTTAAAAATTAAATTTTTAAATATTTGGAATGATGAGTACGAAATTTTTCACTGAAGGGAGAAATTGGCCGGCCACCCGGTATAATACAAAGTAACTTTATTCCAAAATATTATATATTGTAGTGTTAAAGCAGATGTCGAAAAAAGCAAAATAGCCGAGTCAACTTGTTGTCTCTCTCCATACTAACGAGTGGTGACCTGACGTGTCGCCATTTGCTATCTCCTGAAAGACATTGAGCTAGTTTTATGTTTGTATCTGTCATCTAAATAATCCAATAAAAGAAAGTAATTGTTTTCTTCAGAATCTTGAACTGGGCTCATAACACGATCTTTTGATACAAATACAATTTTGAGTTCTTTAGTACATGTCCTTCTACATCATTTATAACGTATGATATTTTTGAGTTTCAGGTGCCATGATATCTTTTCATTAACGGTACACTTTTCAGGTACACTTAAATCAAAACTGTCATTCTCCTGATAGTTGTTACAATTGTAGAAAACGTCTTCTTTTTGATTTCCAGTATCAGAAGCCAAAATTAGTGGTAGAATAAAGAAAAGTAATCCAACAAGATTAATCTTTAAAAACATTTAGACGGTAAGTTAATTAATTTTTACAATTACTAAGTGATAATAATGTTATTTATTTTAATCCTTATATACTATTAAATGTTTTAAAATAAAATGTTATTAGTTTAATTTTTTTTATCAAAATATTAGATTTATTTTTACTTCTTGCGTTGCCAGAATCAAAATTATCGTAATCAAATGTTTATTAGATCTCGTATGACTTTAATAAGAGTTTGTTCTTTAATTAGTAAAATATTATTACAAAACAATCTTATTTATCACACAATCATGCTTTTATATTTTAAGATTATGCTTCAAACAAACTTGTAAACTTTAAGGTTGGATTAATAAATAATAATCTTTATTATTAATTGTTTTGTTTACAAGTAAAATTGTATATAAATATGAAGAATTAAAAAATTTCTTAAAATTCTTCACACAATTATTTAAAATTTTTGTTTAATTTTAGAACTCATAATCTCGTGTCTTATCATCAAAAGAATTAAACAATGGCTCCAAAAGTAAGTTATTTTATTTAAATTTTAATATTTTTCTTAGGCTAGCAAAATTTACACCAAAGAAATTCTTTCATTCCCTTTGAAAAATATCAGTGAAGATTTTGGAACTGAAAATTTAATTAAACAAAAATTAAATATGGAATTTGTAGAAAATGAAGAGAAGCACAAGGATCTCATGATCTTTTCTAGCTTGGAGATGTATGAAGAAAAAATGAAAAATTTAAAAGATCTTCTTAGCTTTTACATGTTTAAAGATGCAGCAAAGGCAACAAAAAAATTTGAAGAAAAGTTGGCTGACGTGAAAAAAAAAATTGATTCGGACCTCAAATTTGAACAACAATTCAAAAATACTTTTTATGAAGAATACAGCGTATCAATTTATTTGAATGTTATAATAATGTTGGTCAAACCATATGAAATACCAAGAAATATTTTGTTGCCAATGTTTCAATTAAAAATAATAACTCAAGAAAAAATTAATAAATGGCCAATTATATATGTTAATAAGGACGAAAATGGATATTATCAAATTGTAAAAAAAGCAACATTTTCAACTAGAGGAAAACTTGAAAACTTTCTCAAATTTAATGTCAATCAATTGTACAAAAACCTAAGTAGCAGCAAAATAGAGAACACAATGAAATTCACACGCTACCTCAGTCCTCCTTATTCAAAGAGTGACTGGGATTTAAACAAAGAAGTTACCATGTTTATTGGACACTATGCTGGAATTCATGCTCATGTAAAAGAGCCAAGAAACAGGCAAAAAATCAAAGGAATTGATTCAAAAACAAATTGCATTATAGAAGAAGCATATGAAAATAAAGAAATTGGAGGAGATGAAAATATATGTGATCTTTTTTGCAAGTATTTCTTTCCAAAATCATCAAAAAATGGCATGTTACTTTTTATACATGTTTTAAGCCAAAAATTAGATTATTTTAAAATATTAGATCCTTCAATAAGTTTTGATTTATCAACGTATTTGGCTGCTGCATCCTTTTTTTTAAGAGTAAATATTTGCATTTTCAACAACAATCATTTTATTTCATTAAAAAATATAATTAGTACAAATGACCACAATACTAATGATTCCAATCCAATTCTTGGAATCATGAAAAAAGAAAATAAGTATTTTATAATAAACAAAATTAAAATGTCTAAAAGAAAAATTATAAACAATCCAGCACCTCATGGTGCATTAGAAGAATTATGTTTTAAACATTTTAAAATTGTAAGTATAAATTTAAATATATTAATTGTAAATTATTTTTAGGCACAGCAAGAAAGTATAGAAGTTAATTATGACAATATAATTAATGAAGCTATGGTCATAAATAACAAATTAAAGATAACCGAAATAAGGAAATTGGCAAATTTACTTTTTACAAGTATAATTGAGGGAACAAACAATCATGAAAACGAAAGATATCAGTAAGTTTATTAATTATAAACAATATAATATCTTTTTAGAAAATATTGCAAGTTAATAAATATTCCTGATAAATATGTCGATTTTTTCGATGAACATAATGTTAGCGATGATTACATTGAAGAAAATGTTAACGTTTGTAATAGAACATTATCTAGAAATAAATATAAAAGACCGTTTTCGGCAATTTCTCAGAATTTGGACAGTATAAAAAGCAATGATAATGAATATGAGCGTGGAAATAATATTAATTGTGATGAACACAGCAATATCTCTCTCATTTCTGAACAATCAAGCATTTTAGACATTGAAAATATTAGTGATATGGAAGAAAAAAGTGAATTTGAAGAAGAAAATGATTCAAAAGCAAACATGGAAGAATATGAAGGATGTATTGAAATTAAGAAAAACAGATTTGTTATATGGCATCCTACAAAGTTAGCAAGAGATATTATAGTAAAAAATATACCAAAAAATGTCTCAGATATATACAATAAGACAGTAATCAACATTAATTGGCAGTCGTTAATAAGACAATGTCATGAATTAGACATTGCAACTCCAACTACTTACAGAATATTTAGAAGAACTGTTTATAAAATTTGGGAGGAGGAAATAGAAAAAGTTAATAAAGAAAAAAATAGCATGATAAAGAAAATATCATTTGATGTAGATGGGTATCGTCATTTGAAAGATAATGGAACAGAAATAATTGGATTATTATCACAAAGACATTACACAGAGCAAATTATAAAAAAAGTGAACGTATCAGCAGAATCAATTGATACATTTGTCTATATCTTCAATTTCCAAAAAGCGATAATTAAAGATAATGTAACTATGCATTATTACAGATGCAAATCATGTAAAGAAATTGAAGATAAATTGTCTATAGCTAAAAAAAAAGGAATTCAAATAAATGATGATGATACAAATGAAAAAAGTGCAACATTAATAAGAAAATACAATAACGAGACACTTCTTGAAGAAAAACCAGGATTTAATAAATTTCATAGAAAAAATTGTCAACCTTATACTTTGTATAAAGTATTAGCAGATCAATTTTTAAAAAAAATGAAGGAAATAGTATCAACAGGACTAGTAAATTCTGACTCTGCTTATGAAATTATGAGATATAATAGTATTTGTTTGGCAAATCTACATAACATTGAATATCATAATATAATGGTTGAAGTATCAAAAATGACAACATTAAGAGAGGAATATCAAAGAAAAAATGAACATAAAAGCAAAAATAGAGGGTGTTATATTTCATACTGACACATTTTAAAATTTAATAACTTTTTTATTTTTAATAAAATTTTTCTTTAAATCCCTTTTTTTGAGTCAATTAGAAATTGTATGTACAACAAAAAATTTTACCCTTATTTTTATTTCATTAATTAAAAGAGCAACTAAAATAACATATGTTGGCAAATTTATTCGGCTTGAAACTTTGAAATACAGCAGCTGCAATGTGTCAAAGTTTGAAAAATCGGTTTTTACAAGTTTACGGTAAATAGATTTTTATAAAAATAAATATTGTTTCTGAGAATTATGTTTTATGAAAAAATGAATGAGCATAGTGAGAACATGCGCTTTTTTGATTTTTGTGCTCAAAATGTATAAAAACATAAATTATATGAAAATATTAAGATTCTATTTCATTCATGAAAACAATGATCTACACTTTTTATTTTTCTAATTTCTATGGATCTAGATGCAAAATTACATAAGGAATCGAATAAGCATAGTGAGAACATGCGCTTTTTTGATCTTTTACTCAAAAATAGAAAAACTAAAAAAAAATTTTTAAGGGCAATAAAGGCATAAATTTATGAAGCTGAAAGTATGCTCATTCGTTTTTTTACAAGAAATTATCCCCAGGAACGATAATTTTTTCTAAAAAAACCTCTTTTACCGACAATCTGTAAAATTCAATTTTGCCGACTTTAACTCACTTCGGTTTCTGTATCTCAAAGTTTTAGGCTGAACAAATTTGCCAACATACATTTTTTATTTGCTCTTTTTTACGAATAAAATAAAAATGGGGTAAAATTTTTATTTGTACGTGTAATTTTTGGTTGACTCAAAAGAAGGGTTTATTTAAATTTTCAATTCCAGTTAAATTATTTTGATTGGCGTAGAGAAAAGATCCGAGACGAAGCAACTACACAATATTAACGTAGACTTTATTGAGTAAAAAAACTAGAACTAAAATTATAACAATTAAATATAAAATTAGCGTTATAAAAAAAGAATAAAACGAATTATAAAAATGATTTAAAATGAATAAATGAATTATTTTAATTTATGGGATTTTCCATGACCTTTATCTTAGCACGATCCGAGGTTTGACGCGCTCTGAGTATCATTTTCTTTTAGGTTGGGTCCTTTGGAGTACTAATTTTTACTGAACGAACAAAAAATATGTCTCAAAAGTGATATATTTAGAAATGAACTTGTTCCAAACACCAACTGGAGATTACTAATATTTCCTAAAGGTACAGATTTAGGTGGCAGATCAAAATATCATTGATCATGGAGGTTATATCAAAATCAAAAAACAAAAAGTTTTTATTTAAAACTATGACCATTTATGAAATTTAAAGTCAGAATCCCGTATTCAAAGAATGGAATTCAGACTTATTCTTGAATAAAGATCTTTTATGTCCAGACAAACCAACAAAATATTGTAATATTATACATGTACCAATTGTTAAAATTGAAAAATATTGTTCTGAAGATGGACTACTTCATATGTTATGTGAAGTCAAAATAATACCAGATGATAAAGGAGTTTATATTAAAGAAAAGCTTGTTCAAACTCCGAGGAATGATGTTTTCCAAAATTCTAGCTATGCTTTAAAATTCAATGAATTATACGAAAACTCATGTGAAGTTGATTTTCAAATTGTTTGCAAAGAAGAAACTTTTAATGTTCATAAAGTAGTTCTTATTGCACACGGTTCCGTATTTCGTACTATGCTGGTTTAGCACAAAGAAACAAAGGAATACAAAGTAGTACAGAGATCCGGAGCGAGGCGGAGCGAATAATTAAATAAATTTTTATGGTGCTCAGGAGCGGGTACAATCAGAGCCCGATATATCCGAGGATAGTAAAATTTGACGCAGAAGTAAATTAATGTGCGGTCTAAAAAAATATAAAGTATTTATATTACCAGTAATTTTTAAGATGTTCTCATCACGATCTCTTGATCGTAAAGCTTCAAATCTACTAAAGATTTGATGAAATAAAAAATTTTTAAAAAATTAAATTATATTTTCTACTGTATGTTCAAAAATATAATTTAAATATTTTTGGTGTTTCTTTAATAAATTTTTTGAATTAGTTAATTTTAAAAGATTTTAAAATATATTAAATATTATAACAAACAAGCCGCAGCCTCGCTTCGCTCGTCGCTGCTTGCCCGCACGGCTGGACTTTTTTTTCATAAGCAGCAACTCGCTTCGTTCGTCACTACATACTTGCGGGAATTTTTTTAAAATGCTTAGAATTTAAAAAACTTAAAAATCTTTTGTTTTATAATAACACACATATTAATATTCCAAGTAAAATTTTTATATTTTATAATATTAATAATTATTATTAAAATTTTTTAGGTTTTTGAACGTTAAAAGCTTATAAAACATATTTGATCAAAATTGTTTTATTACATATTCTCATGATTTTAGATAATTTTAATATTCCAAGTTTGAATAATTTTTTACAAATTTTTAATATTAAAATAAAAAGATAAGAATAATGTTTACGGTAGATTTCTGATTAGTATTAATATGCAAGTTTTAAGTTATTAAATATAGAAAGAAAGAATGTTATTTTTGTTCATCTTAAAACGAATTATAAAATTTGATGAAATTGAAAAAGATGTTAAAAAGAGGGACGGATTAGTAGATTTTTAGATAGATTATTAATTTTTGTTAAGAGATTTTTGGGCTTTGTTATATTTCCCTAAAAAGTCGTCCAAATAAACTTTATAGAAAAATCATATTTTTTAAAAATTTTATCTGGCGGATTAAATATAAAGTGTATGGTTACCCGATCACTCCGTAGTAATAAGAAGTTACTGGATAAAGGCACCGTGGAAAACACTATTAGGGAGATCAAGACAGAGACAGATATAATGTGGGATGATATGGTAAAAGAGGAAAGGCCTGCACAAGAAGACGTCAACAAAAGAAAAAGGAAGAAGAACCTAATGATGTTGATGATGGCAAACTTGGCCGAACTTCAGAAAAGCCAGGACCAATTCCAAAAGAGAATGTTGGGGATTATGGAGCGTCTAAATTCAAGTCTAGAAGACAAAAAGGCACCACAACCAACTACTACCACACCACAACTAAATGAAGAAAATACCAATAAAGATAAACCAAAGGAAAATACTGTGAAAATTGTAGAAGATTCTCGAGAAAATGTTGAAAAAGATGTTAGACCCAAGCAAATGGCAGGTCAACAAGAATTTAATTTTAATAAGGTTACATTGAAAAACTCTTCATCGTATCAAGTTCCGAAAAGCCGACAACCATGTGCTCAATACAAATCAGACTACTATGAGAAAAATGGAATGGTGAAAAAGGAACCAAATCTTGAATGGATTCATCCGACCATGTTGATTCCTAAAAAGCTAGATGAAAGTGAATATTATTCAAATATTTTCAAAGATGTAGATTTAGAAGAGCTCAAGGAAGCTACGAAAAATAAGAAAATTATAATAGGTATACTTAACTTTCAATTGAAATGGTATAAAAACATGCCTATTTATATGAATGAATCAATTATAATTATTATTGACCGTGGACCTAACTATAGTGGACCAAAATTATACAATATTGATGATATAGATCATGAGATAAAACACATTTTATCTCCCAAGAACAGTGGAAGGAAGACCAATATGAAAATTTATTCTGAAGTCAATAGAACTGTTAAAGAGCTAATACAAAACATGAAAAGAGTTCCAAAGAAGGAAAACTTTAAAAATAATGATACGTTTATTTATAAGAAGCCAAAATTTTACAAATATTCACGATATACAGGACCGTTTGTTGTTGAAGAACTCCTGAAAACTAAAGTTAAATGCAATTCTTCGTCGAGCCGCACATTAACAACATCTCTGGGGAAGATTAAAAAGACAGAAGTTCCCGAAAGGAAGAAAATGAAGATGATCAGTGATGCAAAATGGAGAAGAAACAAATTTAAAGTCTTGGAAGCTTCAGAGCAAATAGAAGTTTATGAAGGTAGAAATGATAAAATTTTACAATCTAATTTGGTAAATCAAATTACAAGAACAGTGGAGAAAGAAAATATGAAGAAAATCTTATAAATTTGATAAATCAAATTTCAAGAACAGTGGAGAAAGAAAGAATGTTATTTTTGTTCATCTTAAAACGAATTATAAAATTTGATGAAATTGAAAAAGATGTTAAAAAGAGGGACGGATTAGTAGATTTTTAGATAGATTATTAATTTTTGTTAAGAGATTTTTGGGCTTTGTTATATTTCCCTAAAAAGTCGTCCAAATAAACTTTATAGAAAAATCATATTTTTTAAAAATTTTATCTATATGATGAAAATTAAAAATAGAGATTAGTTATAAGTTTGGCTAATTTTTTAAAATATTAATAATATTTGAGGTTGATCATAAGTTTTTCATAATTATTTAACTTGAAATAATTTAATTTTTGCAGTTGTTGTTTTATAATTTCGCATTATGGTTACATAATAAAAAGTACTTTTACAAATTTAATGCATATTTTTTATTTCGTTTTATTTTTTTTGAAAAAACTTTTTAAAATGTATTATAAAAATACACAAAAAAAGGGAAACATTTTTGCGTAAAATGAAATGAATTTTTCCACTTATAAAAATTTGAATTTTCTTGATTTGCGACTAATTTTACCGCAATCATATCGTACTTAAAAATGAAAGTAATAATTAAGTAGTTATTAAAATAAGTTTCAATTTTTTACTATATTATTGTTATTTTAAAACAAAGATTGTCTTCCACAATACTTTTTTAAATATAATATTAGAATTTAATTTTGTGTAAGATTATAAATGCCTTTATAAAAAGCATTTCTGAACATACGAAAATATTTTTATTAATAAGTTTTAATAGTTTGAGTTATTAATAATTACATTTTTTATTGTAAAATTACACTCTTCTGAAGGCCGAAAAGTTTTTGTATGACTTTAATGGTTCTATCTAGAAAATTAAATCTATGAAAAGTTATGATATTATATGGATTTTTTATCTATAGTTAAAAATATCTTCTACATATTTAAACTTAATATGAAAACAAATACTAAAATAATATTTTTAATTATTAATGCTTTGTGTGGTTAAATAATAAATTTTGGCTTTTTGTTATTATTATTACGAATTTTTTATATTTATTGTTGCCAGTGAATTGTTTAGGACAATGATTTTTGTTAAAACTTAACAACTTTACACGAAATTGAGTTCTAATAACATGTTTCATGTATATTAGAAAAAAACTTAGATCCTAAGACTAGCATTATATCAAAAACATTAAGGTTAAATAAAAGTTACATTATTTAAAATATAAAACATATATAATTTTGTAAAAAAAAACAGCAAAATTTTACGACAACCAAATATTTTTCATTGTTTAAAACATTTTTGCTATCACTCGATAATTTTAAAATTTGAATAAATGTTGATTTTTTTAATAGGTGGAAAATTTTTTTGCATTTCAGATAGATTTGTCAAAATTTTTCCCATTCTTTTTTTCTGTGTAGGGCTTAACTTATTTTTATAATATTTTATGAAGTACATCATAAGAAGTCAATTTTATGTAAAGTTGATAACGTTTTAACGAAATTCATTCTTTCAAGCAAAGTTATTTCCATTATGACAACACACGATATTGAGTACTAGAAAAAATCTGGATGTGTTGGCTATGAAGTTCTTCTTAACTTAACATACTCTCCAGGTATTTTTCTCTTTTTACTAATACCTATTTTGCCTCTACATAACTTTTTTAATTATAGAAGTTTCAGTAAGGATAATGAAGTAAATAGTGATTTTTGCAAAAAATACTTTCAAAAGGGTTGAAAATTTCTTTTATCTAAAATCGATAACATGTCTTTTAAATGAAGACAATTTCAGATAATAATGCATAATATATTACAAATCAAAAAAATCACTTTTTTAAATTATAATGTTCTGAATTTTATGTAAAAATCGACAAAACTTTTGCAATATTCTAATAATTTTATATTAAAAAGCGAAAAACACTTTAAAATGTTATATTAAAAATAGTGAATAAAAATTGTTTAGTAATTTTTCAATAAAGTTTCTAAAATTGTATTCAAATAACATTTACCATTCATTTAGATTATATTTTAGCAATTGTTGTTGTTCTATCTTTGTTTTCCTCTTTTTCGACTTTTGATACATGCTTTCTTCTTTTAAATATTTTTTTTTCATCTTTTTCTAATTTCTCAACGTTTTTCTTGTTTTGTTTTGACTTAATATGTTTTTTTCCAAAATTTAAATTTCCAACTGTTAAATTTTCTCCAGAAGTACCATTTGAGTATTTAGCATAAATGATTTTGGGAATACAAAGAGTTTTTCTTGATTTAGTTATTTTTTTCTCATCTTTTTCTTCTGTAGTGCTTTTTTTGCACTTTTTAGCTAAAAAACTAATTCCTACTAGTGTTTCATTTTTAATTGTTGCTTGTTTCATTCTAAGCACTTTTACAAATTCGAAAGTTTCATTTTTCATTCCATTGTATTTTTCTGTAGCATTTTTAGCTATTACAGTAGGTAAAGACTTATCTCCAGTATATTTTTCCCATTTTGTTTTGTCAGGAATATCATCTCCATTAATGGTCAATACAAAAACGGTAGAAAAGATTATGGAAAAGACTAAATATTTCATTTTATTTATTTGTGAAAACGATAAGATTTTAGAGCTTTATATAGTATACTCTAGAAGTTGCGTCATTTTTTTATTCACATAAAGATATTGTTGAAAATGCAATTAAATGCTTTTATTCATTAATAGCATCTTTAAAAGTACTAATATAATATTAATTTTGAACAACATAATTGTAATAATGTTATGTGTTTCGAAAGAAAAAGTTTTAAAAATATAAGAAGCAATATTTATATTAAAAAATAATTTTTATTAGTCTAAATTTTTTTTAATTTCATAAATTTAATTATATTTAAGAAGATTATTGTGTAATTATTTATTTTTCAATTATTACCAATTTATACTGCTTGTTAATAAAAAAATGATTATTAATAAAATTATTTAAATACAAAAATTTTATTTAAAATATTTTTCAACAAATATTTCTTATTTGGTGTTATATCTCTAATAAAACAGCCATAAAAATTAGTAATTATCAACTAAATTAGCCTTAAATATATTCAGTTCTCTTGAAGATTATTGCAAAATTTTTCAATTTTAGACAGACCATATATGCTCTAGGTTAGAATCATATTAGAGACGAATTAAGCTTCAAATGCAATAGGTTAGAAAATTGGCTATTCAAAGTAAATCAAGATCATTAGATTTTATTATTTATATATATTCACAATAATACTAAAGTAAAATAAGATATCTTACAAATAAGATATAATAATCAAAATACCAAAATAACTAAATAGAGGTTGGTCGAGATGTAATCAAAATTAGTATATTATTTAAGTTATATTTTATATCATGTGTTAAGAGTTAAATTATTAATAATTATATCGTTTATATTAATTAAGTTGAATGTTAAGTTAATCTAATTGTAATGTTTATATATTGTAGGCGTATAAACTATTAAATAAAATTTTAATTATATATTAACAGTTGTTCAAAATCTCAAAGACAATGGTATAAAAAATATAATGTCTGTATGTTCAAATTATATGTTGGATTATACATCTTTAAAAAGTCACATTAAATGTAGAAAGTTTTATTCATCTAGATGCGTTAAAAGTCTGTTAGAATATACTTTAGATGATGAAAAATTTTTACTATATACTAATGATGAATATGGATCTATTTTTGCTTCTAAAAGATGTCTTGAGTTTTTAAAAACTGCTTTTTATTGGTCAAGTGATGGAACATTTAAATTTAAAACTTCTGATTCTGCACAAACTTATGTAATTTTAGTAAGTCAAAATGAGATGGATACTTTTATACCAATTGTTCATATGTTGATGAAGAATAAGAAATATTCTACATATAAACACTTATATAACGTTCTATTAAAAGAAATTGGACTGGAAAATATGGAGGGAATAAATGTCATAATGGACATGGAGCCAGCAGTGAGTAAATTATATAGAAAATATAAAGAGAAAATTCATTACTGTTACTTTCATATCTTACAAGCATGGAGAAGAAAGCTTATTAGTTTAGGCTATAAAAATATTCTTGAAAATATTGATGGTCCTATTACTAGAAGCTCCGATGATAGTGAAAAAATTAGAATTCTTCTTAAACTTCTTGGGAAAATTTTTCATCTGCCTCCAAATTACATAAAAACAGGTTATTATATAATCAAAGAAGAAATTACAAAGATAAGTAAAAATAGATTTAAAAAATATTTTTTATTTATTGAAAATAATTATATTTGTAAAAACCTTGAAGAATATACATTGTATAAAAGATATAATAGAACAAATAATGCTAGTGAATCATATAATAGTGCTGTAAATAGAGATCTAATGTGTATAAAAAATAAAAATTTAAGCAAAGTATGTGAAAGTATAAAAATACAGGAATTTAAAATATCAATGCAAATACTAACTGGAAAATATTCTTCATCAAGATCTCAAACTACTATAATAAAAAATGAAAAATATAAAGAACTTTATGAAACTTTTGATCAAAGCAATATTTTTACCTATCTTACTATGTTTTAATTATTTTTGCATATATAAAATTGAATAAATAACATTTAAAATAACTGCATAATTTATATGCATATTATATATAGTGCGTATATACGCACTTGGTGAGTTCACCCGTCCTCTTGAAGAACATTTGTGCTCTACTCCATGAAAAATTAAAATAAATTTTTCTTTATTTTTTTTGCTGTATCTTTTGATGTAAGCAAAATTTCCACAAATTTCAAACTAAAAAAATCATATATATTAAAAATTAAGAAACTTACTATTTCATTTGGAATAAATTGCTTAATTTTACCAAATTTTTCATAAACTAAATCGAAATTGAATGAATTCAATTTTTGGATATCATTCTCCAATAAATATCTTGGATAACTTGATAACGATGGAACAAGAGTGGAATTATGTCTATATTTGATGACAAAATTCCTATATAAATAGCTTGAGAAGTGATGAAATTCTCATTTTAAGGACTAATCACTATTTTAAATTGTCATCGCTATCCAGTAGGTAAGTTTCATCATATTATTATCATATTGTTATATTATATATTTTATTATAGCATTCAAACACCAATAAAATATTTTACTCAAGTTCAAAAAATTTTTCGTACGATGAAGCAGCATATATACGATGACGTTCAACATAATGCTCAACAGAGTATTCCAAACCCTTTTCCTCATTTTTCAACATAGATTTTTCAAATTTTTTTGATTCAGCATGAATGTCAAATGTTTCATCAACATTAGAAGCATTGTTATTTCTTATACCATTATTTTGTTTTAAACTTTTTAAATATTTATCTCTCAAATGTCTATGACTTTTGAAAATCAATTCTCTTGTACTATCTTGATGGTCACTGTAGACATATTTTTTTAAAAATGCATTGACATATCAAACCATCAGTTTTTTTGAAAACACCGCAAACATGATACAAGCTTTTTGCAATACTTAAACATGCTGATTGTAAGAAATTACTTTCAGTTATTTTTTTTTTAAATTCACTTTCCCATTCAACATTAATAGATTTTAGTTGATTATCAACACTTTCAAAGAAAGTTTCAATTGGAACGTTTAGTGATGTAGGATAGTCGTGCATCTTTCGCTTTACAATTCTATTATCTTCACTAGAAGATGTTGTCATAACATTTTCCTGACTTTCACTAACATTTTCTATGGAAATATTTTCGTCATTTTCACCAACATTTGCAATAGCAATATTTCCTTCATTTTCATCTACATTTCCTACAGGAACATCGTTTAAGCAACAACGTTTTCTTAAATTTTTAGAAGCCATGATAGAACAATTTTAATTGTGAACTAACAAACGATATAACTTAACTTATAAAGTTTTTTGTTTTGAAAAATTTTTGTTCTTCTACCACGACATTTACAATTGTTAATTCTTCTTCGATATAAGATACACATTTATACACCTTTATGTTTTTTGATCAGATGTAGAAATAAATAAATAATTGTTATTATAAATAACATTATTAAAATGTTTAATAAACATGTTTTACCCTTTTTTTTAAATTTTAAAAAATTTTAAATTTTTTTAATTGAAAAATGATAACTTCATTGATAATATGAATATTTATTTTATTAATAAAATTAAATATATTAGGTTGTCCAGAATGAAATGGCCCTTTTTTACCCTAATTTTTAAATGCGCATAACTTTACTAAAAATAAATATTTTTATTCAAAATAACAACCGTTAGAATCTACACATTGTTGCCAACGAGATACAAGCTTATTTATTCCATTTGCATAGAACTCTGGGGTTCTAGATTCAATGAAAGCTTCAAAGGCAGTTTTTGCTTCCTCATCGTTCCTGAAGATTTTCTCCGTTAAGAAGTTGTTGAGATGTTTGAAAAAGTGGTAGTCTGTTGGAGAAAGGTCAGGTGAATATGGTGGGTGAGACAGAGTTTCATATCTTAATTCGCACAATTTCTGAAGAGTCATTTTTGAAACGTGTGGTTTTGCATTATCGTGAAGAAGAATTGGCCCTTTTCTATTGACTAAAGCAGGCATTTTTGGGACAATTTGTGATGCATTTCTTCAAGCACTTGACAATAGGACTTCGAATTAATAGTTTCTCCAGGTTCCATGAACTTATAATGAATCACTCCTACAGCAGACCACCAAACAGTCACCATAACTTTTTTTGGTGTCAATTTGGGTTTCGGGAAGTGTTTTGGAGCTTCATCCTTGTCTAACCATTGTCCAGTTCTTTTACGATTGTCGTACAGAATCCATTTTTCATCACAAGTGATAAGACGATTTAGAAATGGGTCATTTTTGTTCCTCAAAATGAGGGAAGAACAAACCTCATAACGACACAATTTTTGATAGTCGTTTAATTCGTGAGGTACCCATTTTTCGATCTTTTTTGTCTTTTCTATCTTCTTTAAGTGGTTAGAAATGGTTGATTTTGATACATTTAATTCCTCTGCAAGTTTTCTAACGATTGTGCGTGGATTAGCTTCAACAGCTTTTCGAAATTTATCGTTATCAAGAACTGATCCAGGTCTCCCACGCTCTTCGTTTTCGAGGTCCTCACTGCCTTCTTTGAATTTTCTAAACCATCTTTTTACAGTAGAAAGAGAGACAAGATCTTCTCCAAAAGTTCCATTAATTTCTTGAGTTGTTTTTGCAGCATTAGTACCGCGTTTGAACTCATAAAGCATAATAGCACGAATATCACGTTTTGACAGCATTGTTTGTTTTTGAAATAAATTGATGATAAAAAGATCTTATGGCAATAATATATATATCATCGTGTAGAGAAGATCTAGGAGAATCTAACGGCTTGTTTTATTATACCAAAACATAGCCAATCATTTGAGAAAACGCGCGTCGAACAACGAGCATCAAAAAAGGGCCATTTCATTCTGGACAACCTAATATTTCATTTATAAACGAAATATTCACAAAAATATAAATTTGACTAGGTTAGATTTTCTATCAACCGCAAAAAGCCGCAAAATTTTTTGCAACAGCAAGGAGTTGCACAAAAAATTTTTATCAGTGTATTTAAAATAATATTGTAATGTTTGAATATTTGATTTTTTTCTAGCTTTAAATTTACTTGTTTTTTGAAATTTAGACATTTCCCTATCAGTAGTTAATTATAAAAGTAAATTCTACCATATAAGTAAATGATTCAAATTATAGCCTGGAGTTGTATATGGTACCTTTACTAAAATTTTAATTTAATAAAAATTATTATAATAAAACTATATTATGTTGAAGTTTTAATATCGTGTATAAATACAAAAGTATTAGAAAATTTAAAAATTTTATCTCAAGAAATATATTACCTGGTACACTAGGTTTTCTTGTTGTTGAAGTTTGATTTCTATCAAATTCTTTCCCTGTAAAATAAAATAATTAAGAGATGCATACTCTTTAGAATTATTACAATATTCTCTATTAGCTTCTTCAGCATCGAAATATCTCTTATTTCTTATAATTTTCTGAAAAATTATTTGTAACATTATTTTTTTATGGGTAAATTTTGCATTACATTTTCAATATTATTTATTGGCGTGCCATAAATGAAACTACTGCTTCGAAACAATAACACATTTAAGAAAATAATAATAATTGCAAAATATATAATATTATTAATCATTTTGAGTGTGTTAGAGATTTCTAAAATTTAGTTTTTATACTTATTATTTATTTGTTTAAAGTGTGTGCTAGATCATCAACTCAATAAATTTCTAGTAGAACAGTTTCATGATTGTTGAATTTCTTTAGGTTTAGCAAATAACATTAATAAACATTTTTATTATCATATCGTGCAAATGTTGGTTATATTTTTATATTTACTCTTATATTATAAGGGTAATCTTTTGTAGTAGGTTAAAAACCATGTTTTGCAACATTTTTTTTTATTCAAAAATCACTTGTACAAATTTAATTTTTTTATTAGTTTGCAAATAATAATGTTTACACCGAATATCATATCATTTTGTTTGATTACTTTCAAAATTGTATATATTATAACGGTTTTTAAAAAAAACTAATTAAATAAAGCTAGAAAAATGATTAACAGTATTCTTATTTAAAAGGGTAACAAACAGTTTATATTAAATGGATCTAAATACTACACATCACAAAAGTCATGTGTAATATTAAAAATTTATTTAAGATTAACCCTTTTTCTAATAAATTGAACTTTATATTATTGATATTTTTTTTAAAATTTACACACCTTTCTAAACACTATGGAGCTTCTTCCATTATATCTGGTTTTTAAAAACGCTAAAATAAGAAATGTCTGATCAAATTTTACGTAAATAATTTCATGGTCTAAATTCGTAATGGTCCGCATTAGAAATAAGAAAGTATCAAAGTATACATTATATATGTACATCTATATAATATACAGGGTGGGCCAAAAGTAGCTCCCCAGTTATTTGCATATATAACTTTTTTTGTAGATTAGCTACAAAAATGGTATTATAGTCATTTTGTAGCCTTTAATCTTGCATAAATTATATTTTGGTTTCATAAAAAAATTTAGATTCTAAACGGAGTTATGGGTCTTCAAAATTAGAAGTCATTTTTGGTATATATGGAATGTAACTTTTTTATATGGAAAGATATTTAAATGCTTGTTGCTGATTATGAAAGCCCAACTTGTTTTGTACTTAGTCCTAAAATTTTATAAATTTTGAAGTCTAGTAACTATGTTTAATTTTTTAAAAAATAAAAAAAATCACGATTTTTTTTCAAAATTTCGATGTTTTTTCAAAATTAAAGAACAATAAAGTAATTTTTAAAAATTTTCTATAGGTATTCTGATAGAGCAAGCAAAGCTCTATCGAATAAGCATAGTACCACTAAATTTTATTGAGTTAAAAGAAAGTTTTGAATAGTCAAATATAGACCATTTTACACGATATTTCTAGTGAAAAAAGAAAACATGTCAATTTTTTCACATTTTTGGGTACGAATTATGTTTTTTTTAAGAAGTATTAAAAACATTGTCTTATTCTGATCATTAAATGCTTATTTTTAAAAAATAAAAGGATATGGAATTATGATTGGATATACGATAATTTTAAAAAGCACGTAAAATTGTTCTTACAACCCAGTGCTCAGCAGATTTGAGATCTCCGGCAGATCTGCAGTAGATGGTATCTTTGGCAGATCTGCGGTAGATAAGTCATTTTTGCAAATCTGCGAGAGAAGAATTATCTGTGGCAGATCTGCAACTATCTCCCACAGATCTTTGCAGCAAATAGTTGCAGATCTGCGGCAGATAAGTTATATCTTCAAAATGATTTTTAATAACAATAAACGGTCGAAAGTATCTTTAAATGTATAATGTATGCTACAGTGCTGTGAGAAATTAATTTTTCTACAATTTTTTAATAAAAAATATAATCAAATATTTAGGAAAATTTATAAATCAAATGAATAGACAAATGCAATAAAAAAGTAAGATTAAAAATCAAATTAGAAATAAATTTTACTTGAAATAATGAACAATGTTACAATTTAAGTGAAGAAAATTTTTTCCAAATCTTCTAAATTTACTTCTCCACGTCATTTTCTTGAGAAACAATTTCTTTCTCTGAAAAAAATGTTGGTTTATGGCTCAGCTCAAAGAATGTAACATTCGCTTTCTTTTTTACTTTATCTCCTGTTCTTGTATTTACTAGGTGAATTCCATGGGATAAATAACTAAAATTAATTATTAATTTATAATTTATTATAAAACTTACTGTTTAAATTCTGAAATAATACCAGCTCCCAAGTATTTTGCAGTTATCATAAATTCTTTCACTGTGTCTTGACCAAAGAGTTGGTCTTTATTTCTTCTTGTGTACTGACTTGGGAAATAAAACTTTAGTATTTGACTGTTCGGAATTAAAATATCTGCAACAAACTTGCAGAATTTTCCTTCGTTTTGAATAAGTTCTAATGCCTTTCTCTTAATTGTGTTGTCGACCAGGAATTTTCTTAACTTCATATTTTCAATTCTATCTTTTCCATCAACTCCGAAACACCTTTCCCTCATTTGATGAACCATATCTTTAAGTTCTTCGTTACTGGCTTCCATTAATAAACGGGGAATAGTGCCGCTTAAGTGATACAGTGTTTTTGAATGGGTTTTCCTTATATTTTTGTTTGATAGTTGAATTTCAAACAAATAATCTAGCTTTATTTTCATTTCTTCCAATGATTCACTTAGTCTATAAACATTATAATCAGTTTCTTCAATCTTTCTGATTATATTTTCATTGAGTTGTTTATTTGTATTTATGTCCTTCCTAATAATTTGAAACATTGACATAATAGTAGGCTTGTTAAATAAAATAAATTAAACTTACTATGATTTGATCTGGATGATCTTCTTTGAAGTTTGTGATATGCTATGCAGCATCGAATAATAAAAATAATTGTACCAATAAGGCCAACAATTGCAAAAATTTTCGTTACAAGTGAAAGTGTTTCACCATAATAAATATGCTTCATATGGTCACTTGAATCCATTGTATTGCGGCCCTGGGCCTGCATATTATCATTGATAATGTTGATGGTTTCCTTAGTCTCCTTACTTGAGGTGCCACCCATGCTAAAATCTAAATTTATAAAATTATTAGAAATATAAAATTAAAAAATACATGATAACATTATAAAAAAAATGTTTCTAACTTGACATTTATATAATTATTTTTATTAGTTGTGCATAAAAATACTTTCTATTATTCTTAAGATCATACATTATGCCATAGAAAATTGTTGTATTATATTACATATTGTATCAATTTCAAATAATAAATTTACTGTTTAATACAATTATATATATTCCTTAATCTTTTAATTATTAATTTATGAATAAGTATTCAAAATAATTATATAAATAAATAAACATTTCTTAAAAGACATTCTTGTTTCAAGTATAAATTATTGTCCAATGTTTATTAATAAGTTGTAATATTATATAAAATTTTCATTTGTTGATAAATATAATGTTCAAATCAATAATTTAAAAAATATTATTGTTTTTTGTTTGAAAATCGTTTTTTAGATCACAATAAACTTAATTTAACAATTAAATTGTGTTTTTATTGGCAAAATATATTAATAATCACCAAAAAATCTTTTATTAAAGACATTTGCATCAAGACAATTGATAAATCATTTATCTGTTCTTTAAATGGTTATTAACATAACTCAATTATAAGAAATAATATTGTATAAAAATTTGTTAGATTAAAAATAATTATTAGAAATTAATTAACAGCTTTTTAATATAGTATAATTTTCTTATCTTATTCTTAAAATTGATTATTTTACTATCCAGTACATTTTAGATGATAAAAAATTAATAATTACCATCTAAAGATGACAAAGTTCATGCATTATAGCTTATTTTGTTAAATATTGCTTAATGCACATTAATAATTATAAATAATATTTTATTGCTCTTAATAAAAGTTTGTTTAAAACATAAAGAATTTCTGAAACAGTGGTTCAAAGCTTCTGTAGTTTAGTTGATTAGTAGTTGAGTTTGATTCCTCTCATGGGTATAGGTTAAGAATGGGATTGATTCTTTCAATTTCGTAGGTTTCTGGGATTGTTGGCATCTAGGAAGGCCATAGGAAGATTCATATGTACTTAATTTTTGCTTTTATTATGTTTTTTTGGATTTTTTTATAAATTTTTTTTATAACTACCTGTAACAGATTTGCGGGAGATAGAGCCATCTATGATGCATTGGATATATCCATTATAGAAGCATTTGTAGGTGCTACTATTGCTAACATTTTTTTTAATTTTATTTCTTTTTAGTTATTCAAAATATGCATTCTGGTTCTTGATCTAAAAAACTTTTTTCTTAAAAAGCATTAAATTTCTTTGGTAAAAATTTTAATTCATTTTATCTCTGTATTAGATGATTTCATGATAGCATTTTCTACGTAATTGTCAAAGAATTAATTTTTAAATAATTTTTAGAAGACATTATATTAAAATTTCGGCGTTTTCGTATATTTATTTAGCATAAAATTTATACAAAAAATTTTCCAACAAACTTTGTTTCAGTTTATTTATGTTCAAAGTTGATTGTACTTTTAAATACTTTAAAAATGTAGAGAAATAAGTTTCTTAGGTTTTTTGAATTGTTTTAAATTTCATTGTCTAACGTGAAATATGTCGCTCCAAAAAACTAAAATTTAGGATAAGAGACATCCTCTTGATAGATTCCGTAAATCTCATAAATGAGACTTCTTTTGCTAAATTTTATTATTTGTACGTTATAAACATTAAAAATTATGTGTATTGTGAAATTTCAAATAATGTTTTTTATTTTTTAGTGGATAAATAAAAGTGCCAATTTTAGATACTTTTTAATTAATGTACCTTAAGACCAGAACTTCTTATGGAGCTAATTTTTGACATATTTTTTAATCGTATTTCGTTAAATATATTCTAATTCAAATATTTAGAAAATCGAAAATTATTTTTAGACTTTATTTTCTATTATATATAAAGAGGATGTAAATTATGAAAAGTAAAATTTCATGCTATATAAAGAATAAAAAAATAAGTGTAATATTAAAAAGTTATACTTCTTTAAAATATTATTTAATCTTCAAATGAGATGCCTTGAACTAACTTATCTTTACCATATATTCCAATAATCATTTCAGATGAAATGACAAATGTAAAGAAAAAATTAATATATTTATAGGATTATTAAAAGCAGTATGACTTTACATAATTTTATAAACAAATACGTTTATTTGTTAAATTGTTTTAGATAACAAAGAATATCATATTATATAAAGTTTACATTGCGCAGGAAGTTATATAAAGTCTTTTGTGAAATATAAGAATGTCTTTTATTTTGTTTATGTATAATAATGACGATCGCAATGTCTTTAATGATACTTTTTAATTGTTTTAAATTTACAACTCTAGAAAAATTGCAATATATAACTTATATATTTTAAATAATAAGTTATCTGTTGAGTTACCAACTATGTTTTCAGTTATTTATCAACGGTGTTACGATTATAATTTGATATTTTTTAAGTATTAACAGATTCATATATTTTGGTAACGGTAAATCAGTAGTTATTTATGTTTCACTATATATTTTTAAGAATTTTGAATTAAATAAAATTTTAAATAATTATGTGTCTATAGGGCCAATCAAAATGTGGCACATATTTTTATTAAAAATATTTTCCGCGTAATATATGTTATAAAGACAAATAACTGTAATAAGCGAAATTTTTAATAGCAAATTTAACAAATAATAAATTTATTTATGTTTTAGAAAAAGAAATATTTTTAATCTCACTATTTGAGGTGTATTCATGTAAATTTGAATGTCTTATCTCAATTTTTATTGGTTTATTTTGTTACATTTTATAATAGGAAAATATAATAGATTTATATTCTACTATTACACAACCGAAAATAGTATACCAATATGTTTAATAACATATTTTCTACTGTTGGACATTAGAAAAGTTTTTCTAACTTTATAAATGTTTTACTATTAGGTTGTCCGGAATGAAATGAGCTTTTTTTATCCTAATTTTTAAATACACGTAACTTTTTTAAAAATAAATATTTTTATTCAAAATAAGAAACATTACAATCTACACATTGTTGCCAACGAGATACGAGCTTATTGATTCCATTTACATAGAAATCCAGACTCCTAGATTTAATGAAAGCTTCGATGGCAGTTTTTATGGCCTCATCGTTCCTGAAGACTTTCTCCGTTAAGAAGTTGTTGAGATGTTTGAAAAAGTGGTAGTCTGTTGGAGAAAGGTCAGGTGAATATGGTGGGTGAAGCAGAGTTTCATATCCTTATTCGCACAATTTCTGGAGAATCATTTTTGAAACGTGTGGTTTTGCATTATCGTGAAGAAAAATGGGCCCTTTTCTATTGACTACAGCGGGTCTTTTTTGAGACAATTTCTGATGCATTTTTTCAATAAGTTGACAGTAGGATACTGAATCAATAGTTTCACCAGGTTTCAAGAACTCATAGTGAATAATTCCTGCAGCAGACCACCAAACAGATATCAAAAGCTTCTTTGGGGATAATTTGGGTTTCGGGAACTGTTTTGGTGCTTCATCCTTGTCCAACCATTGCCCAGATCTTTTACTATTGTCGTAGAGAATCCATTTTCCATCACAAGTAATAAGACGATCAAAAAATGGGTCATTTTTGTTCCTCAAAATGAGGGAAGAACAAACCTCATAACGACGTAATTTTTGATAGTCGTTTAGTTCGTGAGGTACCCATTTGTCGATCTTTTTCGTCTTTCCTATCTCCTTTAAATGATCAGAAACAGTTGTTTTGGATACATTTAACTCCTCTGCAAGTTCTCTAACGGTTGCGCGTGGATTGGCTTCAACAGCTTTCCGTAATTCATCATTATCAAGAACAGTTTCAGATCTTCCATGTTCTTCGTTCTCAAGATCCTCACTGTCTTCTCTGAACTTTTTAAACCATCTCTTTACAGTAGCGTGAGAAACAAGATCTTCGCCGAAAGTTTCATTAATTTCTTGAGTTGTTTTTGCGGCATTAGTACCGCGTTTGAACTCGTATAGCATAATAGCACTAATATCACGTTTTGACAGCATCGTTTGCTTTCAAAATAAGATGATGGTAAACAGAGCTCATGGCAATGATATATATATAATCGTGTAGAGAAGATTTAGGAGAATCTAACAGTTTGTTTTTTATACCAAAACATAGGCAATCATTTGAGAAAATGCACGTCAAACAACGCCCATCAAAAAAAGCTCATTTTATCCCGGACAACCTAATATATTACAATTGTCTGATAAATCAACTTTTAATTTACATAATTTTTCAAGAATCTTTTTGAAACCTACTTTAAAAAGATTGTAGAATGTCTATATCGTTGTCGAATTAGTAGTATTTTATATTTAAAAAATTACTTTTTGTGTGGTTACAAATCGTTGTAACTTTCTTTACACCTTACTTTTTATTATACTTAATTTATTTGATTATTGAAAAAAATTTATATTTTTAATTCAACAAATTATACATACATAATAATTTTAAAAAAATATATTTTTTGCCTTTCATTTGTTTATTTAACATTTTTGTTCATCATGTTTAAAAAATAAAACATTTTTGTGTGTAGAATTAAGTTATGGTACATAAAAAAATGGGCTATTGAGATTTTACCGGATTCAGTAAGATGAAGATATTTTATACATATTTAATAATTCTATAAAAAAAATATTAAAAATGTAAAATTTACATAACCTAATGTCTTAGAACAGTTAGAAGAATGTTTAAAGTATTGAATATAGTTCTACAGATAGTATCGGTCTAGGAAGAACAATAATGACTATATTTTTTAAGATAGCTAGAGAACAATTTCTAATTAATTTAATAGTACCTATAATGACATGATAACTTACAAGATCTTACTCTATGTTAATCAAAATAATGTTTTCATGAATATGTATAACTTAAAAGAAAAAAAATTGTTAACGATTGTTTAAAGAGAAAATATTGATATTAAAATTCTTTAAGTATAAATTTTTATAAATATAAAGTATTCATTAAAAAATGAAAATGATACAAATAAGAAATATATTTCTCATAGTAAAAAAAATAAATACCTTATTTAAGCGTTTTTCATAATGTTATTGTATTGCACAATGTTTAAATTTCATTTTCACTTATTTCTAAATTTGTTCATATTTTTATCAATGGTAAAAAATTTTCAAAAAATATCTCTTTTCTGTCTTCAAAACAATGTAATTACAGTAGAAAATATTAATTTTTAGTATCAAGTGAATAAGAATGACATTCACATGTACTAGATTGAAACCAAAAAAATGGACTGCTATCATTACTTTTACATCTTCCAAATGCATATTCTTCTCTAAGGCATTCATCATTGCATATTTTGTTATCACAATGTCTTAACAAATCTTGTAGTTGGAAACAAAAAATGTTTATATTAAGAATTGCAAAAATCGAAAGAAAATAAATAATCTTCATTTCAAAAGAAAACAAATGTAATAAATTTAGACATTGAAATTTCTTATAAACAATAAAAATTGAATATATATTAAGACAAAATCTTCTAAGAATTGAATACTAAACATTTAAAAATGGTATATTATTGAATTTAAAAATTTCCATCTTTTTTAAAATAATATATTTAAAAATATTCTTTGATCGTTGTTATTAACAGACATGGGTGATTTTTTTTTATGATAGAGCACATCGATGATATATAGATCACTGAAAAATCTAAAAGGTTAAAAATTTATTTGTACTCACAGATAGCATTATTCCAAGCAAAGCTATCAAGATAATTTCAATCACTGATCATGTAACAAGAATTTTTCTTATAACTGAATACAAACTAAAGATTTTTTTACTCATTGATCAATTTGAATTTCAAGGAAAAATGAAGAAATTTTGTAAGCTATTTTATGAATACCAATCCCAATAATTTTTAAATTATATGTTATCATTTTTTGCTGTATTATATTTTTCTTTAATAATAAACAATTTATTATTAAATTGTCTTTTCTTCTGTTATAATTAATATATAATAACTTTTTAGTTTTTTTTTGAAAATGTCACAAAAAATTTTAAATAAAGAAAATAATAGGTTAGAGGAAAAAGTCAAGGAGTTAGAAGAAACAGTAACTCAAATATTAGAAAGACTATAGTTAGTTGAAAAAGAAATTCAATCGTTAAAAGTAGGGACATGGGAGGAGATTCAAACATAATTTCTACTAGAATGATGATACATTTTAAAAACGAGAAACTCAGATTTTTAAACTGTATTATCATATTCAAAGGAAAAAATTATTGGTAAGTTTTACTTTAGATTTAAACAAACAATTTAATATTTTATTAATTTAAACTTATATTTAAATTTAATTTAAAATATAGTTTTAATAAATTTTAAAAAAGTATATGTTTCTACTACATACAACGGAAAAGAGGAAAGAGAAGAAAATGTTACTAACAATTGATCTATTTTTTTTAATTCAACACTATTTTTTCTACTTTACGTTGTTGAACTTTGCTGGTGATTTTACCAACAGAAGTTATTTTATGTTTTGAGTTAAAATGACTTTTAACATTTGCAAAAATGTTTGATAATTCATTCTTATAATAAGCTTGACGAACTTTTTTATCAGAAATTATTTTAAATTAAGTCATGACGTCACAATTATTAATTTTGATTAATAAAAAACAATATATGTCAGCGATTCATAATGAATGTCTTTGGTATGATGAGGCACTACTACTTGATATAACTATGACGTATCAGGTATATTGAACTTATCTATCTTAACTATTTTGTTGACGCTACCAGAAAGATCACAACATAAACGAATAGAATCATCTTTAGGAACAATGAGAAGCGGTGATTCCCCGCTTTGATGAATAATCAATTTTTCTTATCATTCTTTCTTTCCCTCACTCAGATAAAGTCTTCTTTACTTTATCTTGATACGGTAAAGGTACGATTCTAAAGGGGACAAAGATTGGATGTGCATTTTTCTTTAGTTTTACATCTAACTCGAAATGTTTGATACCGTCAGGATTCAACTTAGTAGATACAAAATTGGGAAAAGAATCAATGATCAACTGACAAAGAACGGAATCTTCAACCTGTTGAAATTCGAAAATCTTATTTTCCTTCAACTGTACAAGTTGCTTTTCTCTATCTGTCACTAACTTTAAAATGTATCGCCAGACTGTTACTCCTCCCAACAAATTGCGTTGAATATCAGAAACATATATCTCGACATTCTTTTGAAAAGCAACTTCAGTTACGAAATAATCATGAACTTTCACAGAACCATCTGTGCAACTAGATGCTGAGAAGTTGGTTGGTAATAATTTGGGTGATTTTAAATTAGCATAAGTTGAAATATTGATACAAGTGACATCAGAACCCGTATCCAATTTCATTAATACATTATTAGAACACGTCAAAAAATAGGAATGGTACAAAGACGAATTTTATTTAACTCAGACGATAAAAAATTATCAATATTTATATTATTATCATTTAACTCTATCTCTCTGATCTTTTTAAATTTTTTGAACTTTTTCTTCTTCTTTCTGTTTGAATGATGACATTTATTAAGTATAAATATCGTCCTTTTGATTACTTTGGTAATATTTTGTATCTTTCGCTAGAATAAAGTCATTGTTTTTATATATTTGTTACTAACAACTAAACACTTTCTGAAAATTTTTTTTTTGTAAAAGGTATCAACTGTTTTTGGTAATAGATTAGACTGAGTTTCAACTTTAGACAGAAACTGTTTGATAAACTCATCACGCTCTAAAACTGACTCGGCGATTGTTAAATTTTCTACTATTTTCTTAGCCTCCGTAAGTAACGGTTCAGCATACATGTTGAGAAGTAAATGTACCATAACATGTGGATTGAGCTCACCAAATGTATTCTTAAATTCCTGCATTTGTGCAGTGACTTGACCATGTTAAGATTCAACTGATTCAGCTTTATTCAACTTAAGCAACCGACTAAGAATATCTACTTTACTCTCTCGTACAGCACATTGTTGCTCCAAAAAAGTTACTACCACTTCCATGTCAGTCTTAGCAAATTTTGTACCAAAAGCTTGCCATAAAGTGTTAACTACATTCTCTGATAACCAAGATAGAAGAATGGGTGTCTTCTCTACTTCTTTTACATGAGATTTCAAATCCGAAAAGACTAGTGCTTTTTTCAACCGAAAAATGTTAAAATCACCTTCGTCAAAAGTGGTTAGACAGACAAGTCTTTTGAGTCTTTCTGATGTTTGAAGCAAATCTATTAGTTGACTCTTTGTAAGCTTTAATAAAATGTCGGAATTGTCATCAACCGCCATCCTGCGAGGATCGCCAATGCTAGCGTAATATAAAGTGATTTATTTTATATGATATGTAGTATATACATTATACAGTAAAAGTAGGCAGTACATTATCATCCCAAAGTATTCGCTATGAGATTGCTGACAATTATTAATGATGTTTTGACAGAAAAGTTGCGCTACTTTTATACAAGTCAAGAAGAAATTAAAAAATATTATATATTAATTACTTCAGATATTATTAGATATAAATTTTTTATTAGTTCTTTCAAATCTGTTGAAAAAATACTTATTTCCTTCTTATCATCATCATTTTATCAGTGAATTCATATTTGTGTGATAGTAGATATATGCAGATATATATACTGAGAGTTCCATATTTTCAAGTTTTGTAAAACGTGTTATTCCACTAACTTCTAATTTTAGAGCATTTTCTGAGTTGAACATAATGTCGAGAGTACATTTCATTGCCGAGATATCTTTTCTATAGTACCAAAACTTTCGGTTACATTAGTATTTTGATCTGTACGAGGAGTTGAAAGTATTACGCTCTTTTAAACGGAGTTACGAAAGAATCTGAATTTGAATTTTTATTCATTAAAGGATTGTATTTGATGAGAAATCAGGTCTTTCTAAGGGTGCTGCATTAGAATTACTTCTGGCAGATGATGTTGGAACGCTTTTTATTGTTGACACTAAAGTTTTTGGGTATTTTCGAGGTTCTCGTGTGTTAGGTAAATTTCTAGTCGTATCATCTCTTTGATAAGCTATATCACTAAATCTATTGTTGTCTAGAAGAGAGTGTCTTTTTTCTGAGTCAAAGACGTTTAATTTTACAGCTCTATCCATGATTTTAATCTCTAAGTTAAAATTTTCTTCGAAAACAGGTAAGTTTTTGATTTTCGGTATTCTTTCAAGAGTGTACCATTTTATTCTATTTTCTTGAATATTACTTGAAAGGAATATTAACAGACCTCCATAATTATGACTATTATTTATTTCATCAATTTGGTCTTTGACTTCTGACTAAACAGAATAATAAAATTAAAAAAATTATTTTATAAAAACTTACTATTGTGACTACTTCTAATATTGTTTTATCTTTTGTTAAAAGATATTTTCCAGAATATTCATCATAAGTTATGGATTTAACATATGTTTCAAATTTTCTTTCATTTATATCCTTTATTTGATATCTGTTTGGAGATTTGTTTAACATGTTGTAGAGTTTTTGTAAAACTCCTTTATATTCAGTTCCATTAAAGTAGCGAGTAACTCCATTGATATCCATGTTAAAGCTTTTGGACACATTAGAAAAAACATGATCCCTATGGTCTATTTTTTTTATTAAATATTTGTTAATTTTATTAAAACAGGTAGAAATGGATAAAAAAAATTATGACAATGGTTGTGGTGAAATGAAATAACTATGTGTTAGCAGGAATTTATTATAAAATATAATGACAATATAAAAATATATCTAGATAATTAATTGGAGGAACTTTCTACAATACTATAATCACAGGTGTTCGTATAGAGACCTCTGACATCTCCCTCACAACAAGAAAAGTTCATTTATATGTCTAAAAATAAACTTATCAGAGTCCAATTTAATCTTGTAAATAACGTTTCCCAATTTTTCAACTACAGTTCCCGGTCTCCATCGGATACCAGTTTTAAAAAACGCGAGCACTCTCTGGTTCACTTTAAATACCCGCCCAGTTGAATCAGTTACAGGTTTACCATTCGAAAAAGATATGAGAGAACTTTCTTCTGGAATCATAAGAAATTTAGCAGCAGCAGCAGTAATTTGGCCTTCCGATGACGGACAATACTGCGCCTTGAATAAGAAAGAATCAATGACTGCAGTAATAGATTTTTCTTTGCTATTTTTCTCCAGATGACGTCGAAAATCCTGAATAACTCTTTCTACTTTACCATTTCCCTGATGATTTTCAGGTGGACATACAATACAATTTAATTCTTCCGAAAGATTTTGAAACTGCGTACCACTGTCACAAACAAAATGCTTAACCTGCCCAAAAGGTAACATAAACTTTCTAAACAGTTCCATGATTTTAGTTTTGTGAATTGATGATAACTGGTAAATTGAGACAAAATTGCTGAAACTATCAACAAATACCAACATCGTTTGTCGACCATTATACATAATATCACAGTGAACGAATTTTCTAGGATAAGTACTGACCCAAGAACTATGTGTACGAGCTGGTTTCTTTCTATTTGCTTGACACACAGGACAATTTCTATACAATTTATCTAGTAGATGATACGAACTTTTAAAAAACATATCCTTCCGAAACCGAGTGATCATAGCAGAGAACGACGAATGATCATTATGTAGAATGCTAATAACCTTACTTTGTAACGAGTCCGGTATGCAAATCCTATTTTTATATAACACTAACCCATTAAAACATCTTAAGTATTTTCTATTCTGACTATACCATCGTAACCCAGCATTATCTTTAGTCAACGAGAAATCTTTCCATTCTTTGAAAATCCATAGTAAAACATTTGATAAAATTGCATTCTTCCCAGTTTCTTCACTAATAACTTTATCAGATAACAAGGGAATCCACGATAACGATGATTCAGCTATGATAATCTCATCTTCACCACTAGCGTTAGAAGCAGATCATAACCTACTCAATGTATCAGCTTCTCCGAAAGCAAAAGTGTTTCTATAACTTAAAGAGAAATTAAAATGTTGCATCTCGTAAATCCATCTTTGCAGACGACCTGACGTTGAAACTGGAATACCATCCTTGTGATTGATCAGAGATAGTAGCGCCTGATGATCCGTATGAATTTCAAAGTGTCTTCCTAGAAGAAAATACTTGAATTTTCGTAATCCACAGATGATACTATAACATTCCTTCTCTGACTGATTCCAATTTCTCTGAGCTTGATTTAACGACTTAGAGAAATACCATACAGCATGCCAGCACTTCTTATCTTTATCATACTGTTGAAAAACACCTCTCACAGCAAAAGAAGAAGAATCCGTCGATAATCTGGTCAAAGCAGTTGAATTAAACAATTTAACAGAAGAACAAATAGCACTTTTAACACTCTCAAAATCCGACTGAGTTTCCGAAGTCCATTCTAAGTGAGAATATTTTTCACAAAGTTTACCAAATCGCTTCTTGTACAAATGCAACGAAGAAATTGATGCACTATAATGAGAAATAAGTCCTAGAAACTGTCGTAACTCTGTCAGATTGGCTGGTGGACGAAGTTCTTTTATAGCTTGAACAACATTTGGATCGATAGAACGAGATCCATTCTCAATGATCCAACCAAGAAAGCATATCTTTGATGTAAAGAAAACACATTTGTTCATGTTAAGACGAAAACCTATAGCATCCAGTAAACCACATATGTGCATGACTCTTTTATACAACATTTCTTTCGATTCAGCAAAGATTAGTAAATCATCAAAATATTTCTTACACCATGGCGTGTCCGGTAAACTCCCTTCAATCACCTTTTGCATCAACATCGGACTATTACGAAATCCAAAAGGTAACTTCAAAAATATAAAGTGCCCCCTATGAGTACTAATAATCAACAGTTCCTGCAATCTCTCCGAGATAGGAATCTGTAAAAATGCCGATTGTAGATCCAAATGACAAAAGAATTTAACATCATCCAACGAAGAAAACATCTCAAACATATGAGGAATTCCATATTTCAATTCAACTACTGATCGATTCACTCCTCCAGAAAAATCCACGTAAAGTCGCGGCTTCTTGTTCTCTTCTCTTGCAAGCATAAGAGGACTGGCCCAAGAAGGAATCATATCTCCCAACGACTCAATAATGCCAGACTCAATCCACTCATCTAGAAGATTATTAACAATATCCTCAAAGCCTAATGGCACCTTTCTAGCTGGTATATACTTCGAAGTTACTCCAGGTAGCAATTCAGAATCAGTGACAAAACCAGAAATACCAAGCGAAGATGATTTCACTCCCGTCAAAACAGGAAATTTCTCCATTAATTCATGCCTCAAAGATTCTTCCGAGATCTCAGTAACCACGTGTGAAATTTCTTTTATTCTTTTCAATTACTAGCTACAGCTCTATACGCACTAATACCACCTAACAAATTAGACAACACATCCGCTACATAAATTTTCACTGTATGCCCAAAAATGACCTCCTCAAAATATCCAAGCAACTGAAATATTCTACCATTACATTTACGAGCTTGGATTGAAGTTTGAGACATCTTTGGTTTGTTCTTAAGTGAGTTATAAGAATGTTTAGACAGCAAACAAATATCTGCACCAGTATTATTTTGAATCTAATAAAAGAAGATGCTACACGTATTGTACAATATCTAAGATCTTTATTAACATAATCAACTTCAGCAGAATTAACAGAAACAATAACAGAATCAGTATTTGATGAAATTGCATTAAATGATTTAGCTTTCTTTTTCTTATGACGTTTCTTCTTATACAGCGACTTGACTACATTGACAGATTCATCAGTGAACAATGAAGCATGGAACTCCATCTTCTCAGTAAACTCCGATATCACAACAGTAGCTTTATTGGTTAGTTTTTCCTCAAAATATGCCAAGGCTTTCTCCCTCAACCGATCACTACTATAACAACCTGCAATTTGTAGGCATACTTCAACGACATTATGTGAAGAACAGAGAGCTTCAAAAGACTCGACCTTTGCTATACAAGATGCATGAAAGATAGGAATAGATTCATGTTCATGTTTACAAAACCTTAGCAGCTCCATAATCTTAGTAGTAACGGCCACTTTAGGTGTATAGGTCTTCTCCAGATACTCATCGACATCCTCCACAGCAGTCACAGTTAGATCACCAAATTGCTTCAACAGGACCTCCACTATTGACTGAGACAAAAAACTGAAATACAAAGAAGTTCTTTTCTTCATTTTATATCATGACATCACGTCCATGACAGCTAGAGAATTTGTCGTAGGCCAAAATTTGAAATTCATTAATGCATCAAAAACTTCGTTAACCTTAGGACGAGCTTTACGACCTTGTTCTTGCAGCAATTTTACCAATTCCTCTTTCTTCAGTTTTTCTAAGTCTATGTCCTCCATCTTAAGCATGCAGGATCGCCAGTGTTAGCAGGAATTTATTATAGAATGTAATATAATGACAATATAAAAATATCAAGATAATTAATTGGAGAGACGTTCTAGAATACCATAATCACAGGTGTTTGTATAGAGACCTCTGACAGAGACGAAGCAACTACACAATATTAACGTAGACTTTACTGAGTAAAAAAACTAGAACTAAAATTATAACAATTAATTATAAAAATAGTGATATAAACAAATGAATAAAACGAATTATAAGAATGATTAAAATGAATAAATGAATTAATTTTAATTTATGGGATTTTCCATGACCTTTATCTTAGCACGATTCGAGGTTTGGCGCGCTCTGAGTATCATTTTCTTTTTAGTTGGGTTCTTTGAAGTACTAATTCTTACTATTCCAAAATCTTTACTGATATTTTTCAAAGAAAAAGAAAGAATTTCTTTGGTGTAAATTTTGCTATTCTTAAAAAATATTAAAATTTGAATGTAAATAAAATATGATTTAAATTAATTTCGTTTTAAGATCATTTGTACCTTTAGTGCTTGCCTCCAGGAGTTATAGTTTAACATATAAGGGTTGCGATTATCTAAAAATTGTCATTTTTATTTTTATGACATAATATTGTAATCGTTTTCACTGGATGTAATCAATTTATTTTTAGGTAGTTGAGTTATACTATAGCGCCTTCTAAGTTTATTATATTTTGTGAATTTTAAGCTATAAAAATTGTAAGTGAAAATCTTTTGTTATTCTATATCTCTTACAGGTGGCCACGGTTTTTTTTTATTTAATTGTAACCGGCTTAGTATTTTCCCCTTAAAATATAGTCCAATAAAGTTATATTCTATAAATTTTTACTTGTAATTACTTACTTTTGGAGCTATTGTTAAATTTTGTTAATAATAAATCATGAGATTATAAGTTCTGGAATTTAAAAAAAAATTTTTAAATAATTTTACGAAAAGTTAACAATAATTTTGGTTAATTCAATTTTTGATTTCTCACGTCTTAATAAAATCTAATTTATAAATAAAACAACTAATAATATCGCTCGTGACTGAAATATAGTTGTAGCAATTTCCTGTTCTTTATTGGCTGAAAATTAAAATATTTTCTTTCTGCTAGATCTTGGACAGACTCTCTGGTTTGGAAGGGCGTCCGATCCCAATATTAAGTATAGTTTTTTATATTATTATCACTTTTTTATATCGCTAGTGTGATGAACTTTATTGTAACATTAAATGTATCTAGCACTTTCGTAGATACTTATTTTGTAAATTTAATTTTTAATATATCCTTATTTTTTATTATTTTAACGAGAAAAGCTCTTACTATTTAATATGCAATGATATCTTTTTGTAGTTTCTGATAAATATTTAAATGCCAGTGATGGCGATATACTTTTATTATGGCAGGTAAACTGATAATATAATAATCAAAATTTATTTCCATTCTTTTATGTGTGCATATGGTGAATTCATAATTAGCAATCTGCAAAATTTTTTCATAAAAATTTCAAACTGCTCCAAAGATTCTAAAATTTAGTGTGTAGAGAGAGTTTTATACACTGACTCCATATTTAAAATAATATTATAAAATTTTAAGCGTAAACATCTAAAAAAAGAGAGTAAACTAAACTTTTGCTTAGGGATAAAAGCTACAGAAGCGTTATTCCAACTGCCTTTAGAAAACAACTTTTTTTGTTTACTTATAGTATATTTAAGTAAATAAACAAGTAATTATTAATTAAAATGAAAGTATTTACTACTAAAAAACTTCAAAAAGTGATTATTTTTAAAAAAACGTGTGAAAACAAATTTGTAGTGGAAAATTTATTCAATTGTAAAAAATTTGATTGCCAACAAAAATAATATTTATTGAAGCCCTCAGACCACCTACGAATATAGTTAATAGCTTATTTTGCAGCCAAGACTTTATTCTTCAATCTGGTCTGACGGATTTTTAATATCTCATTTTTTAAAAAAGTTATGAATTAATAAATAAGGTCCCAAAAAAAGTTTTTAAAGATTTTCGAATTTTTTTGATATCATTAAATTTGTATTTCTATGCTGATTATGAATATCGGATTAGTTTTTTATACTTATTAAAATGTTTTTTATAGGTAATTGCAGTCAAGAAAGGGTACATTTTTCAGCAACTTTTTTATGTCGGAACAATGTTGTTCGAAAAAACAGGATTCTGCAGGATACTATCTATATTGCAACAGGTTTATTTAATAAATAATAATGATTCACATACATATTGTATTTGTATGTATGTGTGTGTTAAATTTATTGCTAAATTGCGGTTCGTCCATTAAGTCAAAAAAAATCGCCATGTTTGGCTTCAATTACATCCAATTTGGATAAACTTTTTCGTAATTTTCTTTTTAAATTATGGTAATCCATGTTGGAATCTACCTCTATGCAAAATTTCAGAATTTCATTCTAAATCTAGGGGATCAATAATGTTAACGTTGCATCCATGTCGAGTCAATATAAAAACCACTTTTTTTATTAAATAAGCTTGTGATACGTTAAAATTTCTTTACTTTCTTTTAAACAGAATTTTTAAATATAATCATATATAGTATTTAAATATTTAGTCAAAGATAAAATTTATCTTGATCCTTTTGGCAATCTTGTGGATAATGATGTTATAGAGGGTGGTTTACCTTTAACTGGTGTAGATGAAGTTCCAGTTTTTGTACCCTCCAGAGATGTATCTTTATCATTTTTAATTGAAGAATTAGTAAAACCAACACTTTTTTTACTATCAACTTTCCTACTCTCATTAGTGGAAGGACTTCTCTTCCTTGCCCCTTCGTTTGCCTTGGTTGTTGAAGATGATGACAAATGATTTCTGGAACTTGGTCTAAATACCTCCGACTGAAGACTTCTTTTCTTAACATTATTTATAGTAGATGATGGTGAATTGTTATTGGTGGACGAGAGATGTGATGTATCAGATGTTTTGCGATTTTTTATCAATTCATTTGTAGCAACCTCAACAACAGAAGAAAAATTACGATTTGGAGATTTTCCTGTACTACGTTTAACTTGGCGTAACTTTTGCCATTGCTTTTGATATTCTTGATACCTTCTCCAGGCGTCCTCACTATATCCACGTCGTTTTTGATTTAGCATGTACTCATCAACAAGTGGTTCCTTCTTCATAACAGGTGACGGTGTTTTTAAGGGTGGAATTTCAGGTTCTGGTGTCTCAACTTTTGGTGGTGTTGGTATCCTTTCCTCTGGTGTGGGAATGTCAGGTGGTGTTGGAGATTTCGGTTCAGGAGTAGGTGTTTTTATGTGTATGACTTCTTCGGGAGAAGGAAGAGTAATGTTATTATCAACAGGCGTGGCGTGTTTTGGTGATAATTCTAGAATTATAGGTTGTTCTACCTCAACATAAGCATCATTAAAGTCATCCTCATCATTAGGAATCCAATCATTACTACCATCAGCAAAAACAACACTCTCATCGAGAGTTTTAATATTCTCAGGTTGTAATGGTGGTGGACGTAGTGTTTCTATCTCACCAGCCTCAACTTTAATTGCTTTATCAACGAAATCATCTAAATTTAAGTTCCTTATAGTGGTAATTGGGAGATTGAATTGGTCACCGAGATTTTTGACTAATTGTCTCATTGTAAGTTTATTACCCCCAAACCATATTGTAACAGAGGCAACATTCTCAATTTTTCTTCCAAAGTAATGGAGCTTTTTAAGGTAATCTGCAGCAATATCTATGGCAATTGTTGTCAATGCTAATCCAATAGCAATATATATAATTGTAAACACCATATATTCTTGTGATTTAGGTACTATATCACCCAAACCAATGCTTGTTAAGGAAACAAAATTAAAATAAATAGCATTAAAAAAGGTCATTTCCGGTTCGTAGGAAGATAGCATCATTGCACCAATGATAATGTATATGATAAATAATCCAATTAAAGAGCATGTTTGATTTGAATAAGCATTGTCGTTTTCATCATCTTCACTCTCTGAATTATCGTTTTCCTTCCTCTCTCCATCCTCATATTCTACTATAGATGCGTTATCATCGTAATTTACTATACTTTCCTTTGAATTATAACTTTTATTGAGTTTCTTAGTACTACTTGGTAACGTTAATGGTTCATTAACATCTTCCTTGTAATTTAATGCACCTTCTAAGTCTTCCACGTGTTCAGGATTAATATAAATGGAATTTTTATTTGAATCAAGTGGATTTTTAGATTTTTTTTGTCTGGTAAAAATTTTTAAATATCTATAATTTTTATACCTTCGTAGCTTTTTTCTTACTTTTTTTACAGTAACATTGTATACATTACTGGCAGATACCATAACCTCAGAGATAAATTTCCCCAAATCAGCAATCGCCAATAAGGTAAATGGTATACCAATTAATCCATAAAATATACAAAACATCCTACCGCCAAATGTTTTGGGTGCCACATTCCCATAACCTATAGTTGTGATGACTGTAAATGCAAAAAGTATTGAATCAGAGAAAGACCATTCCTCAAACAAAACAACTTCATCTTTCCCTGTTTCAGTGTTATGAATGATTTTTTCAATAATATGAAGGCTATCAACACTTTTCGAATTTACCATTACATGATAACACGAATCAATTGAATGTAGCATATCTCCTAAGGTTATTTTTGACTCAGAACACATTGTATTAATTGACTTTTGAAGCTCCTCAACCAAACAATGACGATTTATTTTTAAAATTTCATTATCTTCATTCTTAGCAAGTTCCCTAGTCCCCCTTTTATTACTATTCTGTTCCTCTACCATTGGCTTTGCTTCCAAATTCTGCATGATGATTGCTCCAAATATTGCATATACAGCAACACCACATATCATAAGTAAATGAACTACAAATGGTGTAGCCTAAAAAAAATTATTATAAAATGGATAATTAAGAAATAAATTTTTTTATAATAAAAATTAAATGTTTATTTAACCTGATTAATATATTTTTTCGGGTCCTTCAAAGGAATAATTCTACTAAGTATGGAATTCATCTTCCCCAAAATACAAAAGATACATATAATTCTTTCTAGAATTACATAAAATTTATTACAAAAAAGAATGGTATGGGAGATATATCATGTATCTTTCGATGTTAATAGTGTTTCTTTTAAAATTAGTTACAACTTAAAAATGAAATTATTTCCTTCTACTAAAAAATAATAATATTAAAATAAGTATATTTCATATTTTGAAAGAAAAATTTGTAGTAATTCAAAAAAATAGCCATAAATATTATCATATGTAAACTAAAAAATCTTATTCAATGGAGCGACAAATTATAACAAAAAAATCTTATGCTCCTCTGAAGCACGTAGAGTTTAATAAAAAAGTGATATTTTTTATGTTCTTCCCATATACTTTTACGACTATTAAATGTGGAAAAAAACAACTTATGGGGAATAATTCAATAAAAATTTATACTAAGGTGTAAAAAATTGTATATATACGAGAGATAGAAAAGCATGATGTAAAATTTTATATATCACCATACTGTGGCCTTGTTTTATTATTACTTTTTGTTGCAAAATGTATTCTTACTTGAGAAATAATTTTTAACCACTTAACTTTTAAATATTTTAACAAGGGCTATTAGAGAGTAAAAAACTTTTGATATTAACTTTTTTTAAAACGTACCTTTTTTCCTTTTGTCCTTATCCAGTCTAATTGCATGTCGTGGTGTTAAAATTTTTTACAAAAATAAAAATTTAATCCTAAAAATGATGGTCATATTTTCTTATCAATGTTTGTTTATAAGGAAATAAAGATATTAAATGATAATATTTTTGCTAATATAGAATCAAAAGATGGCATGAAATAATATAATAGATATGGTAGATGCGTTAAGTAACTTTAAATTAAATGTAAGATAATAGAAATGTCCTAAAGGAAGTTGAATATGAAACCCATATCTTTTCATATGGATATTTAAGAAGGAACCAATCATATTTTGTAAAAAAATACATTCTTCACTATTATCTTTTTAAAACGTAATAAATATCTCTTTATTTATTTTTTTTGTTTTGCATTCAAACCACAAATTCACGTTTCGAATCATGGAATTTAAAGTTTATGCCTCCCAAAAGAGTACATTTATTATAGAAAAAATAATTCTTTTTTCATAACATGAAACAAGTTGTTAAAATAATTGAAAATGTTTAGGTTTAAAATAATAATGTAAAATAATACATTTTCAGGAACAAGAGACAATGGCAAAAGAGAAAGTATTTTTCAAAGATTGACATTTATTCTAATAAATGAAAAGTTAATAAAAAATTTTATTTGTGATTTGCTAATATATGGACATTAATTAATGCATAAGAGAGGTACAAATTTATTTTTTGTCAAATCTATTACAGGATATTATAACTTTAAATAAAAATTAGATAAAAGAATACATTTACATAAATTGTGTTTTCAAGTTATTGATATTCCACATTTTAAACCAATAAAAATTTGTTAAGAATCCAGATATATCTCTTTAAGTTGACAGATAAAATAAAAGCTAATAAAGTTCCAAATGGTATCCTTGTTAATTGCTTCCACATGGTATGTAAAACACTCTTTTGTGATTTTGATTTTTCATTCTGATACCTCTTCGCTATTTGAATATTAAATTATTGTTTAATGAGATAAATTCTTTATTCATTATAAATGTTAATTAAATTTCATGATAAAATTGTAATGCTTAATTTGTGTGTAATTGATTGAAAAGTTATGTCAATTTTATTTAATTATCCTCGTAAAAAAGGTATCCAGAAGATATTTTTATCAAAAAAGTTTATTTAAATATTATGAAACAATTAAGACCACCACTTATTACATCCATCACAAATCTCATCAAATATTTATGTAAAAAAAAATTCTCCTCATACACATAAATATTATTTTCTTCTAAATATAAAAATGAAAGACATCCTTTTCATATTGAAACATAAAAATAATAATTTTGTTATTTTTAAACAAACCCCCCTCAGTCTGCGTATATTAGTGTACCTAAAGGAGATGAAAAAAGAATGACGATAAACTAGAATATAAATGTTAACTATTTTAATATCATATAATAGTGAATAAAATTTTCATTTTTATATACCTTTCAAATATGCCTTCATTGACTTTCACTTTCTTTATTAAAAATAAATTATTGCCAATATTTTATGTTCCCCTCATAAATATACCCTTTCGAGGTATATGTAAATACTCAATCACACAAGTAATTATCGTTTATTCTAATTAAATTTTTATCGATGAATGAAAATAATAATCATTAAAGTAATTAACAATTATGTTTTATATTTCAACTTTTCTTCCTTGCCATCATGCAAATACAGTGTTATTATATTATTATGAAAAAGGTATACAAATTACAATAAATAGAGCGGCTAATAAATTGAATTTTGTATGAATCGATGTATTATTAAAGAAAAAGATGTAAGGAAGAAAAAAAGAAAGCCGAAATTTTTATATCGACGATAATAAGAGCTAAAGATAAAGGCAATTATAATGTGTATTGTCTTATTTACTCTCTCTGACAATATGTTTTCTTAATCAGTTAATAAATATATTTATTGTCTTTGGAGGATATATAAAAGTATAGGTAAATGTATATTACTATCACAACATATGTTCTTTGTTTGGTTTTATAATTGACAAGGTCATATTTTGACAAAATAAAAAGAGTTTATAAAATGTATTCAGATGTGGTTTATATTTATACATTTATAATTTTCAATCATTAGAAAAATACTGTTATTTACATAATTATGAATACAATCAAAAAAATACTTAATAAAAATATAGTTGTAGCGCCATCAATTCATATTTTTTAAATAATTGTGAAAAAATATTACATAAATATTTTAGTGTAGTGAAAAAGATTAAAATTTATGTAAAAGTAATTGGTTTTTTCAAATACACACGAACATATATATTCAATGGAACACATTTTTATTTCCCAATTAATTTTTGTACAATTTTTGTTCAATTTTTATACTTCAACAAATATAAGTATCAGAAGTGTGCTATTAATAGATTTATTGAAAGAGGTTGATTTTCAAATTTGCTACATTGCCTCGTTTGTGTCACCAACCCATCTTTTACATTATAAAAAAAGTACCATGGACTATTATTTTAAATACAATGAATTGAATCATGCAAATTTTGACACTTCTTTTGTTTTTTTTATTATTTTGTTAATTTGACTTCTATCTTTTTACTATTCATTAGATATATATATATATATAAACACACGCTTATTAAAAAAATAATAAAATATATTTGTTAATAGTCCATATTAACCACTCTTCCAGGATCGTTTTTGGAGGTACCCTCTGGACTGAAACCAGAATGATCCCAGGTTATATCTGGTGACATTTGACTACCAGACATCATGCCATTAACTTGATCACCCTGAATCATTGGATTACTGGAGGATTGGAAAAGATTCAACTCATCCATCAAATCAAAATTATTCTCTGGAACCATCTTCATTGACTGACCATTAGTAGTCCACTGAAGCGTATTACCGTTTGGTGTACCATACTCACTAGCAACATTTGATCCACCATTTCCGGATGTTGAATCGTTAAAATAACTATAGCCAGGGCTATGCATCATTTGAGACATGTTACCTTGTCCGTTAGAATGAACATTTATATAATTATTTTGAGGATTCCTTATAGGACTACCGGTAATCTGCATTTCGGAAAGTTGCGACACAAAGCCTTTAGAGCCATACGAACCGATATGATGAGGAGAGGGTGTATTTGTTGGCTTATAATCATCAAAGACTTCTTGTTTTATCATCTTTCCTACTACCACTTGATTACCATTATCTGATTGAGGAAGTTTTCCCAAATTATTTCTCAATATTATCTCCTCCAACTCACGTATACGTTCTTGATATTTTTTTGTTAAAGCATCCTGATTTCTTACATTCCCTACCTGAGCCTGTTTTGCCAACTGTTCATTTTCCTTTTGTAGTTGTCTTATATAATCACATGAAGCTTTGAGAATTGTTCCCTTATTCAGTTTCATCTCCTCGGCCGTTGATTTTGGGAGCATTTGTCCTAGTTCTTTAATTCTATCATTTATATTGTAACGACGCCTTCTCTCAATCATATTATGAATATCCTTTTTTCTTCTATCACGACATACCTCAGTCTCTGATGCCATTGGGATTGATGAAATTTGTGAAGTATTGGTACCTGTTCTTCCTCTCATTAATGCTTCCATCTCAAATGATGATGCTGGAGCTGAACTACTAACAACTTTTCCAAATCCACTTCCAAGTGGTGAATCTGATGTAAGACTATTGGCACCAGATGATCCATTAGCTGATGGAATAGGTCTTGGTAATGATCCAATTGTATCACTTGATGGTGATGATGTATGTTGAGAATTTCCAATGTGACTTCTTAAATTTTCTGAGCACGAATAATTTCCAGGAATCTAAAAAAACCAGTTAAATATAGTTGGTAATAAATAATTTGTTAATCATTATAAGAAAAGATAACTAATAATTATAAAGTAACCATTATAAAAATGATCATATTTAAAATAAAACAAGCCTGCCGTCAATTTCCAGTATTTTAAATAAAACACTTTCATTTTACTATTTTTTTACATTCTTCTTTTTATACACGTAAATGGGCATATTTATGGAAACAATCTATTAATACTTACACGAAGATGATCATAATCTTCCTCATCTTGGAAATTTTCTTCAATTATGACGTCGTCCATCGATGTATGAATTTTATACTATAAAAGGGAATTTAATAATATATGGGACAGTAACAAAAAAAGCTCATTATTGTGTGTGCATGTGAAAAGTTTTTTAATTGAAAACATTTTGTCTGTGAAAAGTATATGTTGTCTTTGTAAGGAGACAAAAATAAGCCAAAAATATTACTTTTTTGCAAAAAAAACAATTTTGTAATGGTACATAATACTTACATTTGAGGCTGGACTGGCGGAGTACATCATATTATTGGAACTGATATGTTGTTGACCTCCTCCCGTGATATTGTTTGTGATGCTGCTTCTACCAGGAGAACAACTGCGTATAGAATTGTTGTTATAATTTTGTTGCTAAAAATACAAATAAAAAGTCATTATAGAAAGAAAGAATAAATATTTTTTTATTTTTATTTTTGAATCTTAAAACAAAATTGTAAACATAAAAGTATGTTTATGTGTATATATATATATTTTTGTATTGTCTACTTCTAAACATAACAACATTACGGGGAGATAATTAGTGTTGTCAAACAATGGTATATGGTAGTAAACGAGGGAGTGGATGTCAAACTAAAATAATATATAAAAGTACCACAGATAATGACAAGGTTATAATATAATTAATTATTCTTATGTAAACATTCAAGGCACTAATATGTTTAGTGTCGATAAAGTGATAACAAAAAAATAGTGATAATAAACTAACATTATTAATGTTACGCTTAGGTCGTGTTCGTGTACCACCATTCTTAATAACTAAAATATTATAAGTTTTGTTTTTTGCGCATACAGTTGTTGATTGGCGGTCACCAGTAGAGTAATTAGAACTTTCTGAAGAATTAGATGGTGAGGCCGTAGGTTTCCTTTCCGTAAAGAATTTTTTCTCGTCAATATTTAACGAAATTGTCCGTAATCTTGGAGATCTTTTCACTTTAATATTTTTAAGTGCTGGCGCTTGTGCTGAACTTGTTGAATTATTTCTAGTTCTTATCAAGATTGCTGTTGATGGCAAGTTGTTATTGGCTGTCTTTTTTGTCATGCTAGCTGGTGTTTTACGGATTTGCAAGCTTGTACTTGCCGTAGAAGTAGAGTTTACACGTTTTCGACGACCATCAGAATTGGTGCCACCAGGTTCAGGAGACATGGTACTTTTTAAAATAAAAAATACTTATATACACTGGAGAAAAATATATTTAGAAGGTAACTGGTATTTTACAAGTAAAAAAAGAAAACGAGTAAATAAAATGGCAGGAGGAAGATCAATGAGGAAACTTGTTACCTCCTCAAACAATATAAATACAAGTCTATTGAAGTGCTTTTCATGGGTGATATCATTCTAATGATATCTTTTTAAAAAATAAGAGCTTGAATTATATTATTATACAAAAGATTGAAATCAAACATAATAAAATAAGGAATTTAAATGTGCAAGGCATAAATGTAGAATTAAAACATATAATAATCTTTGTTGTTAAATTAAAGAAAAGATTAACAGATATTGTATATATATGTGATATCAATTTCTACATACATAAATATATATAAGAACGGCCGGTTTTTAGAATTTAGTTTAGGCTTCTCTTCTTGAATATATATGTGATAAACAATAAATTGTGATAAACTATTTAAAATTATATGACTCTAAACAAATATTGAATATAAAAAATTACATATTATGATTTTAAAAAAAAAGTATATCATTATAATGTTATTAATAATTTTATAAAAAGTTATTTTAAAATGGAGTTAAGAAGAAAGAAATGCAAATTAGAGTAATACTTAAAAGTTGAATGTCGTCACTTTTATGCCTTCAAACATCTTATATATGTGTATAAATTCTAAATGATAAAATGCCTGCGCAACAACAAAAGTTTTGTAAAGAAATTTTTAAAGATATAGTGCATAATGTATAATTAAAAAATTTAAAATAATTTCATTAAAATGAAATAAAGATAGTCAATTGTGTTAGAATTAATATTCTTATTGAATGAAAAATAACCTTTTTACTTAAGAATAACTTGTATGTATTTATCAATCTTCTAAACAAACTCTTTCCTTCATTTGTTATTATAACAATATAACCCTTCACTTTTGGAAATATATCAGATTTGTCTGTCATAATATATGTATAAAGAAAGATATATTGTTTATAAACTAGATGAAAATTCTATAACGATCAAAACCATAACAACATAAATAATATAGTCCCCTTTTATAGCTTTTTATTGTTTAAATGATTAAGATGTGTTGAGAAATAAAAAGAAAATTTATCATCATCCAATAAATAAACAATAACAAGAAATATTTTTTATCACCTTACTGTGATGTTGAAATATAATATACAAATAATAGAAATTTTAATAACATTTTTATTTATTATTTTAAAAATAATAATATTGTTATGGTAAGGTAATAAAAAGTAATATTAAATCATGTATAAAAAAATAATAAAATTAGATATGGATGTAATGTCTAGTGTTTTTTTGTCAAAAAGAAAGAAGCGTTTTAAAATTATACATAGTATGCTCTTTTTTTATCAACTATCTGTAAATATTAAAGTTACATACAATATAAAACCAATTATAAATGCCTATCGAGAGTACACATATATATCTTTCACAATAACAAGTGCCCAAATGGGCTAATATATTATAAATTCATCCTCATCATAATGAAGCTTTTTACTTGCCAAAAACAAAAAAGTTGCAATAATATATAGCTGTTATGGTAGAGTTATTATAAATTAAAGAAAAAGACAATTGTTTTATCTTAAAACTTGGTGAACCTCTATGTATACATAAATTTATATTCAGAGTAGGAGAAAGAAATATACTATACATGATGCCAATTATTCGATTGGTTGAGTAGAGTAGGTATTTATATATATATACAAGTGTCGTTTTGGTGAATGTGTGGAACATGTGAAATGGTCAAGTTGTAACTCATTAATTTTGTTAAAACAATGTTGTAGAGATAATTTGTAAATGTTTTGAGAAAAAAAAAGTTATTGATGAACTCTAATTACTACATTAAAAGTGCAAATTACAAATGTAATATGGTATTATAAAGAAAAGGAAGTTGCAAGGAAACGAAATGCATGATGTTAAGACTTATTTTCTAAAGCTATAACGAAAAAAAAACAACATCATAACATAGAATGATATATATGTGTTGCCAAGAATAGAGTAAGAAAGAGTGTTAGAAGATTTTAGTAAAGTTAACATTAAAATAAGTACCACTTTGATAACTTGTTTCATTTTTACCAATAAAACATGTTAGTATATCAAAAATATTATAAAAATTACACCTTTTATAGATATAATTGTATATAAATAATCGTAAAATTCTACCCCTATTTTAACCATTAATAAAAAATTTTTTTATACTATCAATAATATTAAAAAGGAATAATAAACATTTGTATATAATAATTGATATCTATTTAGTAATGCTTCATTCTTACAAAAAGTATCTTATTTGATATTATATTAACGTTAATATATTTTATAATGAATGATGATGTTCTTTGAATCTTTTTTTATAATAATATGTAAAAAAAATTTTATTTCTCCCCACTTTAATAGATAATATATTTTGTTATCCCATTTAATGATGTGTAAATTTGGAAATTTAAAAAAAAGTACAGTAATTTGTTATATAAAAAAAGAAAAAATATTATATAATTGAGTAATATGGTATATGATGTAAAATATTGTAAAAACATCAAATTGATGCTAAAATGTTATATTAAACAAAATTATTTATTTAAGATATATTAATATTAAGGAAAATTGAATAATGCAAAAATTTGTCAACTTTCGATATCTATACCTATGTTTCCTTTATGCTATGAAAAATCGTTAAAGAATAACAAAGAGTATGAAATGGTATTAGTTAAGGGAATGGTGCTTATTCACACAACAATTTGATTTTCTTAACATTAATTTTGACGTACACATATATATATGCCTTTACCATCTGATATTAACTTTTTATACCCTATTAAAGAAGAACCAAGATTATATGTATGTGTATTGCCATTAAGACGAGTAGATAAAGTAAAATTTAATTTAACGAAATCTTCTCATTTTTATAAGAAATAATAAATTTTGGATGTCTAAATTTTTAGTTGATAAATGATGATATCTATCTTTTTGAAATTGTTTATGAGTGTATATATATGTAGTCAATTACAAAATTATTAATAACAAATATTATAGACAACATTTCTAAGTGGTATATATGTAATAGTGATAATAAAGTATTAAAAAAACTTATCAATCTTTAATTTTATCTAAAAAAAGAGAATAGATAAACAAGTTAGGTAAATAATGAAGGAACTTTAAAATTCAGAGGTTATTGACAAGAAAATTAAAAAAAAAAATCGAGTTTTTAATATTTCGCTTGCTTTCAATATCTTAAAGTATACATATAAAAAAGAATCAAATTAACCCAATTATTTATAAATATAAGCAATTTTTAAATATTATAAAATGTTATGTATTTAAGGAAAAATAAAATATTGGACAAGAAGTCGTATGTGTAGTGTGTATCTTTGAAAAATTATTCCTTAAAATATTTCTATTTGCTCTCTCAGCTGTTTAAAAAGTTGGTGGTATGCTATGAAGAAAGAACAAAAAGAAACCATCAGCTGGGTAAACTGTTATATTATTTAACTCGTTGCAAAAATAAAATTAATACTTCAATATATATAATGTCTAGGTGAAAATAATTTTATGGAATAATAATACGTTATATTAAAAAAAGAATAATATAATGTTTTTAATCAATTATTTTTATCCCTTATATATATGAAAAATTATGATAATATTAGGAAATGAGAAACTTTGGAGTTGTAAATATATTATATTTTTTTTTGATAGTAGTAAACAATCATACATAAAAATTATATAGCTTTGCATGTATTTGCCTATATATAGTGCCCAAACGATATAATAATTTTATCTATATTTTTATAAATATATATATTGTCTAAAATTAATTATTGTTAAATAATGACTGTAATAGGATATAATAAAAGTTTTGTCTTTTAGGAGAAAGAATGTAAAAATAAAAATGAAGTGATGTTGTGCAAAGCTAATATTATACATGTGTATATGTTTGAAAAGTAAAATATAATAGCCAAAAAACAAAAATTTTGAATTAAATTTTTAACAGATCAAAAACCGTCGTTGCGGAAATGTGGCCTATCTAGTTTTTGGGAAAAATATACGATGCATTGCGACGACGCAAAACAAATTTTGATAATCGCAGAGGTTAATTATTTATGTGTTTGCAATGAAGTTGTTTCCAAAATAGTTACTAAATGTTGTATGTAAAATTACATTGATAATTATATACACAATCTATCATAATCATCATTATATTTTAATAGAAATAAATATAAACCTTATTAATTTTAAAATTAAATAATGAAAAAAAATAGTCAAATGAAAGTATGCTTTCAGGTGAAAGTAAATCGATATGATAAGATGTGTTAATTGTATATTGATATAAAGGTTGATGTAGAAGGTTATGTATTACATAAATTCAACTTTTAAAGATATTGTAAATATATACAATTTTCTGTAAAAGGAAATATCTTTGTGTTTAGTTTGCACTATTTTGATAAATATAATACTTTGCAACATATAAAATTAAAGAACACTTCAATTTATCAGTGTTTTGAGAATTATATAAAAAATCATTCACAAGTGTCTTTTTGATAAAGGAAAAATAAAATTATTAAAAAGATTGAGTGAAGTGAATTGATTCCGATTAAAATAAACAATAATTTTAAAAACATCGCGACATTTAAATAATTTTGGATTAATATTTCACAGACATCCCTTTATATTTGATCTAAAAATGTGTGCTTCATATCAGTTTATTAAAACCAGGAACATCTTTTCTTTAACATGACACAAACTAAAAATTTAATAGATGCAGAATGGTAGAGAAGAATAAAAGATAAAAAGTTTCTTAATTCACGAAATAATTGTCTGGTTTGTTAGAGTAGTAATATTAATTCGAAAAGATAACCATCCTATATATATTATGAATTTTAAAATTATCATAATCTCAAAATTCATTTTTAGACAAATAATTTTTAACTATCTCATATTGTAAAGATAAATAAATATAAAACTATTAAAAAGTTCCCTTTTAAAAATAAATTACCTAAAAACTGGTTTTGTAATTAAGTTGAATGGAGGAGTAAATAGTATAAGGAAGAAGAGATGAAGTTTATCAATTTGACCCATTAAAGGGTATTTTAATAAAACATATATATATTTATATTTTTTGAGGGTTTTTGTTTCTCCACTTAATATTTAAATAAATATTTATAAACGGTCATTTATATATATATTTTTTATCTTTAGACAATATAAAATTATAAAGAGATCAATGATTGTTTTTGCATATTATAAATATAATATAAAAAAATACCTTTAGTTAAGATAATGTTTTCGTTATACTAAGAATATTTTGTTGATCATATTCTTTTGTATCACAAAGTAAATTTCATGACAAGCACAATTTTTAAAAATATTAAAAGAGTGTAAATAATTATAGAGGAGGAAAGCACAATTGAATATTAGTAAAAATTTCTTAATATGTTATATATATATATTTAAATAATAAAAAAATTTTTTTGTTATATAAATGTTTTGCTGGATGTATGTATGCTTCAATGGTAGTGTTTCATGAATGGGTAGACATATAAAAATGACAACCAGTTTGGTGTTAATGATATTTCTAATTTATTTTGTGTAAAAAGATTAAATTTTGAGTTAATATGTAATAAAGAGATGAATAAAGGGAGATAAGAAATGGAAATTTGTTAATTATTACTCTTTCATCTATCGTTAATGAAACTTTTTCACTATTATCTTTGATTATCTCTTAATACACTGTCATTGCCTATTAAAAATAATTATTAGTATGTATACATAATATGTACGGCATATTAAATTATAAAATATTATTATATTAATAGCAATTAGTGTTAAAAAAAGGATGGTGGAAGTTTATGGAGTATAGACTAATATATCTGTCATCATTTTTCTTCATCAAAATAAGTGTTGTCGTTATTTTTAGATAAGATAAAATATTAAGATAAAATAGTTAAATTTTTATATATAACTAGACAACAAAGATCTTTTTTTAGTAATGAAGAAAGAAAAATAAAAGTTTAGGTTGTGTTATGGAATTATATTTCAAGTAACACATTAAGAGTCGTTAAATTCTTATCTTTTAACAGCGCCAATAAACAAGTAGAAATAGTTTTTCTCTTAAAACCTCCATCAATAACATTTTGAAGAATAGCTTGGCTACAATAAGACACAACTGAGAATTTTCTCCTTAAATCTAATCAGTCAACTTTTAAGTAATCTATAATAATATCATTTGTAGAGAAAATCCAGATAACATTAAATAGAGTGGAGAAAAACAAACTTTTATAGTGGAATTTTATCTGGAGTTGCTACTTTTCTAAACAAAAAAAGAAATACTATTTGACTACTGTTTATTTATATATAAATATATAACATTTCCACTTAATACTTCCATCTACAATATATCATTTTAAATTATACCCAAAAATAATAAAAGTGCGAGAACGATGATCTATATCAATTAAGTAGAATAATATGTTTACAACAAAATGATAAAAGATAATACACATAATCTTTGGATCTTAAATTTTTTTATGTTATTATTGTATTTTCAAGAAATATAATATTTTTAATGTATCATTTAATAAAAATATATAATTCCGTAAAACTACTATTTTAAAATAGTATATTTAGAGGAATATATTTTATGTATTTATATATGAAAAAAAATAAAATAAATTGTATTATTTGAAATATGTATGTATAATGCATATACATTCATATTAGGATATAATTTTCTTTAGAGACATTTAAATTTTTATAAAATGTTATCAGTTCTCCCTGTTCAGTAATTTTTTAAACACCAACTGCATTCGTCAGTTAATTTTTTAAATAATTACTATGATAATAAAATATTTATTATCTTGAACTTTGTTACAACTATTTTTTGACGTCAAAACTTACGAAACGTTTTGAATCCTCATAGTAATTTTGAAAATTTGATCCACCATATGTATGAGCATGAAAATTATTGGTATGGGGCATCGTTGAAGACATGAATGTTCTATTATTTGAAATATCCATGCACTCACTTGGTCCAAAATTTTGCGGCGTAAATTGTCCTGACATGTTTTGTCTTTTTAATTTTACTCTTCCTATCACTCTCGCTTTTCCCTACAATAAAATTTATTTTTTTATTATTAAATCTCAAAGATCAAAAATTTTTTAACCAAATATGTGCGTAAGCTAGTTTTGTTGGATGTTAATGTAAAAAAATGATTAATTTTCTTATGATGTATTACAAATTTGTTTTTTAATTATTACAAAATTTTACCTCTCTGTAAATTCTGGACAAAAAAAGATATTAGAATTTTGAAAATATTGGAGTAATGCTATTAGTCAGCTGATTTTAATAAAATTGTAAAGTCAATTAATTACAATTAAAATTTCTTTTTATTGTTAAACTTTTTGTAACCAACAAGTGAAGAAATATCAGTTATATATGTATTCTACAATAAAAATATTATAATTTTCTCAAAATGTAATTTAAAATCTATAATCAAATGTTAATAAAAAATACAATATTGCTGATTTAATAATATGTGTTTAAAATATAAACATTAAATTGAATGGTACACAATAAAAATTATATATAAATATAATGTTTTTATAAAATAAAAAAAACTATATAATGTAAATGGTACATTTGCTAAATAGTATAAAAAATATATATTAAACTTAAAAATAAAGTTTTTTTTATACATATAGTGAAAAAAGAATTCGGAGATTAAAACATTTACCTATAGCGCGTATAAATCGACGTGAAATTGTTTGCTAATGGGAGTAAAAGAAACGTATCGACCTTTTATCAGTAATATAATATATGAACCTAACAGACATTGTATCATTCTAAATCTTTTGTCTTTTATTAAAAATTATAGAGTTAGGAAGAGAATAATTTTAACTTGATTAAGATGTAAATATAAGATGTATGTGTGTTAATAAATGAACATGGTAGAAAAGATAAATTTTTATCAATTTTTAGTAGGTAGACAAATGTTAAAATAAAAAGGAATATCTAATCATTTTTCAAGAAATCAGATAACAAACACTAATAATGCCTTCAAATCTCTCTCCCAAAGGTGATCAAAAATTTTGATTGATATGGTAAAATTATCTAATGGTATTGTGATAGTCAAATATTTAAATGCTTTATTACTACCTTAATACTATTATCTTTTGGTAACGTTACTTGTTTATCACAACAATTCCTCATCACTAACAACCATTCAAATAAATTAAGAAGATGAATGTTAATTTAAATATAACGTTTCTTTTTCTATTATTTCCTCTTCTAAATAAAAATGTCATAATCAAGTGTGAAGAAAAAGGGTATATACTTGGCTTATCACGTCTCGAAAGAGATACTCTGTTATGAAAAACTAGGTTAACTTATAATATGATCTTTTATTAATTAAACAGATAAATAATGTATACATTTATTTAATTTTGTTAAATTATCAATCAAGACTGTTGTACTTTTTTTCTTTTAGATGAAATGAATTAAATGATAAATTAGATGGTAAAAAATTATGTTGATGAGTAAATGAAAAGAAGATGAGAGTTATATACTTTTACATCTCCGGAAACTAAAATAAAATATATGCAATCAATTAAAAAAAATATTTATATATGATGGTGACAATCTAAAAAACTAGAGATTATTTAGCTGATGATAAGAGGTTATCAAGGAATCGAAGCTCACCATACCAACCTATATACATACACATTTTCCTCCCATCTACTTAAAAAGGGCTCACACAATATTTATTGGCATTATAAATATATTAAAATATTTCAGAAACTATTTACCTATATATAATCTATGAACATTATGTTTGATTATGTATAATGCTCCTTTAACAAATCATGATAGCCACTCTTGTTTATAATTCAATTACTATTTACCATTATGAAACATATGGATATGAAAGTGATAAAAAAATATGTAAGAAATAGAAAATTTTTTTTAATATGAATATAACTTAAAATTACATTTGTAGATAGGAGGATATTTTGATAATACTACTACTACTTTTTTATTATCAAATGATAAGATAAATATTTAAAGTTATGTTGAAATCTATTAAAAGGAAAAAAATATTTATTTTAAAATAAAAATATAATCATTAATAATTTTAATGAATAAAAAGGACATTAAAGTTGTTTAAACTTTTGATCTTGACGTTAGTAAATGGTAATCTCGAAAATGGAATCAAATAATAAAATTATCAGATAAATATATTTAAATATTCAATGCATCATCTTATCAAAATATGTGTATATGTACAGACTTCTACCTATTTCATTAGTTTAAAATGATAAGGTATATAGTATCAATATTAAAATAAACATGCGTAAATTTTAAAAAGGAATTTTATATAATAGATGTATTAAGTTATCAGAAATCTTCCATCAAATAATAGTGATTAAATATCAAAATAAGCATTATGTTGATTATATAATCTTTAGCAATAAAAAATAATATATATATATATTTTTTTTGTAATAGATATTTAAGATGGAACACGGGTATAAAGAGATCGTAGATTAAAAAACACGGACACAAATAAATATTCAATTATTTTAAAAGGTGTCAAAAAAAAACAAATTAAATCAAGGGTATATGTATATATTAAATTTTTTTCTTGTCTTTTTGAATTATTAAATCAATGAATATATAATTAATTATAATTCAAAAGTGCAATATTTCTTAAAAAAATTTTGATCATATTTAAAAATATATATGTGCCTTTGGCTACTAATAAAGATGCCTTGTACTTTTAAGATATTTATAGTGAAAATATTCCGGTGATCAAAATTCAAAAATCATTAACCTAAGCATGCTATCAACAGACAGATGATGGTTAAAAATATATGTACGATAGTTAAGACAAACATCAAGAATTATATTTTTTGTTTGGTATGTTTATTTGTAAATTATACATATTTAAATTAATCTACTTTATAATGAATTGATGTATTTTTATTAAGAAATAAACAAGTTATAATGATGATGAATGACGGAGAAAGAGAACCAATATATCTCTATCTAACTCTTTAAAATATTTAAAATTTTAAGATTCTCACTTAAAAAAAAGATATAAAAAACAAAAATGAAAGTTGCACCTTTTTAATATTATAATATTTCAACTTCTCAATCACCAATATAAGAAAGGAGGAAATGTGTATTTAAAATATTAAAGATAGTCTTACAATTCATCTATATTATTTGAGAAAGACTATATGTATATTATGTCTGAATGTATATATGATTATAAACGACCTTGCGATAGATAAGAGTTGAAAACAACAAAATGGTAAAAACTGTTTGTGATCATTGTAGGTGAAAATATAATATATATTTTCTAATATTTCATATCATTTTCAGTGCTCTATTAGGGGTTAAGCGCCAGCTGCAATAAAAGGATGAAAGGAAATTTTAATTTTTTATATATAAAGAATTTAGCACCAAAAAATGTTACCACATATTATTATTTTAAAAAGCGTGTAGACAAAGGCTTTGTTTACACCTTAAATATTAGCCATTTGATATGTATTTAAATTTATACGTAAATAAAAATAGTAAATTAAGAAATATCTATTCCCTTTTTTAACAAAAGGCAGTTTTTAATCGAAAGTGCAATTAAAATATAAATAATATTTTAAGACAATTGTTAAAAAATAACTTTACTTCTCAATATATATGATAGATGTTATCCGAAAACGTTTATACTTCTTCTAAACAAAAATAAACAAAATTACAAGCGATTTTTTTATTGAATCATTATCAATATGGAGCATAAAAATAAAATATATATGCCAATGGAAGAATATATTTAAATTATATATAATATTGTGACACCTTATAAAAATTGATTTTTGATAGGGCATCAAAAAGCATAAAAGTTGAATAATCTTTTTTTGTTAGCTTAAATAGATAGAATAATGCAGCAAGGGTGCATGTAATATATTTACGAGGGCAATGAAACAAATAATGAAGTAGGATTATAAGTAGAATTTTAATAACGGGAATATGCGCTTTCAAATTTTATACTCTCTCATAAAATACTATCAAAAATTTTACCATTGATGATGAAATCCTTTTTTTAAACTTCTCATGAAAACAATTTTCCCATTATTTAAAATGTTTTTTAATAATTAATAATTATTTAGAGGTACACCATTGAATATGTTTTATAAAATTCAACTAGGATGCATTTAACATGTCCTTATCATTAAATATTTAATTGAACTTTTTTTGCAAAATGATAAAGAAAAAAAAATTTACAACAGCTCAATAAAGCAATGATAGAGATTATTTTATAAGGCTCTACTATCATGATACATAAATTTTAAAAAAATAACTTTAATATTACAGATGATAGACGAGTAACATTTCTTTAGATTAGGACCAAAATACACATAAACACAATTCTTCATTTTTTTTATAATTTGAACATTGATAATAAATTTACTTTGTAATGTATATACATTTGAAACTACAAAGAATAATATTGCGTTTTATTTTAAAGAAGAAACATATGTTGATGATGTAAAATTTCCATTACACTACATACCTGTCATTGAAAAATGGTAAGAAATAATTTTATCTAGACAAGAAGAAGTAAGAAAAAAACATATATTTGTAAAAATTATAATATATGCGATCAAAGAAGTGAAAAATGAATACCTTTTCCTATATCATGTAAGTTATTGAAATTATAAATAAACTTATACAATCAAAAAAAATATATCCTTAAATCTAAACATTAGTGTAAATGTATTTTATAATCTATTATGTTTTCTACTATCAAATAAAGATAGATAATATTTTTTAAGATAAAAAAATGTTCTTGTTTATTTAATAAAAATAGACACATTTCAATAGAGTGGGATAAAGGATTTATTTTTAAAAAAAATCTATCATATAAGAGGAGATGAAAAGGTTATTAGCAGAAACTTAAAAAAGGGCAATATTATAATAGTTGTTAATGATAAGAAATTATAAAAATTTTTAAAAAAATAAAAGGATAATTGAAAGTAATTTAGCATTAAAGACATCTAAATGAGTTTGAAATAAGTTTAATTTCTATTATGTAGTACAATTTTAAAATCAAAGTTTATTTTATTTGCTTTAACATTTAGTAACCCTTTAAAATTTTTATATAAAAATTTCTAAAGCGCTAAATAAAATTAGACATTAAAAATAAAAAGAGAGAGGAAAAAAATTGTATCTGTGTGAGTTAATGAATTGAAACTAAAATTGTGATTAATTAAAAAATTTAATAAGCTATATTATATATAAGGAATACCTAAATAATAAAATGGAAAGAATAAAAAATTTGATTTTAATTACATTAATGATATAAGAATTCAAAGATTAATGATAATATTATTTATTTTTGTTAAAAACAAATAAATGATAAAAATTATAAGAAGATATCATTATAATATCTTATTTACGTAGGAGTTTGAATGTGTAGTTGTCAAAAAGTGTTTGGAAAGTTTAAAGAATTGTTTACTACAATTTAATAAATGTTACAAGTACAACGAATACGCTTTAAATAAACGTATAATTTTTGAAAAAATAGTATGGCGTTTCATTTATCAAATATAAATTTCTCCTACTTATTGTAAAAATTTTAAATTAATGGTTAAAATAAGTGTCAGGTAATGTATTTATTATACTTCTTAGTGGAACACCAATATTTTATTTTTTAAAAAGTATATTTGAAACAAAAATGTAAAGGAAGTAATTATGTAAAGTGATATAAAAAATAAAACTACCTTTTATTTTAACAGTGATTTAATGTTGCTTATTTAAAATATAAACAAGATGTCAAGGATGAATTTATGGTGCTTCGTCGTTTCCAAGTCGTCTATTAATCTTCTAAAAATTATTAAATCAACAATTGAATGTATAAATTTACTCGTAACTTTGTAAATGTCTGGCAGGTAGAAAAGCTATTTGACTGGTAGTTAAGAAGGTTTTTAAAAGCTGATAGACTTTCTAGTAGGGTGGTATCTCATTTTGATCATTGTTTACATCATCATAGTATTTTATATACCCCTCTCTCAAGAAATTTGTTTTTTGGTGTCAATGTTTCAAAATATATCTCATTAGTTAATTAGGAGATCTATTTTCAGATATGCAAGAATAAAGTATGATGAAATCTTTTACATAAATTATATGTACAATATTTTTAAAAGTAAGGAAAACTTTCTCCTCAAACACTACTTTTTTCTTTAAAATAATTTTATTCACAAGGAGAATATTAATAATTAACTCCATGTTGATGCCTTTTATTCAAATAAAACTAGTTTTCTTTTTTCTTCCTTACAAAATTTGAAGAAAATTTCATTTGACAAACAATTGAAAAATATTTTTTTTAATATCTCTAATTCTTTAAAAAGATCATCATTTGTTGTAATAATTTAAATTAAAAAAGTAAATAAAAATCTTCCTCTTACAATTACGAACAAGTCTAAGAATATAATATAATATTTTATAATTATATATTTTTTAAATATGTTACTTATTTATAATAAGGAAACAAATTAAATGTTTGGTAAATGAAAATAACTTACTTTATGTGCAAATATAAAGGTTATATAAATTACAAATTATAGAAAATCTCAATTTTTTAAGAAATATTTAAAAATTTTTAAGAGGCATTAAAATAAGTGTCAAAGATTAGCATATATTGCAAATAGTTAAAATAAAAAAAGCATAAAATATTGGCTTCAATTTTTTCCACTAAAAGAATAAACAATATTTAATCATTTTTATTTTAAAAACTTTTCTACTTTATTAACTTATTAAAGTGAATATTAAATGCCTCTTTTGATCAAAATTAATATATGCAATGTGAATGCTTTTAAGATTATTTTAATAACAATAATATACCATAAGTACACATTTACTTTTAATAGTTTAAAAATAACTGATATTTAAAATAATAAAAGTATTATCACGATAAAACTTTTATTTTATCATAAACTTTAGAAAATAAAATTGCCTTTTGTATTTCTATTTAAAGAATAAAGAAACTTCTTTAGAATTTATATATATCAATGACTTAAATTTTATTTAAGGAAAGAAAAGTACATTATGAAAGTTATTAATTATAAATAGAAATATTTTTAATATTCAAGGACCATAGAAGAACTATACGTTTTTATTTTAAAGTTTTCTTATTGTGTTAATTTGAGACAATTTCAATAGGGAAAAAAGTTACGCTTTTTCCCCTGAAATGTGCGATTTTTGTTTTCAATAATATTTTCAAAAGATATATGATGTAATCTGCACCATTTTCTGACGAAAATTTTAAATTGACACCACGTTTTTGAAAATTAGCATATAAATTGAATTTAAAAAGGTGATTTCATTTCTAATATAATACTTCAAGAAATTTTATTGCAAGCAGCAAAAAAAAGACCAGGCATGATATTCGCGTTAGGATGAAAGTTACAGGAGCGACATCCCAACTACCTGTATATAGTAAGATATACAGTCGGTCCTTCCGTATCCGCGGTTTGAAGATTGTATGAAATTAAAAAATTTTAACATGGGGGTACGTACGATTTTTTTATTTTAATCCTTTCGATCCGGAGATTTTTCTCTTTGTATTACGCACTCCTCTGTGTGTAAAAGGAGAAAGAGAACTTTCACAAAGAATAAGTGGTTAACAAAAAATTGGTGACATGATTCTTTAATAAAAATTAATATATAAGAAATAAAATTAGACTAAAAGTACAATTTTATAAATTTTTAAAAAATTAATTTTTAGTTTACTTTTATTATTTTAGTTTCTTTCTTTTCTTCTTCTTTTTTTTAATTTAAACATTTTTAGTAAAAAAAATTTATTCTAAAATATTCCCTCTTATGTACAAATTACCACCGTACATTTACATTTTTGTTTGTGACACGTATGCGCGTCATCCAGGCGTGAAGGGGTTAGTTATCGTGGAGTACAAACTCCATTTATGATTAAATTTTTCATTTTTTTTTAAATCAAGCTAACTAAAAGATTACTATTGTGTACAATTGTAGAAAAAAATTTATATCTTATCTATAATTATGATTTAAAGGTCTTAATACATGAAAAAATAAGAAATACTACGGTTCGCCAGCATTCGCTGTAATCTCTGGAACCAATCTACCGCGGATACGGGGGGACGACTGTAATTGTTTACTGCTGGTAAATTTTTGTAAATAAACAAACATGAATGCATTAATAAAAAGTTTAACTAACGCTATTTAAAAAGAAAATTTATTAAAATAATATTTTACAGCAAAAATAAAGATATTTTTTCCCAACAAAGTTCAACATTGATGTTAACACAAAATTATTTTAACTGAAACTCTTACTTAACAAATGAAATTATTAATATCTCATTTTGTAGCTAAAACATTATCCTAAAATTTGATGAAATAAAATTATAATATTTTCCCTTTTAAAAGGAAATATGAGTCAAAAAATTGAGTGACAAAAAAAGTTTCTTAATATTTTCTAACAATTTTTATATCTTTTCTACTAGGTTTTTATGCTGATAACAAATATCGGATTTGCTTTTTATAATTTTGGTTTTTATGGAAAATCATTTACATCAAAAAGAGGTCCGTTTCTAACAGTACTGCTTTTGGAAAGACGTTTCCCCAAACTACAAAATTGTGCAGGTTACTAGATATATGTATGATTTTTATGGAAATAACAAGGCTTTTATTTAATGAATATACATATGATAATAATAAATAATAATGATAATGTATTTATATATTGAGGCGTTTATTTGTAATTTTTTTAATGACACTTTGTTGACTTGTTAATACATTTTTGTAGTTGTTGTGTTCCATTTTATCATTATCAATTACACGTCCACAATAGTCAAGAAGCAAATAGAGATTTAGAATTGTTATTTCCATAATCTTTTTTGTTTTACGACAACTCAACCGATATAAAAAGTTATTAAAATATTCCTCATTCAACGTCTCTCCCATTAACACTACAAAAACATCAATTACATCTTTTCTTGTTAAATAGAAAATGTTGATAAAAATTATATTATCTCTTGACATTATTTTGTTGTTTTAATCTTGTCTATAATAAAAACAATATATTAAAGCAACAATGTGAATAAACTGTTGATCGTTTTTTATTCATCAAGTGTCAACGAAGGAAGAATATTATAGGTAAATATATTGATATCCATTACTTAGACAGATGAGTCCTTTACAACACAACTTATAGGAGATTTGCAAGATTCATCATCACAAGGCTCAACAGGTGTATCCCTCTGAATGACCAACTCTAAAACTTCCATTGCTAAAAGTGGTAATGCTAAATCACAATCAAGATAACCAACATGAGAATTATTAATTTTAAGTATCTTATCAAATGGTTTTAATACAGTGTCAGCAGGAGACCCTTTCTTTATTTGACTAACAAATATACCAGGATTCTCACCAACACCATCACTAACAGAAAATCCAAAACTATTAGAAATTGGGTCTCTCTCCAAATGAAAATGATGTATGGTTGTTTGAACAAGTTCAGAATTTTTAAATACTAAATTTGTTGAGGTATCTTGTTGTTTATTTCTATGACTTGTTATATCATCACAAATATTAAATAATCCCAAACTAGGTATAGGAGTTTTTTCATGTGAACTACAAGTGGACGTTGTTGGGGACTGTTGGGAGCAATAATCCCTTTTTATGAGAGGATTTTTTAATATTCCGACAGGTTGATTAATTGAAGGGATAGAATGATTTGTAAGGTTTGTGTTTTGTTTTGCTATATAAATATTATGTTGGTAGTTTTTATCAGGTTCATCAATATCTCCTGATAATATCGTTTCCTCTAGTTTTTTTAACATCTCTTCCTCGCCGGAAGTCTCAAGAGCTTCAAGAATACTCATCCAATGTGGATTACTTTTTTCTGTACTATTTCTTTTCCTCTCATTTTTCTTCTTTTTCTCATTACAATTACAGCACTCCTTTTTTATGTAATTATCAGGAAGTGATATTGGTGTTTTTATTATAATATCCTCATTAGTATTATATAATTTCCTCATATAAGAACTTTGTCTTTTAGCATCTAAATTTAACATTGGTGGTATATCACTACCATCATAGTCAGTAGTTGTTTCTTTTTTACTATTATTAAGGACAGAAGACAAACTTTGAAGTTGTAATTTATTTGATGTAATATATCCATCATTATGATTATTATTTCTTTTTCCACTACCATCAGGACTATCATCAAGACTTTCAACTGCTGAGTCAATACTTTGAATTGGTGTTCCAACTTTGTCACTTCTTTCACTACTAGTATCATTATGAGACGTTCCTCCTTGTGAATTTGTTAAATAATTGGTGTAATTAGATAAAGATGTCGGTGGTAGTGATGTATACATAAGTGATGTTGGATCTTCCACACCTGGTGATGTGACAACATTATTATTATTAGAATAATTAATTAATTGTTTATCAACAAGTTGAACGTTAATAGCATGTTTTGGATGTCTACTAACAATTCTTAAGTGAACAGTTTCTTTTGCCATCTGAAGAATTCTCATTGCATTACGTACATTCATTCCCTCAACAGATTCACCATTTATAGCTATAATTTGATCACCAGGATGAAGGGTGTTTGTTACTTCAGCAACACCACCTCTAGCTATTTGTGTTATAACAATTGGTTCTCCGGTTTCACCATTACTAGCAATAGTTATTCCCAATGGATTTCCCCTTCTATTTAGAACGATATCGTAAATGTATCTACAATTACCTTCTTCTTTTTGTTTCTCCATAATACGATGATTCTTTTGTATCAAGAGATGAATAACATCACCACATCTATGAAGGAGACGAATACCTTCAGCAACTGTACATGTACTTAATGGAATATCATCAATTGAAACAATTCTATCACCAACATGTATTGAACCGCATCTATATGCTGGAGATCCTTGGATAATTTCATTAACAATAAGTGGTTCACCTTTTTTACCCTCATATTCGCCTTTTGATTTGCATTTAATACCTACACCATTGCCCCTTTTTGTTAATTTAACAGATAACATTCCTGATAATGATAATGGTGCCTCTATAACATCAAACTCTACTAATAAAGTAATTGAACCTTTAGTATTTTTAATTATATGATTTGCTTCTTCTATTGTTCCATTCATTGTAAACCAATCATTTATTGCAAGTACTCTATCACCAATTTGAAGACGTTCACATTTGTCAGCAGGTGAATTTTTTTCAATATTTGATATGTAGATAGCTCCTAAATTTTCACCAATACCTGTTTGATCATCAGTAAAGGATGTCTCCATATCATATTTATGTAATGATATTCCATATCCTTTATATAATGCTGATGAGGCAAGTGGAGCTGTTAAGGTAACTTTTTGTGTCTCAACATGGCAAACTTTTGATGTTGGAACACCAGAAAAGCATCCATTAATTGAACCTAAAAAATAAATAACGTTGAATATGTAAAAATGTTTTTGATTTATTTTTTTAATTATACTTACTAACAGTTGCTATACCAGAAATTCCAGAATAATGGAAACAAATGGCAAACATAATATCAAATAAATTAGTTTTAAAAATATTTAATGGTATATGGCAGCACTTAATTGTTACATAAAATTATTTTTACACAAAAACAAGTACCCTAAATGAATGATGTACATATAATTTGAAATGTAAAAATAAAAAAAAATAAAAAGTTATTGGCATTGTTTTGGGAAGAGATCAAAAATATCGTACACATTTTTAAATGGGGATAAGATGAAGGTAAACTCCATCAGGAATAAAAAGCACTTTAAATGTAATAGGGCTATTTTGTATTGAAATTAACCAATAAAAAATATAAAAATTTTATTGGCTAGTTAAGAAGAACTAAACTTTTAGCGTATTTTTGCAATGTCTTTGTTTGTGGTAAAGATATATAAAGAAGGGTTAAAAATGTTTCATTTTAATTGTCAATGAAAAGAAAGAATCTTTGATAGGATTTATTATTGAGGAAAGAATAAAATGAAATAGTTAAAATGCAACAATGTTGTGTAATTAATAAAAATCTATATTTTTTATTTCACCTGTTTAATTATGTGTAGGAAAAAAATTATCCTAATGGTGATTGATGAAAAAAAAAGAGTTTTATATGAAGGGAGAGAGAGAGGAAAATAAATATCATTTTTATAATTTTTAAACTCCTTCAAATGTCATTTATGAATGCGTAAAAACATTTTTCCTCCCTAAAACTATTATTATTTTTACACTGACAGCTTATTATAATAAATATGATAAAGTTAATAGCCTTTGTCCATAGATAAGGATATCATCTATTTATCTCTCTTAATAAAATATCAACAGTTAAAGATGAGGATTTTTAGAGTATAACATATATATCATTTTATAATAATAATCAAATGTGATTTTAGGGTAAAAAGTTTTAGATGACAATAAAGATGATTAACAATGAATGTTAACGCGATGATAAAAAGAATTATTATTTATTGTGAACGGAAATTGTTATGAGGATGTTAATAATAATTATATGTATATCCAAGTTTCTTTTTACATTAGTGAGACAAATCGTCTAGATATTAATTTTAAGAGTGCATATATCAACTCCCTAATACCATTACTTAAATTCTTATTAAAAGCTATATTTATTTTCTATTATTTGATAGGTCTGCCATGACGCCATAAACATTTATATAAATATTTTTACAAACTTACTATTATTTACTAATGATTTTGTTATCTTCATATTATTATATGATGGATTAGCAATAAGATATGATCTATCAAATGATTTAGCTCTACTTGTATAATTAGTTGTTTGTGCTTGAGAATCCCTTAGTGATACTCTTCCATTTTCGATATATTTTGTTCCAATTAAATTATTTGATGAAACAAATTTTTGTTGTCCTTTCGATTCATGATAGATATCTTTCGAGGAATATGAAAGATTACTTTTATTGGTCATTGGAACAATTCTTGCCTCACCGATAACTGGGGAAATAGATGTAGTCATATAATCTTCTTGTTTCTTTTTAGATTTAGCGGAGCGCTGATAAAAAGAATGCCTACTTTTTAGTAAGAAACCATTATTATCAGAATATTCAGCCTCCTTTTTTTTCGTAAACATTCTTAAAATAAAATATTAGTTTGTTAATGTAAATAATGTATATAATTTCATTTTCGAAAAGACAAACCTTTTAGTATCTTTTTTATTCTTAAGTAATAAATGGTTAGGAATAAAAGTTATCCTTATTGTTTCTCTTTGTCCTTTTAACAATTGTTCTGCTTCACCTAATGTTGTATGTTCCAATTGAATATCATCAATAGCCAAGATTCGATCTCCAACCTCCAATGCACCAGAACTATAATAATATAAAGAGTAAAGTTTATTAGGGGTGATAATTTTATAGTAACAATATTTATATGTTGTTAGTTAATACATAGAAACATTATAATAGTTGTTGCCTTAAATATATAAATTGCCATTCATAAATGTATAGGTAAAATACTTTTTAAAAAGTACAATACAATTGTCCATATGGTCCTAGGGGTACTATTTTTAAGTATATCTTTGTGCAAGTCTTTCTCTATCCTGTCTCTTTTGATTGTATGTGTAATCAAGTGATAAAAGCTAATAATACATACACTTTATAGAATAATGAAAATGATAATAAGTGTGAAAGTTTCTACTTAAAACTTGATGCATGAATGTAAATTTTTAATATTTAAGTAAGATTACTAGTAATTGAAAAGTCACTAAATTGGTTGTTATTAAAAATTCATAATATATTAATATTGTTACAATATTCATTTAATAAAAAGTAAGGCATAACTTACCGATCAGCAATGGAAGCAGGAATGATTTCTTTTATAAAAATTAATTTTCGTTTCATTAAACTTAAACCAGTTGATGATATATTATTATCCATTTTTGTTCCTTTTTTCTTTAACAATGGAGATAATATAGAATTTTTGTCACCTGCCAAATGTATACCACAAGTAGTACCAAAATTACTCCGTTCATACTCTTCCTCAGTACAAATGGCAAGTTTAATTCCAAGGTCAGCACAACAGGAATTCTTATTTAAATCAACAAACATTGGTCCTGTAGAATGCTTCCGTGATTCTAAAAGAAATGAGATGAATGTATGAAATAAAAAACTTACCACATATCGTAACATCATATTCGATTGTTAATGTCACATTATCTCCAGATTCTTGAAGGATTTTGTAGGCAGTATGCAAATTACAACTAAATACATCAATGCCATTTACACTTAATATTCTATCTCGTACAAACAACCTTCCATGGATATGTGCAGATGATCCTGGTCTAACACCAACAATTGTTATTGGTCTTGCTTTCTTTGGATCAGGTCCGTAAGAACCACCACGTAATGTTAGACCAAAACTATTACTTTCTTTTGATAATGTTATCTCGGTACATTTGTTTATTGCATTAGGATTCCTTTCAAATATAGGATCATTTAAGTCATATGATACTTCTAACATAACTGAGTCACCACAAGTTCTAATTAGTGTTAATATTTCACCATGTGTTAGGTCAGAAACGTTTTTACCATCGACAGAGATAAGTTTTTCACCAACTCTAAGTTGATCTGAACGATGTGCCACAAAACCAGGTCTAATGTAACTTATAATTGGTGGTAAGGCACGATCAGCACCACCTATAAATATTTAAAAAAATAATTAATTTTCAAGTTTTAAAAAAAATTGTTATAATACTTTTTAACTGATATAAATTGTCAAGTGAAAGTAACAAAATGATTATATCGGATGGGTTATTTGTAAGATATAGTAAAAAAATTTTTTTCTAATAAAAATGAGTCAACATAAAGTTATTGAAGGATATCAAGAGTATGTGTATATAAAATTTATAATGAATGATTCTAATAATAAAAGGGACAAAAGTATTTGAATTAACTATTTTTATAATGAGAAAATAACTAGAAGGCGATTGAAAGTCATAATATTTTTTATTATTAAAAGTTGGACAAGAACTTTAAGCTTACACGGGTCTAAAAAGAAAATATGTATTATGTATATTTGTTTGTGAATTTATGATTAAAATTGCTTAACACATAAAAGTAAGGTGTCATTAGTGAGGGGAGACGTTTAAAGATACTGTTTAATCAAGTAATATAGGTGGTATTAATATTGTAACTTTTTCTAGTTTTATATACTATTTTCAGGTAAGTAAATACAACTTCATTAAGTTTTGTGAGTGTAGATTAAAGATAAGAGTGATAAGAAGATGAAATTTTGTTATTTACACTACTAATCAAGGAAGAATATTTACATGAAGATTATAAATTTTGATTAGTAAAGCTTCTGCATTTTGTTAATTAGACAAATTATTACCTGATTAGGTAAAAATTACTACCTTAAAGTAATAAAATATGATATAAGACAAAAATGATTAGACATGTTAAATGAATATACAAAAGTATCGAGAGGAAATAGACTGTTTAACAAAATTTTACCATTTAGTTATCAGTGGGGAGGGAAAATCAACTACTTGAGATGATATAATTTATCTATGTAGTGTAAATAAAAAGAAAACTACAACAATTGATAACTTTTGTCATTAGAAAAAGTAATTGTGGCCAATAATTAATAATATATATCCAGTTTGGAAAAATAAAATATGGAATAATACTAAGTAGAAAAACAATTATCAACAACCCAAAAGTACTTATCTTTCATTCTACATTATAATTGTTATGGAAGAAAAACGATTGCATTTTTTTACACCCTATAAAAATGAAAAAGGGTATAGATTTTTAAATTATATCATGAGTATGAACAATCACTCTAATTTTATATAGTTTTTTATGTGTCCCTAAAAATTTATGAATAATAGAGAAATAGTATAATCAATTTGAAAGATAAAAATTAACCCTCAAAGTTTTAATTTATCATATACTTATATACCCTAAAAAGTATTTGAATAAGTTATATATTTTATAGATAATATGGTGTATAAAATATATAAATTTTATAAAACGTGGACCATCAAATATATGGGTAAACTTTTTGACATGTTTTCTTTATTAAACAAAAATGTACGGTCAGTTATATTTATTTAATACAAATCATTTATAAAGTTTCTAAATTAAAATTGCCATTATTGTGTACGAAGAAAGATCATGACAAAGGAGGTGTAATAAATGATGTATAATAAATTTTTAAGAACATATTAGGAGGATTAAAATTAAATATGTATCTATCAATATAACACAAACTTTCCTGACCATTCTTATCAACATTTTTACTCTCCTACTTATTTTTTTGTCCTCCTCAAATAAATTTTAACTCCCTGTGAGGAAGTTTATACATATAAATATAATAGTTAATTGATGAGTTGGGAGTGTAATATTAGTATATATATTTTGATGGATAGTATAAAGTAACAACATTTAAAAATTATGTAAACTTTGTATTTCTACTAATTTATGATACTTGACACTTTATTAATAAGATGACAATCATATATTATATGTACATATATATATATGGGGAAAGAAAAGGGATATATACATGTAAGGACAACACTAAAAATCCTTTTTATCAATTGTCCCATTTATTTTGTCATCATCCCCTTCATTCTTACCATCTCAAAAATAAAATTTTAACAGATTTTTAAATAAAAATATTTAAGATTTATATATATAGAATGTTACATTGTTTTGGTCAAAAAAAAGATAATAAATAAGGAAAATAATAGATAAAATTGTATATGACAATTGATTTTTAAAAAGCAAATGTATAATATTTATATAAATTTTTATATTTGATAAAGGAAAAAAAAACAAACTAAATATTATATATATATGACACCTTTAGTATATATCAATATAATAACACTAAAATTTTAATGTTATAGAAAATTATTTAAATTATCACCTTATAAATATTTTTAATGAAAAATAGAGAAAGAAAATATTAAATATTTTTTGGTGGATGATTATTAGTGATTATTTTATTTTATCTTCTTATATATATATTTAAGAATTGTCAATGTTTTGTTTTGGGATATAAAAGTTCAATAGTTATTATAATAAATATCTATTTATTTCAAAAGTTTGTTTAATATTTTAACTGATACATCTTTCTTTTTCTATGTACTTATTAAAAATAACGATAGGTTAGGATATATATATATAAAAAACGCAAGTATTAAGATTTAAGAAAATATTTATATATATGAAGATGAATCTTAAATCATTAAGAGTAAGATTAATTTTATTTGTAAGTGGAAAGTGAAAAAGAAAAAATTTTCCTTTAAAAAGACATATTTCAACAAGTTTTCGAAAAAAATTTATATATGAATAAACAGACGTACCTGTAATTCCTAATCCCAAATGCAAATCACTAGTTCTTGTAAGTTTGGCAATGTAACTTCCTGTCAAAGAATTTCCATGAATTTTTTTACTTAAATTTCCTTTCTCTCCATCGTAATGATTCTTATTATAATATTCAAGATTTGTTAAAGAAGAATAAAATTTTGTCCCATCCCTTTGATGAGTTGTTGATGGCGGTAACATTGGTGTACCAGAAGTGGGTGGGTCAAATGATAAGTCATCTGAAATGTAAAAATATTATTAAATTTAAATAATATTAAATAAGTAGTGAAATTTTTTTTATCCCTTTTTTAACAAATATAAAAAATGTTTGTATATATGTTTTATTAAATATTAAATCTAACCATTTGATTTATTAAAAGATTTTATATATCCAGTTAATGTATTTCCCTCCAACAACTTAATTTGTTTCTCCAATTCAATGAGAGATGAATATCTCTCTTCGGGTGTATGAGTAAAAATAAGTGGAGAGTAAATTGAATTATTACACTTCTCCTGACATAATGTTAATCCTGCAATCTCAAGATTACCAAAATGTCTACTATTTTTTAAGAATAATTGCCCTTTTTTACAATTACCCAATGGATTTGTTTTATACTTCAAAAACTCTTTATTTGGTAGTAAATTTTTTTCAGCATGAAAAGGTTTAGGAGGTTTGCCTGTATTATAGGTAAAATTTATTGGTTTAACAGTCCTTTTTTTGAATTGTATCCCACAACAAGTCACCGTGGAGTCGTTTTGTTTAATAGACATTAGTAATAATTTTCTATTAAAATATTATTACTCCTACTTTTCTTTTTTTATTATAGAATAAATATTACAAGAGGATACAAGGCATTCGTTCAACTGTTAAAAATAAATGATAAAAGAAAGTTTTCTAAAAAAAAGAAAGATACATATTTATCAAAGTTAATCTAATGATATAAATGATAGAATTTTGAAGACATAAATGGAAAATATAATCTTAAAAATATTTTAAAGAATAACTTATAAGTATTTAAAAATTTATAGTGATGTGGGTACTATTTTAGTTGAAGAGAGGACAAAAAGTATTGTCTTATTAGTTATATGTGTCATTTGCTCCATAAACCAAAAATTCAAAGATCTTCTTAATATAAAATTTACTTGAACTTGGTGATATATGTTAATTGAAGATGGTTGTTATATAAGAGATATTTAGAGGAAGATACACGTTTTGTATTATTATATAATATTTAGAGAATCATAAATTTTTAAAACGGGACTCTTAAATATTTGATGAGTAAAATGTAACTTATTAATGGAACAAGTACCCCAGAGTTGGAGGGAGGAAATTATTTAAAGTGTGAAAGTTATTGACTGGGTGATGAAACAAATGAGAGACTTAAGATAAGATAATTAATCAAGCAAGTTTTGTGATTACAAAATATCAGAATACATATTTAATAAAATCCTGTTATCTTGAGGTGACAAAATTTAATATTATTATGACTTTTTAAATTAAATATTAGTATAGTACCCCTGATTTATCAATAAATAAATAAAAAAAAAACATTTTTTTTAACAGAAACTTTAAAAGGTGTTAAGATTCTTTGTATAATCAAAATGAATTGTAATTAAAAATAATAGAAAAATTTTAACCAACCTTTGTAAGAGATAACTTTAACAATTGTGTAATATTTTTTTTGTAATAAAAGGTATTCCAATTTGAATGGAACAAAAAAGGCAACTAAAATATGTGTGAAGAAGGCTATTATTTTGAGGGAAAAAGAAGATGTAAATTAAACTTGTTCTTTTGATTTTAAATGCATATATAAATTTTTTATTAATATGTAATTTAGATAAAGGAAACTAGGTGAGATATAAGAAAAAAAAGGTTACATATGACATTCTAATTTTTGCCATTATGACAATAAAAAGAGTATATTTTCAAAGTTTCAAAAAAGACGACAAATTGATAAGTTTACAATTAAATTTTTATCATTTGATGATAACAAAGAAATCTAATTGAGGAGAATTTTAAAAGTTGGTTATGAATGAGAAAGTATACATTTATAACTGTACACTCATCGTTAATAATTTTTATACGTTTTGACTATCAAATATTAAGAGATCACCACAATATTCTTATATAAATCTCCATTCAATCACAAAAATAATTTATGTTTCATAAATGGCTAACATATAAATAAATGTTAACAGCATATTATTAGCATAAGAGAATATATATTATTATGATATAAATAAGAAAAATGTATATGTGTTTTATATAAAATGTTCCAATGATAACATTAAATAAGATAAATTTGATTAAGATGAATTAGGTACAATATAACGATTGTCTTATAATATATGTATATAATATTAAAAAATATTACCTATTAAATGATAATAGTAAAAATAAAAAAATAAGTGTAATGGATGTTAAAAAATTAATTATTTTTCAAAATATACATCTTCAACAACATTTATATTTATAATAAATCAAGAAATAGAAGGAATAATGAGATAAATAAATCAAATTTTATTTATTATATTGTGTGATCTTTCATAACTAAAAACATATAATAATATTCAATTAAAAAAATCTAAATATTGGGAAACAAATTTTTTATCTCATTTTATTTCTTCCTCTATTTGTTTCATAATGATATTTAAAATAGTTGTTAAAAATACTAGTGTTAATATATTATTATCTTGTGATATCTTTACTTCAACACCTATGAAGATTTAATGATATAAAATACATCTATTTTGACAATTAAAATTTTTAAAATTTATTTTTTCTTTATTCTTTTTGTAATCATCTAATCTTCAAGTAAAAATGTTCTTAAAAATAATACACTTTTAAAAACTAGAAAATGTGGTTACCTTCACAAAGGAGATTCAATTATCATGTCAAAATATTTCAAAAGTTATTTTGATAATTTTTCTGTTCTATACTATAAATAATAGAAAAAAAGAGTGAAAAATATAAGAATGTTGATTGAAGGTAATGGCATCTTTTACACCTTCCTATCAAATTTATTAAAATGTGATCCTAATTTTTTATCTTCTCATATCAACTTCTGTTTTTAAAGAGGTATAAAATGTTTCTACTTTTTAATAGTTTTGTAGAATAAAAAAAGATTCTTTTGATTAATGAGTTAACCAAAAATATGTCATAATTGATCATCTACTGATAGAATTGATTGTAGAAGAAATAAAGAAAGTATTCTGTTTTCTAACTTTGACTTCTTCGTTAGAACTTTTACTTTTTTTTTGTAAAGATAATAATTCTGTTAAGTATAAAGAGAATATACACTAATGATAGAAAATAATGGTTAAAGGTGAGGACGCGCAATAATGAACTTTGATTAGATATATAAATATGTTTATATATATTAATAATGATGAGGAGATAAGTTAATTATAAGTAAGATTAACAAAACATTACTATATTAAAAGAAAATATAATATTTGTTGAAGATATATATTAAAAGAAGAAAGAATATTATAATAGTGATATTGAATTTAAGAAAGAAATAGAAGGTTAATGAGTCCATAAAGAAATAGAATAAAAAATAGGAATATAATTATATGTGTAAAAGAATATTATTCTTTTAACTCATCAATGTGGATGAAATATTTTATATCCTTTTTAATTATAAATCAAAGTTATTGTTAAAAAGTTTTAATAACAATAAAAACAAATTATTTTATTATTTATATAATCAAACCATATACATTTAAATACATTAATAACGTTAATATTAAATAGAAATCATACCGACGTTTTATCAAACCGTTGTATTTAATTAATGTAACCGTAATTGTAAAGAATAATACATAAAATATATGTATTATACAATTTAATTAGTAGATAAATACAAAATGAAAAACAATTCATATTTTCCCTGGATGATTAAAATAGTAATATGGGTAAAAAAAAGTTTACTTTGTGATAAGGGAAATATTATGAATAACTTTTGTTTTTCTCTTAATTCATCATATATATTTGTTATAAAATAAAAAAGTCCAATATATTATGAATATTTTATATCAATTATAGAACATACCTGTTAAATCATTTAAACTAAAGCCGGAGGTAGGAAGAAATAATGATTGTGTAAGCATCTTGTTAAAATTAAATCCACTTATAATATTATCTAATTTTGAATAAATATAATCATTTCTTTTACATTCCTTAACTTCTTCTGCACTTATTTTATTACCCACAATCGGAAAGAGATTATTTTTTTTATTATAATCATTTAAATTCATGGCACTAGCAATTTCATAACAATTATAAATTTGTAATCCTTTTCCATCACAACATTCTTTTTTAATTATACAATCCTCCGTAAATGATTCTCCTGTTCCAGGGAGAAATGAAATAGACAAATTTTTCTTATTACTTTTTATTACATCACCATTTGATAGGATCATCTTTTCGATATCATCAGGTTGAGTTAATATTGATAATACATTAGTAGATTTAGATTTACCTCCATATGATGGTGTAGCAGGCATTTGTGAAAAAAATTTAAAAAGTTGATTGTTAAATTTCTCCTCTATACAACATTCATCCGACAAATTTTCATTAACCATTTTATTGTTATCTTTGAAATTACCATTACATTTGATAGAAGAATTACTCTCCTTTTGTTGATTACTTAATGAGGTATCTTCTATTGAAGCTTCAATGGAAAGATTAACCTTGAGTGAAGTGATAGTTTCATCCTCAGATGAAGAGGAAGAAGGGAAATCAAAGAAGGAGGTTGTAGTTGATGACATTTAAAAAATTCCGATAAATATAAAAAATAGTTCCAATGGCATATAAAAATAATTATATTGTGAATTTCAATATGAGTAGTGGTAACTTTTTTAAAACTTGATATCATCAATAATATTAAATGACATTCAATATATCAGTTATTTGATTAGATTGTGATAAAATAATAGATTAAATAGTAAAAAGATTGATAATATTAATTTTTCAAAATATATTTTTGATTTTCCTTATATTTAATGTATATATAAATTATATTCTCCAAAAGATCATAGAATATGTATAAGTAGTAGAAAACAAATGAGTATTATTGATATTTTAGAGGTTAAAATGATATATACAGTTAAAAATAATAATAGTGAAATGGTTGTTGAAAGGAAATCTCCCCTTTTGTATTTATCTTTTTCTTCAATATATATAAAAGCTTTAAATTCTCTTATTTTTAAATCTTCCTTAACTTTTGATAATAAACCTCAATTACTTTTACATTGGTACTATATGTTTCTTCTCCTAAATTATGATAAGGTACACATCATAAAGTCTATTTTACTTCTCTTATTATTATTTCTAGATATGTATTTGTAAAATTATTTATCATATATATGTGATGTATATTCAAAAATATTGTACCTGGTTATAATGCTTTAACATTTTTAGGTACTCCTTCTATCACTACCATTACAATACCACTTCTTCATATTTAAGAGGTTTTATATTTGTTAGATAATTTTGAAGTGATTACAAGATGTCTAATATCAATTCATCTTCTTAACTTATTAAATTAATATTTTTGTTGTTTTAGATAAATTCTACTGTCAAGTAGAGATTTTAAAAATAATTGTTAATATTTTTCCATTAAATACAGTTCTTTTATCATATTCATCAATCAACTTGTTATTTGATTCTTTAAGATTAATTTTAAAAGTTGGTTTTCATTTAATAAGCTTATAAGACCATTTGAGATTTTAATCTTCCTTCTAATAATATTTTTTCCATCACAATATGGTTTGTTGTATTAGTTTTTCCTACCCCCATTAATAGTTTTTGATTGAGTTAAAAAAACAAACATGATCTAGTGATTTTTAATAAATCTTTTGTTTTAAAATCTTAATTATTTAAAGAAAGACATATATCAAAATAACGTCGTTGCCTTTTCTTAAATATACTATACACTAATTTAATATATATGGAGATGGAAGGAAAGGTACAGTACCTAAATTACCATGTTACACAATATAATTACATACAACAACTGTTGTCCATACTAATATATGTCTATTAAGAAGAGAAAGGAAACCAGATTAATTGTGTAACTAAAAACATTTAAATTAACTGCAATAATATTAATGGGTGATGTAACTTGAAAAAATGAGAGAATGAAGGAGTGGGAGGTTAATTAATGAGATAGAATATCTATATACTTATTATGGCCATCTCTTAAAAGTACATCTAATGATATTATCCATAAATAAACTTCCTATTTTATTACTCTCCTTCATCTGTATTTACTAGTGAAAAAAAAGAAAAAAATGAGATGAATAGATTTAATGTGATCTTTTGAGGTTAGCATATGTTAGGATTTATCAATCCTTTTTCTTATTTGTATTCTTTATTCATATGTGTAAGTAATAAAGATATATAAATTTAAAGAATGAAAGTTGAGATGTATATATATAATGTTATAAAAACATTTAATCGGCATCTTTTAAATATGTTATATCAAAAATTGTATCAAGTTAAAGTGTGTGTCAGGAATAATTAATTGATAGGCTTTGTCACAACAAAACATCCTAAAAGACAATGTCCTTTGTCTTTAAAAATTCAAAATTACTGATAATTTATTTTTTAATAATTTTTTAAAATTATTGTTGATTAATAATATATATTTGTACTTATTATGATAAGGCAGATGCTACAAGTACGTTATTAAGAGCCTTAATTCATCTTAAATCATCAAATATCAAATATATACGATATATTTTGAATATCAACATCAATTATCACTCTTTAATTAATTACTGAAATGAAGATGTTTCTGAGGAGGGAAATGTTTCATTAAATTGGAACAGTTTTACAAAAAGAGAAATATTTTTGATAAACCATCTATATTTATTTAATGTCAAGAGGGATTTCATGAAAGCTCTTGACAATGTTTATCTTTGTCTAATAATAACTTAGTTATTGGTGTGAACTAATAAAGTGAAAATGATATAAAAGTATAAATGATATTAAGAAATAAAAACAACTATAAAATGATATAAGTAACTAAGAAACATGTGTTAATTTGTTTACTTTCTCTTCCCTTTTTTTACATTTACTCGAGGAGTATCAATTTTATATAAATAAATAAATATTTGATTATAAAGATGAATAAGTTTAAAAAATATCACAAAGTTTTATTTTAAAGCTTACCATAATATTTATCAATATCTTCTGGATCAATAGAAGTTAATGGATAATACTTCCATCTTCCTAATGATGGAGAAAAAGAAGTAATGGTATCTGAATGTTTATTTAAACCAGTTACAGCAAAATAATATAATTTTTTATAAATAAATTTTGGCATCTTTTAAATAAAGAACTTCTTCTTTTTCCCTCATTATTAGAGTGTTCCTTCTTAGTTATTTTTTTAACTTTTAACATGATTAATCATAGCAAATAATTATATAAAAATACAGTAATGTACTATAAATGTAAAATAATTAAGAAAAAATGATAGAAAATATGTATGGAAAGGATGGGGGAAAATATATAACAATTTAACTAATCCTTTCCTTTTTAGAAATTTTATGCATATATGTAAGATCTATTACTCAAAATCTCCTCATTAGCATACCCATTAATCTTTTTCCCCTCCTATTATATACATATATGTATTATTTTTGTTACAATATAATTTGTACTTCTTAGGCATTCCCAAAAAGGATATATATCATAATTATTTTTTCACATATATTACCATTTTATAACATTATATTTATGTAATGAAAGTATTTGATAAAATTAGAAATCTTTAATTTAATATAACAACCATAAGAAGGAAAATAGATAATATTATTTGTATAAAAATAAAAAGTAACGAAAGAACGTTATGATGAATTTGGGATAAAGGATAATGAGAGAAAAATTAATTTAAATTTCTAAAAATTAATACTACTATGAAGGAAAATAAAAATTTCTACATATACAAATAATTGTTGTTACATTTCTATAGAGATTTCATGTTTAAATTATATTATCACTGGGAAGTGAGAGGAAAAATGAGATAATAAAATGTCATACAAATTGGAGGGAATAGAAATTAATTGTAAGAATGATTAGAAGACAATAATGATGTGCTTTGAAGAAGCGGACTCTTAAAATTACTTAACTTTCATATAATTAATAATCTTTAGTAGCCTCAGAAGTTAATATAAAATTGAAAGACAATTTTATATCTTTTCATTAATCCTAAATTACTATAAAAGTACATTTTGTTATTTTGATACATTTAATATCATTACAAATACAGGGATAAAAAAAATATCTATTTTTATATAAAGTTACCTGGATAAATTTTACCTCCATAAACAGATTCCACGATTACATAGTTTATTAGAATTTGTATAATAAACTCCTTCTCCTGGACAACAACAAGTTATTGTCATTTTATTCAAAATTATTATTATATAAAATATATAGATAAATTATTTTAATATGAAAAAAATTATACATATGTGTTATATGCTTTTACTCCTTCAATGAAATAAGTTTAAAAAATAGAATTTTGAAAGGTGATAAAATTTAAAGAAAATAATTATTATAGGTATCGTAAAAAGGTGTACATTATTATTATTCATGGAGGGAAGAGAGAAGTAATGACATTACATTCCTCTAAGAAATAAGGAGATATAGTTTAATAATATGACAACAAAAGTAAATAAAAATGTGTCGTTTTTATAGTAAAATATAACAGAGTATAGTTTAATTTTTAAGGTACTCTTAACACATATATATTTAAAGAAATAGTATTTAATATATATTTCTGGTGAAGGTAAAAAAGGGATGATAAATGTAAGAAAAAAAAGTTTTGAATAATTAAAACGATTATCCTAAGCTTAGTTCCTTATCTGGTCATCTTTCTTAAACTAATCATATAACTATGATTTTATAATATAAATAAATGTAATAGTAAAATCTTTAATAATTTAATCGTAAATAAACTATTAAACCATCCTCCTCTGTTCCATGAGAATTATTGTTCTCTCCAACCTAAAATCATTGAAATCAACCTTTTAATTATAGCTGTTTATTATTATTATGGTCACAAAGCTTAAACTATATACTTTCTCAACCATATGGTTTTTAGAGGAGGCAACAATACTATGTAGAAAGGGAAAACAATACAGCTTCAAAGCCGTGTGGTTTATTGTTCACAAAAAATGTACATTAAATAGCCTTTTTAAAAATAAATAAGAAAAAAATATATTTAAACGAAATAAATGTTAAAAAACTATGATAAAATGATGATATTGTTTGATGGTGAAAGAAACTAAAAATCTACCATTATCAATAATTTTTTATTCTTACTTCAATAGGCAATTAATCTTTCTCTTCTTTTATTCATTAAATATGTTTTATTTTCATAATTCTCCACCTATACACTTCAACAGATATTTTTAATCATTAAATACAATTTTTTTAAAAAAAAGTACAAATTTTACACATATTTTAGTTTTATCTTTTCAGGAGGCCGTGAGAAAATTAATTAACTAGAAAGACATTGCGCAAAAAAAAGAAATAAAAATATTATCATAGAGTTGGTCTTGTAAAATAAATCATTATAGAAATTTGATTGTTTAAAGGTATAATATAGTAACATCAAAAAATCACCCCCGAAAATCAACATATTTAAATGAGGAAGATTATGATTGTAAAAAGGGAGAATTATCAAAATATTTGGTATAAAATATTATTTTACTTTACTTCGTGTGTATAAGATATAACCTTTTAATGATTTTATTTTATTTAATTTTGTTTATTTTACTTCCCTTTTCCGGCCTATAAAAATTGATAAAAAAGAGAGATCAGTTAAAGATATTATGTCATTATTTTATTGCTTTTCACAAACTGAAAAATTATTACCTTTTTATAATTCAATTACCATCTCATTGAAATAATAGTTGACATTTAGTATTTAAAGTAGTTAAGATTCAAAAAGGTGGGAAACAAAGCTTTTTTTAAATTTAATTATTTTATTTTTACAAATCTAAATTCTATTATATATCATTTTAAATTTTATTTGTAGGAAAGGACATTTTTTATACTAAATTGTTTACCTTGATAAAATATTATAATCTAGGAACAGTTCATTGATTATGTTATTGGATTAAATTGCATAATTAAGTGTCTTCTTTCTATTGTTAGGTGTCAACACTTTAAATAGTATAATAAAGTGAGTTACAAGCAATTTTATTGTTTCTAAATTTGATGGATCTTGAGAATTAATTTAAACAATCATCAATTGTTCTTTTATCTTAAAAGGGGAGAGAGATAAATGAAAAGAGAGAAGAATATATATCATGGGTAAGTTAAAAATTGAACACATCTATTGTTTAAAAATTAATGAAAACACTTTTAAAGAAACACAATATGTCTTGTCATTTATCATAAATATACACATATGTAGTAGTGATTTAAATATAAATCTTATATAAAGTTTTTAAAATATGATATACACATAAATTAAATGTATTTTTTTTGTCGTGAAATATTTCTCTATCAACTATATAAGGGGACAAAATTTACACTACTAAATGAGGATACAGCAATTAATAAATAGTTTGTTAGTAATATCTAATGTATGTAAAAATAAATTAAGGAATCATGGTGACATTAAATTATTACTTTCAATATGTTTTATTATCTCTAATAAATTATCTTCCTCCTCCTCAAGGTAATTGGCATATGGTTTTACATATAATATTTTTGAATGCTTAAGAAAATATTTGAATAAAATTTGATTAATGTCCTATTAGAAGTGTTGTTACCTTGATTTTAATAATCTTCAAAATATTTTAAAAGGAAGGCAATGTTAATATATCTATTATATCTCTTTATCTATATTACAAGATGTAAAACCATTAAAATAACCATCATAATACAGTTGATATGGAACTTGAAGTCAAATTTAAAGTTTAAAGTAAATTGACCAATTTATTTGTCCACATCCTATGGGAATTGAAGACCAGATTTGGGGAACGATAGTAGAATGATATCAGAATGTGACAAAGATACATTAAAAATATACATATATAAATGTGCTTCAAAAGTATAATAATTCAATACTTTCTAGATGTATATATACATCTATTTATCTTTACATTTTTATATGATAACAATTTAATATATTTAATAAATATTTTTTTTATTTCATTTACAATTCTAGAAAATGATACAATGAATAAAAGTTTTTTACTCTTCATAATTAAAGTAAATTAATCATTTTGAAATTGGTATTCCTTTTATACAGTTATAAATATCTAGACTATTTTCTTGATGCCCTTTGTCAAATATAGCTTTGAAATTATATTATAAGTCATTTAAGTATATCACACTAACCGGAAGATGTTTATTTCTATCAATCTTAGAATTTTATTTAAACTTTAACAATTTAACTTTATCATCGAATAAAATATAGACTTGTTTTTAGTTAAACACAAATTATAGTTATCACAACTCTATAAATTTGGTATTATTTTGATAAAAATAACTTTTAAGTACTACTGTTTCATTCTGATAAAATTTATGTTATTCTAACATCTTCTCATAATAATCATCTATTTTTTTAAATTCTAATAAAAAATGAAATAACACTTTTGAGTAGTGGACTTCCTCGTAAATCTCATTATCATTTGAAATTCCTCCTCTTTATATTCAATTGTTTTTTTTGTTATAACTTGTAGGATATTAGACTTATGGAATACTTCATCAACAAATGATATTGTAATTAAACCATAAAAAAGTATAATATTAAATTTTAGAATATTTAACTGTTAATGTATAGACACCTAAGGCTAATTTTAAGTGACTCAAAATGTGAATAAGACTATTGTAATAGATGAATGAATGAAGGAGAAATCACTATAAATAGTTATTATAATGAGTTAAAAGAGTTTTCATATACCTTCAAATAATGTATACTTCACCACTATGAAGGTGACTTATTTTTATACATTTTATTTCTGTAACTTTTAAAATATAGCATTAATTAATATCTTTTAGATGAAAATTGTCAATTTAATTATAATAACACATATATTGTGTTTGTTTCTCCCTATATCAACATCCATTGAATTTTCTGGATGGTTTGAATGTGGAGTTGGTTGTCGATGTTCTGATAGAGGTTCCAATGGATTAACTACTCATCATGTTATATGTAATTGGAGAAAGGCAAGTAAATAATTAAAAATATAGTAAAAAAGTATTGTTTTGTAGATTGAGAGCCATTTAATTAGATCATTCCCAAATAAATATAATGCAAGTACAATGGAAATAACTTGTAGAAGTCATAAGTCAACTGATCAATCTTATAGTGTAGATGTAGAAATGTTTGAAGGATTTAGAATGTTAAATTTTTTATCAATCTCCAATTGTTGGTTAGGAAATTTACCACCAACTATTTTTCTTACCTTCCTACACTTACAACTCTCAGATTGGAGCACGCTAAAATCAACGATGTTCACCCAATGTTATTTAATTCAATGCCCAATCTTATGGTACTTAGTTTAGCCTATAATAATCTTCAAACTATCCCCGTAGCAATAAATTCTACAAAATCATTAATAAATCTTACATTGTCAAATAATACAATATATTTCTTACCAGATTTTCTTCCTAATTTAAAAATGCTCCAATATCTTTATTTGGAAAATAACGATCTTGTGGAAGTTAGAACCTCGTCTTTACCTAATTCAACAATATCACTATTTCTTAGAGGTAATAAGATAAAAATATTTGACCACCATTTATCAAATCTCCCAAAATTGGATACTTTAGATTTGGGGGAAAACGACATTGAGTACATTGGTTCAATGTGGAAAACAACAAATTGCTTCCCAATAACTATTAGAAAACTTTATTTGGATCATAATAAAATTTATAAGATTGAGGATGAAAACTCATTAAAAGATATGAAAAGATTAAGTTATATAAAATTAAAGCAAGTTATCTTAATTAATATTTAATAATATTTGTTTTTAGTAACAACTTACTTGAGATAATCATTAAAAAAAGATTGACCTTTCATGATAGAACAATAATTTCAATAACTTTGGCTAATAATCCTTTGAAATGTCATTGTGAGAATGAATGGATTGTTAGTCAACATAATAATACGGTAAGTAGATTATACAATAACATACTTAATATAAATCTTATTCTTTTAGAATAATCATATAGTAATAGGAGATTTGGGTAGTGTTACATGTTTAGATATGCTAGTTCCTCAAAAAATACATAGAATTATCAATGCATCAAATGAAAATAATATTTTATGCCCATATGATCATATTTGTATTGAGGGATGTGAATGTTGTATGTCACAAAAAGTTTGTAATTGTTCTTTGAATTGCTTACCAGATTGTGATTGTTATTATAGTAGGAAGATAATAAATTTAACACCACTATCAAATAAAATAAAATGTTCTGAACTTAGAAAAGATAAATATCACTTCTTCCAAAAGGAGTTACAGAACTTCATTTATTAAAAGATGGACATAGGTCAAGTGGATTAATGACTATTCCAGATATGGAGAATTTAAAGGTTTTAAACATGTCTGGTGGTAATATTTTATCACTTGAAGATGTTGATTTAAGAAGGTTTCCAAAATTAGAAGTATTAGACTTATCGTATAATGCAATTGATTCATTAGAAGATACTAGTTACGATAATCTGGGAAATATTAAACATCTAAATCTTAAGGGAAATTTTCTCAAGGAGATTAATAATAATTTTTTACAGTATGTTTCAAGGAAACTTGAAAAAGTATGGTTATCAGGAAATGGGACACGTTATAACTGTGATTGTAATGATAATTATAAAACAAATTATCAAAAATGGTTAGACAGTTATTCTAATAACAAAAAAGTTGAAGATTTAGAATTAATGAGGTGTAGAAGTGGTGTAAGTAAATATGATTTAAATATGACGCAGTTTTTATTATCATACCCCAATGTGTGTTTGAAAGAAAAAACAACAACAAGCATGATGAATAGTAAATACGAAAGTAGCAGTAAAAGTACTATACTATTTAATGTTACCGGCAACATAAAAAGAGAAAAGGATCGTAAAATTGAAGTATGGAGGAGTGATAAAGAAGATGATCAAAACTTCTCAAAGTATGATGTACCGTTAGTTACTGAATATCCTTTATCTCGAAAACCAATTTTCCCTGATTTATCAGATAACAATATGATAAGTATTGCACATAGCATTAATATGAATCAATTAATGGGTAGTATTATTGCATTTACAGTTCTAGTACTTGTAAATGTTATTTTTTACATGTTCATACAATATACAATTATGTAAGTTTATTTATTATATTATAATATTTTATTAAAAACAAAATAATAAAAAGAGGGTATATTTTTAGAAAATTGAGCAATAGAGGTCATAATCCAGAATTCAATCAGGGCCCAAATGCTGAGATGATTCCTTTGAGAGAGGTACCATAATATTTGAAGATATATAATACTGGGTTAAGGAAAAAAAATTATATTAAATAATTGTCTCACTCAACAGATGTATAAATAAAGAAAATTTATTTTAAAATCTATTTATTTATTAAAAACTAATATTTAGTCAAAAAGTTTGTTTCATGAGACGTGTCATAGTACCTTAAGATATTTGTATGTGTACTATAATATATCATTATCACTTTAAGTTGATGTTTAATCATAAAACTAGATATTTATTAAAATAATAAAGATGCGGTTGTTTTATTTACCTTATCATATGCAAATAAAGTTGGAAATATAAATTTCTTATATTCCCTTTTAATTAAATTTTTTTTCTTTCTACATTTATCAATTTAAAAATATATAAATTGTTTGTAATATATTTTTTACAAAACTTTATCATATATGTGTATAAGCTGTTTTTTCCTTATTTGTAATTTAAACATTTTTGCATAAAATGTTTAAGCAGCTAAATTTTGTTAAGTAAAACTTTAATTTGAAAGTATCTGATGTAGTGAAACAAAAGTTAGAAGAATTTAAAGAAAATTAGAGTAAATTATGTCTTTATTTTTTATGATGAATAAAGATGTAATTTCATTGATAAGTCACATTATTTCTCAAAATAATGAAAGTCAATATTCTTTGACCTTTAAAAGAAGAAAAAAAATTCTTTAATTGTATAATTATAAAAAATGTATAGGCCAAGAATAAGACTGTATGTTAATTTAGAAAGAAAGTAAAAACAAATTAGACTTTACAGTATATTTTAAAATCTTTAAAATAATAAAAATATTCTAATTTGGCGAACATGAAAAAATTATAATTTAATTTAATTATACTTAGTTAATATTCTGCAGATCGATTATTGTAAATACACATTATTTATAGTTGCATGAAATTCCTCAAAAATCTATTTGTGGTAAAATTTAATTATACCTCCTATAATGTAGAGTTCTTGACAAAATCCAACGATGTTGAAGATTTTTGAGGAAGATAGTAGTTTAAAGGATTCGATATAATATTTGGTTGTGGATTACAAACATCAACAGGTTTCAATAATAAGTTTATTTCTCCATCCTCGGTTTGTTTTGGGCATGTGTATGGAATATCATTTTCTGGTATCTCAATAGATAATGGAACATCAACCGGTAGTGGTGGAGCCCAAAATAATTTTTGATTCTCTACTGCCAGAGCAATAATTAATATGATTGCACAAATAAGTGTGCCAGTAGAGGGTCTACAAGAATTCATATTTCATGCAAAAAAATGTAATGCTAAAATTGAAAGTGAGTGAAACATGGAAATAGGAAGTTATTTATACTGTTGCACCTTTCATCATAATTTACTTACAACCAGTTACCAAGCCGTTTGCATATTTATATAAAAGAGTTGAAGACTAGCTAAAAGATTTTACTCTCGCTTTTCTTGTGTTTGTCTAATCATTAACAAGTCTCATTCTTCAATGAAAGGGAAAATCAAAAAAAAAGATAAAATAATTTTTAAAACTAAATAGTTAAAAGAAGGGAAAGTTGTTTGTTCTTCTATTCCGTAAACTTTCAACTATACCATTCACCTCTCTATTTTCACACATACTTACTTTTTTCTCCTATATCAACAAAATAATGTATAATTATACTTTAAAATCTTTCTTATATTTACTTTCTTTAAAATCAAACTACGAATGGTATATTTTTTTACTATATTAAATATTACATGCTAACATATATCTAATACCATATTTGTTTTACCTAAATAATTATTTGAGTGGAGAGAAAATTATATGTTAATGTTAATCTAGTAGTAATTATTATTTTTATTTATGAAGACAAAATTAAGAGAAACATTTATGTAATAATGTTAAAAATTTCAAACGTTCTATTAAGTAAAAAAATGTATTTTTTGTAAAATGGACTTTTTGAAAAAAGAAATCACAAAGATTGTTTTTATGTAATACATAAAATAAAACAATTTTCTCGTTATATTGATAGCAAGTGCAAAAAAATGTAGTTAAAGATAATTAAAATTTTTTATTCCTTATGATAAATTTTATTGAAGAAAATTTGACGTCTTAGAAGTATATTCTAAGATGTATAAAGAAACTCATAAAAGCTCTTTTGGAAGTGTAAAATAAATGATGTGATATATTTTTAAAAGGGATATGTTTTTGAATAAAAATTCTTTTACATATATTTTAAACGCATAATAATTCAGTTAAATAAGACAATCAGGAAAACATGTAGAATATTTCAGATAGCATTGTAAATATTAATTATTTAATAAATCGTTAGAATAGGAAGTTTAAAAGAAATTTTTAAGAAAACTTTTTATAAAATTATTTTTAAAAATAATTCAGTTATAATTATACTTCTTTCCATTTTAATTAACTTTTAAAAAATTAATAAGAATTATATATTTTTAATAAAATATTATTAAATATTTCTTTCTTAGTATGAAAAATGAATATTTAATGAGTGCTATGTATTTATGATATTTAATACGATAACATAACACAGAAAAAAATTTGATTAATTTAATATTATTATTTATAAAGTAGTGAGGTGCAATAGAAATGCTTTTTAAAAAACGTTATTCCACCCACAAAATAATGTCCTTAGGTGTCTGTGTTTTTAAAATGTAAATAAATTTTAATAAACGACAATTTTAAAAACTAAATATTATTTTAAAAATCAGTGTAAAATTTGGTGTCGGATAACACCAAAAAAGTTAAAAAATGTAGAAAAATTGTCATTGTCTTATAATTATTTGACCATCTATAAACATAAATCAGCAAATTTTTAGCTATGAAATGAGATTTCAACTACCCCAATTTGTTAAGAATGGACTCCAATAAAAATTATTAGAGTTTGACTGTTAAGCTTTGTGTTTTAATAAAGAAATTTTATTTTCTTCCCTTATTAATTATTTTAAAAAATTTCTCTTTGTAATAATTATCTGTTATTACCAAAAAAACTCATAAATGATGTTCACAATAATTGTTTATTCATAAAATATGCTCAAAGAAACGTGAAATTATTAGTATTATTTCAATTGGAGTGTTGTCAACTGTAACACTTTGGTTCTAACGTGACGTTTTTTTACCCTCCTTTATGGGTGGTTACACGTTATTTTTAGAAATTTTATTTCAAAATTAGAATCAGCATATAAATTTCTAAGTCAACCAGACCACTCTAAAATTTTTGCAATTTTTGTTGCACCTTACTAATTTTTTACATGGAAACAACAAGTTTATAATTAGTTTTTCACAAAGTACTAGTGTTTTTTAATTTTTACAGTATAAATTGTTCTTTTTAGAATTATTTAAGTTTTACATAACTGTGAATATTCCAATTATAAAATTGAATCTATAAAATTCTGTGAGGATTCCTATCATCAATAGATGTTAGACGACAATTTTAATTAAATATATCTATTTAACAATATAACCCATGACAACCTAAATTATATCCTATATTAATATTTATAGTAATTATAAAAATGATTTCTTTAAATATTAATGTGATGTGCATTTTTCAAAAATAGAATAAAAATATAAAATTTATGAATTCTTAAAAAATTTTATTCTTATAGTATTTAAAATTTTTTGATTAACTTTATTATTTTATGAAATATTGGATAATAATTTTAAAAAATATATTTTTAAGTATAAAATAATCGAAAATTCTTGATAAAATTAATCAGTTGTAGTGGTTAAACTGATAAACATCCATTTTTTTGACATAATATCATCGACAATATTTTTGTTTTGATGAATATTCTTAATTTCATTGTGAACATCATCAGTTACGCACTTAATTGTATATTGCTTAGTAAGTTTACTTAATTTTAAATTTTTTTCCTCCTCATCTGAGAATGATTCAAGAAGGAGTATTTTAGCATTTGGTTTGGCTACCTTACCAAAAGCTTCAATAAAATTGAATTGATGATTACTTAAATAATCAATAGCCATGAAATTGTTTAATAAAATATTTCTTTTACTAACATAATCAAATGCATTAAAAAGATTATCATTTGAGTAAGTAAAGAAAATTCCAGGATTCTTTTCTTCATTAGCAGCAGTTAAAGAACATCTAAAAAGTTCACGATCCCCTTCATTTGTCCATACCAGAGAATGGTTGTTTGATTTGAAAGAAAATGGGTAAATTCTTTTGTACCATGGATTGAAGGATGATTGGAAGATGAAAGATGCATTTATTTTTCCCTGATCAGTCAAATTTTCTTCAATTAATTCATTGGTAAAAATTTTATCTCCAAAATACTTTTTTACACCATCAACAATTCTATCCTTTTCTTTTTGAGCAACAATCCAATCATTATTAACAAATCTTTTTAACTCTTCCACTGTTGGAACGATATCAGTGACAGGTGCTTTAACTTTTTTAGCTATTAATTGAACTTGTCTCCAATTATTACCATGTGAAATATATGTCGGTACAGAACCACATATTTGAATTTCAAATTTCCACTTTTGTCCATTTGAATCAAGATATCTAGCTGTTTCAATTAACTTCAAATAGACTGATGAAAATCTGTACTCAGTTGGATTTGAGTTAACAGATGCGTGAAGTGAAGTTTCTTTTCTATTCTGAACTCTTCCTGTGGATGGTTCAGAACAGGATTCCCTTAATTTAAAATAGCCACCTTCTTCTAACCATTTTAAGGCATTTATAGTGAAACGTGAACATTCAGTGCTATTAAAATACATGTACAACCAATTAGTAAATACGAGAAAATAGCTATTTTCTGGATATGATAGTCGAGTGGCATCAGCAACTGTCACATCAATAATTTTCCCATCCTTAAAAGCCTCTGTACTGAGATTATGTAACTTTTCGACATATTCTGATATAAAGTCTGATGCTGATACTCTTTCGGCTCTAGCAGCAAGTTCAGCAGTAAAACGACTTAAAGAATGGTATATATTAAATGATATTTAGAGATAGAATTACCCAATTCCAGCACCTGCATCTAAGACTGTTTTTCCACTCATATCAGGAAGTAAAAGACAAACATCCTTTCTATCACTTTCTTCATACAATGATGCATTAGCATTAAGCATCATACCATTAATATTGGCATCATTACCAAATTGTCTCCAGTATTGAAGAAAGTCTTGTCTGTCGTTTTCTCCGTCCATTATTAAAAGAGTGGAGTATAAATGATTTAGATTTTCTAAAAAAAAATTAGAAGAGTATATATTTCTGTAAGGAGGAGGTAAGGGCAATTAAATGATAAAGAAAAATATATGAATTCAAATATGAAAAAATATATAAACAAAAATATTTTTCATTGAACTTCTCTTTATTTAATGTTGTTTGAGTTTACAAACAAAAACAATTATTTTTTACTACTATTAAGATTTTAAAGCCAAAAAAATAGTGTTGATTAGTAATATGATTAAATTGAATTTATTAAAAAAGTTTCCATAACAATTATACTACACAAAAAATTAAATTTAATAAATATCTAACTGTGGTCATTGTTAAATCAGATTTTTAAAATTAATTTTACAATATTTAGAAAGAACATATTTAGTTAGTATCAACTATTTTACAACATTTCAAAAAATTAAAATATCTGTTATTTTATGGAATTTTCCAAGTGGAGACTGTACAATACATCTAAATGATACTGTTTTTATTAAGTATAGCTATTAATAATTTAATTACTATTCTTAATATGATAAAAGTTTGAGATTTCATTGAAAAAAGATATATAATGTTGAGACATAATAAAAATGCTAATAATTTCGGATGATAAGAGATAAATAGTAAATTGATATGTTAAACAAATTTACGAGCAACAAAAAAGATAATATACATACATAAATGAAAGACATCTATCTATAATATTGTAATTTTATTTGGTAAGATAATAATTTCTTTAAAAAACACGCCATCTATACTTATTTTATGTGTTTATTTAACATTCCTAATAATAATTATCTTTAGTAATAATAAATATCTTATAATATCTAAAGTCAAAAATGTAGTGGAATTCTTGAATAAAAAAATGTGAAAAAACTACTAATATTTAAAGCTTACATGACATGTGACACATGTCAAATGAGATATAAAATCAAAATAAAAAAAATCTAACAATATAAATATACATATTTAAATCGCATATTTGTTAATGATTTAAAGATCGATTACCAATATATTAATGACAAAATATGAAACTATAAAGATAACGTTAAACGGCTTAAAAAAATATTTATATTTCTTTTTTTAATGAATAAAAATTAGTCAACGCAGTTTTTTAAATTGTAATATAGATGATTATTTATTTATGTATATGTTACAAATCTACTTTTACTGTTATCAATGTAGTAAATTATTTAAGCAATTAATTTTTCTATAAACAAGAACATATCTTGATATTATTGAACATTCATGGAAGTCTAAAATGTATATTTGTGTAATTACATCTAGCTGAACATTATTTATATGTAATTTTATAAGATATATTCTTTCTTCTTAGAATTATTATTTTTAACCAGGTTTAAAATTGAAAATACTACTTATATCATATTTTAAATCTTTAAACAAGAATACATTAATCTTTAAAATTTTTATCAGGTTTAGATGATCAAATGCTATAGTGTTAAAAGCAATTTTGTTGATTAAGATGTTTTAAGTGATAAATACAATTTTTGTAATAACATATTTATTAGACACGCTCACTGTTATATATTGAATAGTTTCTTCAATAACATATTAGTAATATTTTGAAGAATATTAAAAATTTGCATTTTGTGTTAGTCTTCTATTACAAGTATTCTATAAGGCAAGAAATGATTGTTGATTACCTTTATCTAAAATCTGAAAGAGGATTTTTCTGTTAGCGTGTTGTTGGCGTCCTCATCATCTGTATCAATTACAATTGTTATATCGTTATTTTTCTCTCTAAAAAATCGAAATTTATTCAAATAATATCATTAACTTACAATTTATTGTCAAAAGGTTCTCTTGATTCATCATTATGAAGAAAATCAATTTTTTCGAAACTGTTATTAATATCAATGTTTCCTTTCCTACATGGTGTAGAATTTAATCTCATTAAATTTGATTTTGATGGTGCTTTTAATTTTGTACCAATATCATGTAAACATGGATCTGAATTAGTTCTCACTAATGTTGTCTTCCTTCTAACAATTTTTGAAGACTTCTCTTCAGGTGGATCGGTAACTAAAATTTCTGGAATAATCTGACTATTATTATTATTATTAAGAAATGAAACATTATTATATTCAGAGATATTATTTGCTTCAACATAAATTCCTGGTGACGATGGAAATAATACTCCTTGTTGGATTTTTTCAATTGCAATTCTAAGATCACGTGAAGATACAACACCAACAAGCTTTCCACAATTTGTAACGTACGCTTTGTTTAATCCTAGAAGATTAAAAAGAGAATGAACCTTAAAAAGAGATGTTGCTTCAACCAATTGAAATGGCGCTGGATCAATACCAACATTGTTCATATCAATTTCTTTAGATAATTGATTGTTCTCCCATTCTTTTCTTTCATCCCCAAACAAATCATAATCCTTATCGTCGAAATCGTCTCTTCTAAAGGCAACTATACCTCTTTTTTGTAAACTTCTTAATGCTCCAGAAATTGTATTGTAAACATCCTTTGCTGAGTGTACTGTAAAAAGATTAAAACTATTCCTTCTAGAGGTTTCAGAAGAGTGAGTATGATCAACTGATAAATATGATTTACTATCACCTTCAGTAGAAGAAAAATGTTCCTCAATAATTTTTCCATTATCTGGTATAAATCCGCATTTTTGTGTAGTAAAATTTGGCATAGAAGCAATAGAAATTTTTTCTTGATTTTCAAGGGCAAGTCGAGGTTCCGAACCTGTAATAATTGGAATAATTTGACTTAAACCTTTCTTAATACTACTTTCATTAATATTTTCACTTGTAATTACTGGTGTTACAGTAAACCGACTTTTAGAACCGGATAAATTTAAATCAGATGACTGTTTTAGAGATGCCATTTTTTCATTTTGTGTTTCGTCAAGAATGTATTCAGAAGCTCCTTTACTAATTGTGTTATACCTTTCAGCTTCTTTTTGTTTTTTAAATAGACGTTTTTGAGTACCAGCAATACCCATTGATGGTTTAGATTTTTTTTTAAAAGGTAGTATCGGATCGAAAGATATATCCATAATTGATGTCCTTACATCACGTGCCTTCTCTTTTGTGCTCTTCATCCTCCTAGATGCTTCAAGTTTCTCTTGTTGAATTCTATGACTTGCCTCATTTTTTCTAATTTTATCACCAACAACATTTTCAAGGCAATGATAAAGAATTTGACGAGAACATGAACCAAGAAGAATCATTGAATCTTTCCCGTCAACAATTGGAAAAGATTTTAATTTAGGATATGTAAATAATAAATCTTGAATCTCTTTATATGTACATGTTTGAGTTAGATATGCAATTTTTTTAACCATAAATTGTTGAACCATAATTCCATGAAAATATGAAGAGGTGGAAGGAATATCAGGAAGGTATGGAAGATTCTTAGCTTGAATAATACTGTCATATATTGAAGGTTGTAAATATGCACATATTGCATTTGCAATTAAAACAGCTATCATAACAGGAAGAATATACATTAATTGACCTGTTAATTCAAATACAATAACAGCAACGGATACAGTATGCGTTACAGCGCCACAAAAAGCTGCAGCACCAACAACCGCATATACACCAGGATAAATAAGTATATCTCCATGACCATCAATACCTAAAGGAAAATAAGATGCCATTAATTCGCCAACTGTTCTTCCAAATGATGCACCAATAACAAAAACAGGCATAAAAATACCAGAAGGAACAGGGATTGTTGAAGCAACGGCAGAAAGAAAAAACTAAATATAAATTGACAATATTTTTACAACACAATAATAAATAACTTACGTATGTTATTTGATAAGCTATTAAGACAAAAAAAATATTATTTTGTAAATCTTTACCCTGCCAACTTTGTAGAAATTCATATCCACAATAATTGGTTTCATTATAGTCCGATATAAATGTACAATTATTAAAAAAGTCTTTTAAAGCTCCTGAAAATCTTTTTTCGCCGGCAATAAACGAACCATATCCTTTGGGAAATGTTAATGTTGAGATGATTAATGATATGATAATAGGATAAATCCAATAATGTCTCGATAAAAAACCATTTGATAAACTATTTAATTTTCTTACAATGTTAACTAATTGTCTTTGAAGCATTATGAATAAGGCACCAAAAATCCCAGCAATAACACCCATTAAAGCAAATACTAACATTTCAATTGGTACGAAAGCTTCTCTTGGAAAACTAGTTTGATAAAATGCAACAACAGTTAACATTGTATCTGATAAGACAACTCTTAATATTCTAAATACAGTTGCTGCACATGCTGCTGCAAAAAACCCCCTCCAATAGTTACGTACAGCAAAATAAACAGATGTTACTTCAATGGAAAATAAAACTCCACCAACGGGTGCCGAGAAAGTACATGCAACACCAACAGCACAACCAGCGGCTAACATTTCTGTACGCCTGGCTTCATTAGAATAAATAGAATGTTTATTATGAACAATTTTACTCATTTGATCAGCTAATATTGAAGCAATATGCACAAAAGGGCCTTCTTTACCAATTGGTAAACCAGAACCTAATGATAATGTAAGGCCAATAATTTTTGATAGTAAAGTTCTCCTACTAAGGTATTCTTTCAATAATATTCCACGTAAAATTGTTTTCATTTCAGGTATTCCACTTCCAATAGCTTGAGGGCCTAGAAAATGAACAATAACAGCACAAGTTGTTGTTAAGAGTACACAATAACCTGCCCAAACAATATATGTCAAAATTGGTTTTTGAAACCCTGTTAAAACTATAGAATTTTCAACATTATTTAATAGTAATAAATGAGCATGTTGAAGGAGTTCTATCAAATTATCAACACAGAAAGAACATGATGCCATTGCTACACCTAACATTCCCAAAAATAGCCAATCGTCGAGAACATAGCGTAATAAATTCCTTCTTACTAGAAATTGTGATAAAAGTGAACTATTAAATATAAAGACTTACGTTTTGTATAGCTACTCGTGACATCTGGACGTTGTACAGTTCCTGATTTTCTTTTTCTATCATGTCGTTTAAATTTGCCATTTTCATTATCAATATCATCTAATATGTTAAGTGTTGAGTCTGATCTATCCTTTCCACTATTACCATCATTTTTATTAGCCCATTCAATAGATTTAGCAGATATTCCAGGAAGTTGTGAAATAGTACTTTTACGAATTCCAAAAGGCATTTCCTCAGAATGATATCTTCCAAATACCTAGAGTAGTAATATTATATTTTAATTATCTTTTTAAATATTTCTTTATTGTCAATGTAAAGAATATACTACTATTCTTATAAAAGAATTTTTAAAAAGAAGTAAAAAAATTTAATTTGTTAAAGTGGTCAACATATTTATAATAACGTAGCGAACCCCTGATCTGGTCTAATGTCTATTCCGGAAAATAAAATAAAAAAGAAGGATAATATTATGTAAGTGATAGTGAAGAAAGTTAAAAGGTTAAATTTATGTCCATTAATTTTAAGGAAAATATCTTGTAATATAAATATAATTAAAATGATAATCTCTAATTAATCGGATTTTGGTTTTAAACTTTTAATATTATTACTGTAAATATTTTATGCTTAAAAATTATTTATATAAAATCACATATATATACAATATATAGTGAATAAAAAAATTGTAACCGAATTTTTATCAACAACTGTTCAATTTTCCTTTCCATACCAACTCTAGAAATTTTTCTTTTATAGTTTTATTGTCAAAAAAGCTATATTTGCATTACGTATACTAAAAAATGTTTTTTTATCCTTTTTTCCGTACCATTATATATTTGTCATTCAAGAAAGATATAACATTTTTTTTTCGTGAGATAATTGTAGAAATTGTTTTTGTTACTTTGACTCTCTCTCTATATACATCAATACCTTCCATTTTAAGATATAAAAATTAATGGTAAAATATTTATTTAGAATTGAGGAAAAAAAGGTGGAAAAAAAGATTTTTAGAATGATTTTTATTAATGTAATGAAGATAATAACTATGTAAACTTTTAGAGGTTCAAACAACTATTATAATAAAATAAATGTTTCTAGATTGATATTATATCATAAAAATTATTTATATAGCTATAAAAACTTACCACAGTCTTTTCATAATGATAATCTGTTTCAAGTTTAGAATTATTCTTTTCCTTCTTTGAATTGAAGGAAGAATCATTTGAAGATACATTCTTGATATTTAAAAGCGACGTCATATCTTGATTATCAAATGGAAGAAGTGAAAGTGAAGTACTTGGGACTGTCTTTAATAGTGCTGCAACTGGTGAGTCCTCATTTTCCTCAACCACATAATCATCATCCTCGTCATCTTCCACATTGGGTGTGTTCATTAACAATCTTTTTCGTAACTCGTTTTCAGAAGAAAATTTTTTAGACATTTTTAAATTATATATAAAAAGGAACTGTCAATGAGGTGAATGCCTTGTTAATCAGTTAATATATCTCCTCTACAAACATTATTAATATCAATTTCATTAACAAAACAAAGTGTTAAATGGAAAAAAAATTTAAAAAGTAAATATTAGAAACATATATATTTTTGTAATAGAATAATAATAATACATACAACATTTGGTATCATAAAATTCTTGTAACTTTTTTTGTACATTATTACTTTTTCTCAAATTTAAGAGATCACATAAAAGGTAAATGATAAAAAAAGAAGACTATATTTTATATCTCCTATAAACTACCTTTTTGTAATGTTTTTTTATAATATAACTACTTTTAGAGGTATGACATCATCAGGCTGTGTGATGTATATGTTAATTAGTTGTGTGATAATTGTTTATATATATCATTAGTTTTATAATACATAAGGGTAAAAAGATTCTTAAATACTTTGTATTTATTTTGATACCTCAACTATTAATGAAATAAAGAATAATTTTGATTTGTTTATAAATAAAGAAAGTGCAGTTATAATAAAAAAAATATGAAATAGAAATTTAAAATATGTTATTATCTATGTTTTAGATTGCAATTAGATGCATAAAAGTGTTAAAATTTTTAAATAATTAATCAATTTATTTATATTGGTAAATCATGGATGTAGAAGAAGGACATAAAAGTGATGATAAAGTAGATCTATTTTAGATTGATGGGGTGTGAGCTAAATTGAGTAATCACTTTTGTGTGAATTTCAATGAATATCTATACATGTGTGATGGCTACATTTATATTTTAAAGATCAAAAGAAAACATTTTTAAAAAATAATTTTATTCATTTTGTATAATAAGATGGGGAGGAAAAAAGTTAAATAAAATAAAAATGTATAAAATAAATTTTATTTAAACCATAAAATATTCAATATAAAATACATCACCTAAACATGATTCGATTATATATAAATAATTAATTAGAATCATGAAGAACAATAAAAATTATTAAATACTTCCGTTCAAGGATGGTTACTTTAAAAAAAAAGAAACTTGAAATTATCAATACTAATCATGAATACAAAGATTTTTTTTGCAAATTACAAGTATTATCAATCAAACTTTTAAATATCTTGAAGTAATAAAAATTATATCATTAATATAATTACGAAAATTCTATACATAGAAAAAAGTTATTTTTAGAAATAAAATGTAATTAAAAAAAGAAACCAATAGTTTAAATGGGAAGATATTTAAAAATTAATTAGAAGTGCTTATAAAGATTGAAAATGTGTAATAAATACAAAACAAATTACCAAGTAAAATGGTTCTAATAAAAAGAAATGATGTTATAAATATAATAATTCATAAAGTATTCTGTCTTTCAAGCTAAAAAATTATTTATTTATGTTGATAAACTGTATCCGTATTTAAAAAAACCTTAGATTTCCCGATATAAATATGAATTTTTCGAAAAAAAAGTAAAGGAGTTGTAAATTTTTAAGAAACTTAAGAATTTTAATGTAATATTTCGAGGGTTGTTGAATATTATTATTTACTAAGTACCTAAAATCCACTTATATAATGAGTTATAAGTTAATTTTTTTCTTGCTGTCAATCTTACATAGGAAATTAAAATAATTTAATCACTTTAATTATTGATAAATTTTTTTATTAAACATTAAGATCACTACTTCATACTTTGAAAGTGTTATCATTCTACTACCAACAAATTTACTATTAATTTATATTATAAAACTCATAATATTTATTTTTACTATCATAACAATACTGATATGAATTCTAATTATTATGAAAATCAAATATAATTTGTTCTTCATTTATAAAATAATAATGATATGAAATGTATTTTCTAAAAATTACAAAATTTATAAAACTAATGTCGTTTTAAACATATTATTTGTTTAAATTAGGAAGTATTTTAAATATTTCTATAACATTAATTAATTAAAAAATTACGCTATAAAACGTGTATAATAACATTTAACAAGATACGATTTCTTTAAAATTTTTATATGTACTTATATAATTTGTAATTGATTTTTAAATTCTTTTAACGATAAACTTTAATTAAAAGAAGATAATTTATTAAATTCGATGTATATTAGAAAAAAATAGTACAATTCATATGTTATATATTAAAGTCTTTAAAATGTATTAGTTATATAAATTGTAGTATAAAGTTAAAATATTATATTGTGTATAAAGTTATTAAAAAATAACATGAAGGGTGACAGTCGAGATGTGATTGCTTGATTTGATTTAGCTATAGAAACCCGGTGTACGTTGGGACCAGCAAAATCATCAAAACTGTATGTTTAAAGATTGTTAATGGTGATAAATTATGTTTTCTCTTGATATATTTATAAGTATTGACGATTTTTGTTATCCAATACAAAATTAACATTAAAATTTAAACATAAGTTGTAATCGGTCCATAAATTTCTCTCTTCTTTATTTTTCTAGAAAAAAAAATTTATGACATTAAGATATTAAAATTATTATTAGTAAGAAGATTTTTTGAACAAATACATATATCCGTTGAAGTGTTATTTAATTTTATTTTTGTGTGCATTAAGAATACAAGAGTTGTCATGTAGCTTGAACAAAAGAATATACCAAACGGACAGGTAGCAGCGTTATATATTTAATAGATGTGAGTAAACATTCATTATATAGCTATTATTGTGATATTTTTACAAAAAAATATATATAAAAGTTATTTCTTCCATACTTACACATTTATGGGTTGATTTTCAGATAGTAATTTACTACTTTCAGGTCCATTATTTTCAATATCTTCATTATTTTGTGATGTCTTATTTAGTTTTTTTCCACAACAATGTGTAAGTATAAAAAATATAAATCCACAGCGATATGTTATATATAATATAAAATCTATAGTTGTTATTATTAAAATCATGGAAATACTTGAAATAGCTAAAAATTTTGAAAAACTTCCAAATGGCCAATTGATAAAGGATTGAGGTAAAAGAGTATCTGGGGTCTGTATAATTTTAGTAAATATTTCAGATTCACCTTCTTTTGTAGTAGTTATGACATTTATTATATATTCTGTTCCTGGTTTTAAGTGTTCAAATGTCAAATGATTATCTGGTGTTTCTATAGTTGCGTAATGTAAATCAAGTGCATCAGTTTGTGTGGCATTAAATGTTAGTTTATATTTCAAGTCACTTCCTCCATTTACTTCAGCATGTTCCCAAGTGAAAGTACAAATTTTGGTGCAATCAACGTCGATTGATTTTATTGGTTCTGGAAGACCTGGTGGATCAGTTTTGAAATAAAATTTTGGTCCCAGTTCTGAAACTCCAGCTTCATTTATTGATAAAGCTCTTCCAACAAAGTTTGTATCTGGTTGTAAATTTGCGATAATAATTGTTTCATCATATTTAATTGTTTGATATTCCTTACCATCTCTCCATGTTTCCTCTTCAATATCATCTTCTAAATCATCAACAACGTAAAAGATTGTAATAGTTTCAGGTCTTCTTCCAGGTTCTATACCGGAATCAACATTACAAATAGCTTTTGTAGCACTGAGTTCATCAAAACAAGAAATAGTTGGTGTTTCTGGTTTTTCCTTAAGATAAATTGTAATTCTTTGAGAAGGTACAGATTCCTTAACAGAATTACTTCCTAAACAATAGTACTCTCCAAAGATATCATAATTTGAGTTATCTCCATCAATGAACAAAGTACTTTTAAGTCCAGTCTTAGTTTTATTGTAATTGATTAAATTTGTTATAGCCATGACAGTATCATTATGATACCATTTAATTTGAGGTGTAGGTGTCCCTTCAAATTCACAATCTATGGTTACACTTTTGTTAATAGAAAGTATTATCTCACTTTCCGCAGGTGGTATGGGAATTGGAGCATATTTTATATTTACTAAAGTACTCATTGATTTTTTTCCTGCAACATTTTCAACACTACACTTATACATTCCAACATCTTCTTTTGAAATCTTATTAATTGATAATTTAAGTAATCCTGGCGTATCTGTTATTGCAAACTTTTCATTAGCCTCAATCTCCTGCAAAATGAATAATTATTAAATGAGTTTATTCTTTTAACAAATATAGAGAGATAATTCCCCAAACTATGGGGATTTAGTTATAAAATACAAACAAATTAAAGTATTATACGTATTCATGTAAACTCTCATATGATAACAAACATACCTTTTCAGAATTATATTCAGTTTCTTCATCACTTTTACTTTCGTTACTATTAATTCCATCATTGAACTCTTCTAATGTACTAATTAATTCATTGAAATACCATTTTGCAGTCGTTAAACCATCACTTTTATAATGGCACTCTAATACAACATTGTCATCTTTCATCTTTTCAATTGCTGGAATTTCTTTGATCTCTGGGATTCTAATAACTTTCACAAAAACAGAACTTTCAACAGATCCCATAAGATTTGAAGCAATACATGTGTAATTTCCAGTATCTTCATTATCAATAGTATCAATTGTTAAAAGTCCCCCTTCAACTTTATATTTATCAGTCTTCTCTATAGTTGCCTCGATGCCATTCTAAAATAAACAAACACAAATAAGATGATGATTTTGATCACCACAAAAGAAGGGATAGATATTTATATATAAACAACACAAAATACTATTGTGACGTCTCACGAAAGATAGTAAATAAAAGATAAGACAGGATATAATATTTAATTAACATACCTTTGTAACTCTCCATTCATAAGTAGGTTTTGGTTTACCTACAGCTTGACATTGAATGGCAAAATTGAAACCTTCAGAAACTTCTGTTGTATTGAATGGCTCAAAAACTGTCATAGATGGACGAGCTAAAAAAATATGATAAGAGGTGGTTATTAAATTTTAATAATAGTTTATAATTAAGATAAGAAATCTATTGTATATAATTTTCATATAAACATACCATAACCAATTACTTCAATTGACATTTTCTCTATAGTGTTATGGTATGCAGCAACACATTCATATAATCCATTATCAGTTGTTGAATCAAATTTTGGAATAACTAATATTTGTGATCCCTCCAAAAAGTCATAATTTCTTGGTGTACCTATAATTAAAAAAAAAGATAAAAAGGCTTCTTTTTGTTAAAAGTATTTATTAATAAACATATGTTAATGAAAAAGATATATATTTTTTTAACTATCTATATATTATCCACTTAATATGCATGCATAATTTGTTTCATTTTCTTTTTCTTTAATAGGAAAAGAAAATGAGTGATTGAATAGGGGTGATTTAAATTATTCATGATATATAGAATAATCTGTTGAATGGTGTAATTTGGTATTGTATTAAAATAATATAGATACATGAACATCTGTCAAATGGTTTTATCAAGTGGATGTACGAAAGCCGGAAGAGAGGTTGTTTATTTGATATAAGTGTAACAAAAAGTTGTTGCGCATCTCTTTGTTATAATTAGAAGTTTGAAAAATATTAGATAGAATGATTAAGGCATATTGTTTTACAAATAGAAATTAAAGGGCCAATTGAATAGATATTGTTGTATATTTAACTTGTTAAATTGCTTTTCTTTGATCTATTCCTCCAAAGATTAAAAATTTTTAGAATATATATATTATGTTATAATAATTATAACATGAAAAAGTAAAAAAAATTAAGATAATAGGATTTATATGGGTATATGATTAATGAAGCATGATATAATTGAAAAATAGTCTAATTATATGATGATACCTATTCAAAGTTTAAATGGGTGTTTAAGAAATTCATAGATAGTAAGGCATATAAATTATTCAAAAACTTACCTTCTTGGATGATTGTTCCATTGAATGTCCAGTAAATATCATAATTATCATGATTTTTAACACGACACATAATATTAGCATTTGTTCCTTCTTCTGGTGTTTGAAGAGGTTGTGGATCGATAAACTGTGGTGGATCAACAACATTGAGTTCAACCTTCTCTGATGTTTTTATTTCACCATCAATATTAACAATACATTCATAAGTCCCTGTATCTTCTTCTTTTATTTTAGTTAACATTAAAACAGAATAATATTCTTCAACGTTTTTAAGTTTTTTTGGTGTTTTTGTTCTTGAGATAGGTTTTTCTGAACCATCTTTATGAAAAGAAATTGTAATATCGTTTGGAGGTTCATCAATACCAATAACAGAGCAACGAAGTGTATAAAATTTGCCAATAGTTACATGAGTGTCAGAATATCCAACTTTGATTTCCCATCCTATAACAATAAAAGAAAAGTTATGATGTATGGGACATAAAATTTTTTTTCAAATGATCAAATGACTTTTTTATAATTTTGAGGGCAGTAGAAGCTTTTAAAATACCGAAAATCAAAATATAATTATTTCTTTAACATTATATAGATGTATATGAAATATCTATAAAAATCCTTGAAAAAGAGATGTAATTTTGTATATGTATAAAACAGTTTACATAAAACAACAAAAAAAGATATATGGCTGTTTTGGGAGTTTAGCATTAAAAGTTATCTTTTTATCAAATCCTTAGAGATTTCGTTGGTTACCAGAGATGTGTTATTTTTAATCTAATCTATATATCATTTAAAGTTTGTTACATAAATTAAAAAGTATTGTTAATGTTATAAAATGCATTCAAAAATATTCTTATTTATGGGGCAGTATAATAGAGATTTGTATAAGAAATATATTACTTTAAATATATATATATTTTAAAAACTTACCATTGATAAAATGAAATATTAAAAGTAAAAAGATACCCAAAATATTAATGGGTAAACGGATCATGATTAAGTTATAAAAATTATTAGATAAAATTTTAATATATGGTTAATGTACTTTTGATATATATTAATAATAATTGTTAGATGTATAGAAGAAGGAGACCTGAAACTACAGAAAAGTGATTAAGATGAAAAGGTAAAATTGTTGTAACACTTCAAAATAGCATACACGGAAACATAAGACATTGGTACTTGAGGAATGTAAAGCTTAGTTTACGTATCTTTATAAAGAAGTTATACTCATTTTTAATACTTAATAATCATTCTAGAGTTCATTAAGTTAATGTTAACGGGATAAGGTTAGTTATAATAACAAAGGTTACCACAAAAACGTTGATATAGAGTGGTATCTCTTAGAAACTGTTCAGCTTATATGATGTAAATATTTATATACTTGCGATATATGTATATAAATTTATTGTTGTACTATTTTATAAATTAATGAATTACAGGAAATGAAGGCAAAAATAAATATATGTAACTAGATAAATGATAATCTTTAACATATATATTTTAATAATAATTAGGAAGAGTATCATTTTATGAATGAAGATGGAGTATTAAAACAAAATATTCCCTATTTAAGGGAGAAGTTTGACTCCACCTTATTTTAAGATAGCAAATCTGTACCTTAAAACAATGATGGGAGTTTGCTTATTTAAAATCATCATCAATTTATATTTCCCTTTAATGTTAATGGTATTATAATTATAATATCATGAGTTTATGTGTATTTAAAATCCATCTACACACATATAATTTTTACAGTGAAGAGTATAAACTTATAACAAATTTACTTAATATCAATTAATCAAATAAAAAAAGTTATAATAATAAAATATCCTTATGATTTTTAAAGTAACAAAACATTAACAACAAGGACAAAAAAGAGATTTTCAAACAATTTTCTTTTTTTCTTCCCTCTCTTTATATAAAAAGTGTAGTTTTATTTTTGGGTAAACAATGGAAATGGAAAGTTAAATTAAAATGATGACAATAAATAATAAAATAACAAGCTTATGGTGGGAAAAGTTTTAAATTTTAAATGAAAGGTATAATTATTGCTAAGTGATCACATGAAATTTAATATACCATTTTATCATTCTTAATTCTTGATAAAAAGTTAATTTATAACAAAAAAAGCTTTTGTATTATATTGTAACTAAATATGATATGAAAAAGATAAAATGAATAGAGTTATAAGATGGGTACTTTTGATGAAATATTAAATGACATGATGACTTTGTAGAGGCAGTTTTTGTTATAAAGTGATTTAAAAAGAGAGTAATTTTAATGATGAGAAAACGATGAGTGATTTGAAATTAATTTTATGATCCTCATAAAATAATTTTTGTGGTAGTAATATGTGTTAAAAATCACCAGAAAATTAGTTTAAATATTTTAATAAAACCTTTTTTTATGGCATATTTTATCAGGTGGTGTTTTAAATGTTTATCCATAAATCATCAAAAATAATTAAGAAACTTTTTTACACAAATCGCATTCATCCAATATTTACTAATAAAAGTATATTTTTGTTAATGTTTAAAAGATATAAATGTTAAGTTAGAATAAAAACATTTATCATTATGTGCCATGAATGATAATAAGTAAAAAGGGAATGATATAATCAAGCATATTTTTTTTGCAAAAATTAATATCTTTTTCAATTTATCCACCAAAAGATACCAATTTTAATGCAACATTAAAAATCTATAAGAAAATTTTCTAAAATAATGCCACTTATGGCATAAGAAAACTTATTTTTGTTAACAAGAAAAAGTTTTAAGAGAGAGAAGTGTATCTTAAATAACATGTTTCAACTTTATCAAAAAAGATAAAGAAAAGATAAATGAAATGAACTAATATGGAAGATATATATAAAGTACTTTAAAACGATACTTTGGAGGAGTACTTTTATCAAATATGTTGAATATATTAAATAGATAAAGAGTAAAAATTAATAATTTGACTAGATATATATAAGAAACTTCATTAACTTGGTATTCATCTTTATATATGTGTATTAAATGATAACTTTATAAATTCTTGGGGAGTAAATATCACATCTGTTAATGAAACCATACACAAAACATAATCAGTAGGGGGTGAGAAAAGGTTAAAAAGTTTAACAAGAAGGAATGTTATTTGTTTTAGAATGAATTTTTATTCTACAATAAAAAAGACAAAAGTATCTTTCTATCATTTTTGTTAAAAAAAAAAGAATAATGAGAGTGTATGCATAGGAATAATGTTTGTAAGATGGAGATTAAAATAAAGTTTAAATATGTCAAAAAGATCGTCTTCCACTAGGTAGACGGGATAATAAAATTTTTTATATATAAAAAGTACATTTTTAAATATAAGCTTTCTTTAATTCTAAAAAATTTTTAAGTAAATTGAAAATTATTTGACGTCGGTGGAGTAATACTATATATATTTAACATATAAATTAGTAGTGAAATGAGTTTTTTTATACATCAAAAAGTGGAAATGGAAATTTTGAAGAAATTGAAACGTTAAATTATTTGTTTTAGTAAATATATTATTTTAAGATACAATTTGTTAAGAAATAAAATTGATATTAAAGGAAGATAAGTTAAATATGTTGCTTAGATTTCTGAAATATCTATTTTTAAGTACCACTTTTAATAATTGAGAAAATATACTTTTTTTCAGTAAGTATGAATACCTTTGACAGGGGGATATGAGAAACTTAATTGAGGTTCTTCCTACAAAAACAAAACTACTACCATAAGCACCTAATTCTTTTGTCAACTATGTTAATCAACCTTATTATAAGGAGAGTTAAATGACACAAAATCTCCTTTAATATTTATTTTGTTTAATAAAGTACTTTGTAATGAGAAAAAAAATCTTTGTCAACTTAATGTATTAACTTAAGATATATATAATATTTATACATATAGAGAATGATTAGATTGTGTTATAATTAATGTAATTTTAGAAATAAAATAAATTACCATACAGTAAATGATATTAAAATAATTTATTTTTGACAAAATACTTTCTTCAAACATATTTTAATACTTTCTATGGTTTATAAACATTGTATGAAATATTTTATTATATTGAAAATTTTGCTTATACGTATATTTATAGCTAATATTGAACTCTACTGTTAATTTGTTATTTATCATGTTTTTTTTGTTTTCAAAAGAAACTATGTTAAAAACTTATTTCAAGTTATTTTTTTATATAAGATCAATCTTGAATATAATGCAGTTAAATTTTACTAGAAAATTAATTTGCATTAAAGAGATTAAAATAAATGAAATATAAATAAGAAGGTTTCTAAATAAAGGTAAAATATAAAAAAAAAGAAATTTGTTAAAAAAACCGACATGAAAAATGGATTCTCTAGAACAAGTTAATCATTTCAGGTATAAAAATTTACCTCACTCTCTTTTTTACTAGATCTATTGCCCATAGATAGTTATATTTTCAATGACATGAAGGGTTTTAAACTTATTTTAAAATCGTCATTTTATCTTGAAGAACAAAATAATATATTATAAAACAAATAGATAAGTCAAACTGTGATATTATATTAATGTCAATGATTTTTAAAAGATAATAAAATTATGAAAAAGTTTTTGAATTGTTTATTATAAGTTTATCAATAAATAATATAAATGCCTTTTTATGAAATGACAGGAGACACGGTCAAAGGCTCCATTCAAAGAAAATTGACATTATTGTTATGGTAAATTAAGCTTTCATAAAAAGAGATATTTTTTTGTTGAGTAAGGATGAATAGTAGTTGGTTGCAATAGAATATTAGATTAATATTGAATTAATTTATACAGCTATTTTAATATCCAATTTTATATATTAAAAAAGAGTAATTTTATAAATGGTATTTGATGTAATATGCCTTTTTTGTTCTTATTCGAAGTATTAATTGTTGATGCTAATTTATAATGTTACTCATGATAATAAAAGTAAATTATAGTTTTTCTTTATATCGGTTTCAAGTAAAAACAAAAAAGAAGTATAATGAAATGATTGTTATTAAAAGGTATTATTTATTGTATTGTTTTGTACATCATCATAACACCTCCACTCATCTTATCCATATCATTTAATTTCCTTAATTCATAACTATAATATTTTACAAAACTCCAATTTAAAGTGTATTGACATGTTTTGCCAATAACAACAAAAACCCTTTTTGTTCCTTTAAAAGTTTTGAAGGTTGCCTACCTTGTATAAATTATAAACATCGCTTTTTAATAATAGATAAACACTAACTAATTGCACGTGGTAATTTTTTCCCTTTAAATATGATCACTTCCAAAGAATAATAAACAAATATAACAAGGTAAATCTTTACTTCAATAACATATATATTTTTTCTTTAATTTTGATTGATAGTTTAAAAAAGAATATATCTAACATAACACAAACATTTTTTTAGTTGCATTGAGATGTATTGTCAATTATATACTGACGATAACACACTTCATAGTTTATGCAAAATGATTCTATAAAAAAAGACATTATTAAGAAGATGAAAAAACAATGATCAAAGAATACTTCTTCTTTAATATTATTACAGTACTTCTTGTAAATTGTTGTTATGAGTGCAAGAACAATTAGAAGAACATTAATGTAATTAATAAAACTACTTTATTATACTTTTTTTGATATAAAAACTATACTTTCATTATTATATATTTAAGTTTACCATTTTAAAAATAGACTAAAAATTAAGCTAAACAAATAAATCTAAATAAAAATGGTTTACGATACATTATATTTTTTAGTAAAACCTAAAGTTTAATGGTTAGTTTTGTAGAAAAAATAAAATAATTAAAATAGGTAAGAAATTTCGTATTGAAAATAGTGTATGAAAAATATTACTCTGTTCACAAAATTCTTTGGTATAATTTTTTTTTTCACAATAAGTATAAAACGATCGCAAAATTGACAAAAGATTCCTGGTAAATTTTTATTCATAACACACTTTTTAAGGCAAGTTCCAAATATTTTTTAGGATTGTAGATTTTCTTCTGTTTGTTATAAGTTGATGAATTATAAATATTGACATACGAAAGAAAAAAGGAGCATTTGAAGAATAGTTTTCATGTTTCTTTTTTTCTTCCTTATAAAAACATTTTTGGTTCTTTCCAACAAATACGATAGTATAGTTTAAGAAGACTTTTTATTTCTTTTTGTTGTTGCTTAAAGACCCGTAAAAATCAAACCAAAATTGTTGAATAGCATTATAACAGTTTTAACTAGAAATATTTTTTGTCAAAATAATTTGACCTTTTTGTTTGAGAATCTTCAAATGAACTATTTGCTTTCAAATTACATAAAAAAAGTTTAATGTTGGGTTTTTAATTAGTTATATATTTAAATAAAACTATCTTGTTTAGTAAAAAAGATGAAGGCACACAATTTACCAATAGGGTCTTTCATTTGTCAAATTTTTCCAAGCTGCAAAATGGGTCCAGTTCGCTTGCTTCATATTATAAGCATCCTCAGATGAATCTTGATGAGTCAATGTTGATGGTTTATAGTCATATTTTTTAGAACCTGGAGGTGAATAATTCCTACTTAAAATTATATTTGTGTTTCTGGAATTATAATTATTTGCTAAAGGTTGTAAAAAAGAATTATATTTACTTTCTTCAGTAACAAGGTGATAATTATCACCGTTATTAGAATCCCAGAATTGTTGGTTGTTAGTCTCATAACAAATACAGAACTCTATGGTATCATCCTATAAAAAAGTATTAAAAAATCATTATGTATAATAAATTAATTTAATTACTTTATGTTCATCTTTTGGAATTTCTGTTTCAAAACAAAAGGTATCATAAATTTTTGAATTTGATGGTTGATATTTTGCATATATATCTTTAAAAGTTTTCCATTTATCTGTTGTTAGACGAAGAAATACACTTTTTTCAAAAGACAAATTTACGACTTTGATTGTACCTGTCATTTTGTGACAGTTATTTTTAAGAACCACATTTTCTAAGGCAACTTTATTTGAGTCCAATGATTCGCGGAACTTGACATATTCACTTGCTGGTTGTTTAAAATTTAACGTCCACGAAGCTTTGCTTTTTTCAGTATCAGAGTTATCAGAATCATAAAATTCATCAGAATCGTCGTTGTTACTTCGATAACGCCTTATGATTGATGGCGATAAACGAGGTGGGTAATCAGAAGGCTCTTTCATAACACGTACTGTGTACAATTCCTTTCCCATTTCATCTGCAAATTTTACACATTTTTTATCACTTGTTGGTGATATGTCATGATTTATAGATGGTGAAGAAGATGCCGTGTTACTATTTTGTGCCAATATTGTAGCAATTGATGATGAACTTGAGTTATTGTCAAGTTCTTTAAGTCTTGATATTATTTCATCTTCAGTAATTGTTGGGTTAAAATCTGTTGGTGTCCCATAATCAAGATCAGACAATGATTGTTCCTCAGAAGAACTTATTCCGGAACTTGCTGCACTATCACTGTCATCATTACAATCACAATTATCTATATTTTTGTATGGACAATGAATGCATGATTTTTTAACTTCAATTTCATCAAGAAAATTGTTTTGGCACAATTTCATTAAATCAAATTTGTTCAGTCCTTCGGATTCACTTCTAGAGCGAGCCTATAAATTAACATTAATAAATTAATTAGTAAGAACATACTTTAATTGGTTGAAGCATTGAATCACTAAAGTTTGTTTTAGAAAAAACACCGGGTCGACGATAAAGTCCGCTTGCTAAAAGAGATGGTGATGATGTTGGAGCAGAATGGGCCACTTCAACATCATTAGAACTTGTATGATAATCCAACACATTTGTACTCATACATTCCATATCTGAACCATTTACTGAAAAATTGCACATATAAAAGTACAAATTGTGTTATATGTTACTTTTTCAAGGGTAAATAAATTATTATTTAAAAAGATTCATATTTGTAAAACAAAAAAATATTTGTTAAGGTCAAAGGCGTTATATTAAGGAAATGGACAAGCGAAAGAAATAGTAATGTGTATAATTATTCTTATCAATTTCAGATAAGTGTAAAGTGTATTTATATGATATTTATTAAAATAATTTCTATACAATTGATAATGATATATTTTTTTAAGACATATCTATTTTGAAATTAAATAATCCTATTGCACTTTAACGAAATACATCAAGAAAGATTTAGTAAGTGGGAATATAAAATGTTAAAATTTATATATGTATACATTATACGTAAGTTGCTTCAAAGAAAAATGGTTGTAAACATTTCTATGGCGTGGAACGTGACTTTTTGTTGATAAAAAATAGTGACATATATTATATGAAAGTATAATAATGAAACGTTTCCAATTTTTAATATACACCCACTATTTAGGTAGAAAATTTCCATCTCAATCATTTTTATGGTAGTAAAATATGAAGAGGTGAAAAAAAGTATGTCTTTTATCAAAAATATGAACAATATATTTTTTAATAATAACTACAAAAAAACAAAAAGAATGATCAACAGTATAAAAAAGTTATTAATTAATTTGATTTGTAAAATAAATGTATTAGGTAATAACAAATTAAAAAAACATTTACTTAATTAGGTACAGTAAAAGACAATATTTATTTATTTTAATTAGTAGTAAATATGTAAAAGTGATTCAAAAATTAAGTTATTTTATCACGTAAAACTTTAAAGTCTGTAAAATTTATGTCATCAATGACATTATATAGCTTAAATAAATTAAACAAGATATTTGTTTTAAAAATTGATGCAGAGCATCCTTAAAGTAACATTTTCTTATTCCATTATGTTTAGATATCTTCTATATTTTGTCTTAATAAAAAAAGTAACTACATCATTGTGTAATAAATATTTGAATTTCAATACATATATTACAATGAAGAAAATTTGCAAATTATAGAAAAATAATAATTTTAGTATAAAGTTTTTTTTTGAATAATTTAAAGCCTACCTATAAAATAAGAAAGATCTCTCCAAACCATAGAGCATGTAAAGTTTTTGAGTTATAAAATGTCAATTATCTGCTTATATATATATATTTTAAAATAAATTTATATATTGGTGCATTAAAAAAAATAGATATATAATCTCTATGAATTACTAAAATTATAAAAAATATTTATATGTATGTATATAATATTTGTATAGAGAAATTAAAGAACATCAACAGGGTTACATAATTTTTGAACATTTGTGGTCAAAGGAATTCCCAAAATAAAGTGTTTTAAAATGACAATAAAATATTAATAATTTTTTATCTAATAAAGTAATTCTATTATTTGAGAAACAAAATTTCTAACTTTCCCAGTCGTATATATATATTTCGGCACTAACCCTTTTTGTTTGGAAGTGTAGGTTATAATAGTAGGACAGCCTATCAATCTCTAATATTAAACTTGATAACGATCACAGGTTATTCACGTGCATCACTCAAAGTATTTCATTAAGTATACATGAATATTACTTAAATTATTAAGATTTATTAGCTTAACTACAACTAATAGAAGAATTTTTACCATTTCTCGTATAAAAAAAAGAAGAATATATGTAAACATTAGTGAATGATAATAATAATTATGTCATCTAGAAATATATATATTATTTGCACTTCTCATCAAACTGATGTAATTAATATTATTAGTTGAGAAGAATCATGAAATTTATAAGAGAGAAGGTATTGTAAATGAATAAAGAATAGTGATGATATTATATATCTCCTTATAATGAAGAACAATGGAAAGCCTTACTGATTGATTGAAAAGATTATTGTGTCTGTTTAAGATACCTTAAGTTATTGGCAAAATGATGCATATAATGATCAAGATAAATGGCACAGTTAAGGCAGAAACTTTTTATTGTATAGTAAGATTAATTCACTATAATACTATTTGTAATCTTAAAAACAGACATTTTATTTACACAAATGATTACTTTGATACATACATATTATTTTTCCAAAACATGTAATTTTTTTATTTTATCAAATCAAGGTATGCAATTCATAATATAAGCATGTGATAATTAATAAAAATGGGAAATCTCTAGTAAGGATGATGTAAACAAACTATTATAATAATGTGAATGTATAAAAATTTCTGCTAAGGTAAACACATCTATTTTAACAGAGAAAATAAACCTTCCACGTTTTTATAATTGGGGTTATTTGATAATTTAAGTAATAAAAAATATAATGTGTAGTAATATTTTCTTGATTAAATTATAAAAGAAAATATAAAAATAATAAAAAAGAATCTAAAGATTAATTTGAGTAGACGGATTGTAGTTAAACTTCCAAAGTAACAGGAAATTTGTATAATGATAAATTCTAGTTATAACGATTTTGATATCACAAAACAAAACATTTTCTTGATTACCTTTTATTTAAAGAAAATGTTAATTTGTAAAAGTTAAACCATTATACTAAACAAGAAAATGGCATGATATTTATCAGTATGGTAATAAAACATTTAATGATATTACTTTATTACTACCTTAGTAGAAAAAAAATAATGGAGAAGGAATATTTGGGATATACCACAATCAGATTATTTTTGAAAGCACAAAGCACGTTGATCAAAAGTGTAATGGGTAGAAAGAACACTGAAAAAGTGTAATAAAGTAATTTTATGTCTCTACTTTTCTTTAACATGGGGTTTATTGTAATATTATTTGGTTAATAAAATTTTTTTATTTTAATAATCACTCTTCTACAAACTTACTATTTTCTACAAATTAATTTAGAAAGATGTATATGAAAAAAGTAATTAAAATATAACAATGTTTGCAATAAAATGATACATTTATATAATAGATAACTTTGTTTTTGAGAAGCACAATAAATTAACAATAATAATTTAGATTAAGAGTAAAATCTGGTCAACAAATTAATAAATTATATTTCATCACAACAAACGGTTATGAGAGTAAAATTTATCTAATATTTTTTTTACAACATTTGTTATTTTTGAAAGGTAAAGACAAATATAATTTATTAGTATTAAAACAAGATGATATTGTAATAAAAAAGATGAAAATGATAAAAAAAATTAGACGTATTTAGAAAAAATAAGAGAGTATTTTTCTAAGCTAGTCTATCTATTATGCTAGAAATCACGTTATAAAGAACCAAATTTGTGATATATATTCATGCTTGCATATTTTATGCAAACTAATTGATGCTGTCTTATCTTATATTTTGATGACCATTATCCTTAAAAAACCGGTGACATTCTTATCGTACCGTTATAATGATAAATATTTTAAATAATCGTATTATCATTTACCGTAATAAGTTTTACCTTACAAATAAATTACAAATTTGACCTAATCAAATAAACATATACACTTCAGTTAGTAAATTTTAAAAAAATTTATAGTGGAAAAATATTAAAAGTTCGGTGGGTACCTTGAAAATATATATTTATTGAAACAATAAAATTATATTTATCTAATATATTTGCTCCTATTTTTATGTGAATTAATTCCATATTAGGTATTTTAAAAGTAATAAAATCTCCAACTTCAATAAATTACTTTTGATTTAGTAGAAAAAGTTAAATTTTATGATATGGATAATGAACAAATAGATGTTATATATATTTGAAAAAATAAATTTTTATATACCCCTAAATTGTACAAGCATCAAATAATGATCTTTAAAATACTATTAAACTTAAAATTTTTAATTAATTTCTAATGTTCTGTAAAGAAATGATATATCAATTAAGTAAAAAAATGAATGTTAGTTTGTTATTATTATTATTCTATTTATTTGTAAAATAAAACAAGCATATATTTAATTTATAAAAGCAATATCATTGATTGTATATGTTTTTTCATGTTCATATCATGAAAATTTTGAACTACGAGTATCTTTGAAAAATTTTGAAGGTATAAAGTGATATATTGCCGTTGTTTATCTAATATTTTAAAGCTTTCACCAAAGATAAAAGATAAAGTGATAGGGCAAGATTTTAAGAAAAATAACTTCCCTTAGCGTAATTAAAGGGAGATTGATGGATTTTGATAGCATATATATTATGATTTTGAAGGTAAAACAATAGCTAGTACATTGTTAATTATCAGCAAATAGGTTCTGTTAAACAATGTAAAAACACTTAAAAATAGTCAAATGTTAATAAAATATGGAATGGTTTAAAATGTTCGTTACAGTAGAAATGTTATTTTTTGATGATAATTGAATTATTTACCTGTTGGAAGTCTTATAAAATAAGGGCTTATAAATTTTATATACAAAGAGTATAAATATTCTTTTAACGTTGAAAAGAATGTTGGTTGGGGAAGCTCATAATTTATATTACTTTCTTCTCCTGTTCTTTCTGAGGTTCCATGATCAGAAATATTATTTGAGTTAGTATTTATATAATTAATTGTGCTCATAATAAAAATAGATATTGAAAATAAATGTTTTATATATTGATACTAACAAAATAATCTTAGGTCATATGCCATGTTATGACTTGTTAGCACTTGAAATGCCTTGGAAAAAAATAGATTGATAGATAAAACTACTCCAAATAATATTTCAATTGCAGTAGTTATTTTAAAGTAAAAAGGAGAAGACTGTTTCCGGATAGCGGCGGTAGTGAACATAAGCCTAGTTACGTGCCAATTGATAAACAGATTTTTAAAGCTTATTATTTACCACAGTACAAGAATGAATGTAAGTATTTAAAGCTATGCAAAGAAGGAGTATGAGTATTTTAAAAATTAAATATGAGCTTTTTTTAAAGTTTACATAAAGGGCAATATTTATACATAAAATTTTATTAAAACATTAGTGATAAAAGAGTATTTTATAGCACACTCCGTTATCCTGATAGGAAGTATCTTATATATTTTCCGTCTACAATTGACTACCCAAGATGTGTTGTGCCAATGTGAAAAAAAGAGAAATAATTTTTATATCTTAAAAATGAGGGGGTGAAAAGTAATGTATTTTACTTGATAAATATTACATCAATTTTCAAGTACTTAGGAAGAGATAAAAGTATGATAAATTCTTCACATTTAAAATTATGTCAATATTTTCCAACTATTTTAAAGTTGTACTTTAATCCACTGTAATATATTCTCAATAAAAAAAAGCTTGTGGTGGATGATCTTTTTTACAAATAAACAGTTATATAGATTTTTGGAGTAAAATATTTTGAATAATATCTTCGATATTAACTAAATACATAAAATATTTTAAAAAAATATTTATATACACATTAATCTATAAATATATCTTAGACACTGCTATTCTTTCTATATAAAATAAAATAAAATTAACATTATACTTAATACAATATAGTCAAATGTAACTTTAAATTTATACCAATCTAAAACATTTCGTCTTCTTATCAAATTATCAAAATCAACAAACTTTTTTTATAAAAATATTTTTGCAGAAATTAAAAAATACACAAGTCTTGAACAAAAGGTAAAAATTGATAAAAATATTTATTTATATAATTGTTATCAGAAGGGTAATTATTATAGAAATGTTAATAACAATTTTTTCATTTTTTTTTACCATCATAAAATGTTTGACATTTAAAAATATAAATGATGTTGTTTATTGAGGACATTTATAAATCCTTTTAATAACGGGGAAAATTTTTATTTTTGAAACTAGTAAAATAGTTTTAAAATGTATAAATTATGAATATAAAAGCCGACTAGGATAGTATGTGCATAAAAATTTGCCAATGACAAAATAAGATTAAGGATAAAAAAAGCATATAAATAATATCATGGGACATTTGGAAAATAATATTACTACATTAAACTCTGTTTCCTAACCTATATCTTTTATAAATTTTTTACTTATTTAAACGGCATAGGAAAGTATATTTATTTTAATATTTGTTATGAGGAAGTATATTGAGATGTTTATTAAAAATGTACTTTTTAACGTGACTTTATATGATTAAATCATTGGAACAAGGATGAAAAAAACATTACATTAATAATAATTAATAAATTAATAAGGTCATATTCCTTTTCCAATAACCTGTAAACACGCTTCCAAACAAAAAGTAACATTTAAATAAAAAAAGATTACGTGTAACTTGGAAGAAAAATAATGGAGCACTTTAGACAATTAATTGTAACACAAAATTAATTTTATTATGTAAAAAACATAGCGAAAATACAATATACACTTGTAAATGTTATATATTAATAAAATTTATTACCATTAAAAATAACAATTAAAATAATATGTAATATTTTTTTGTAAACAATTAAAAATTTATTGAAATTTGAACTTTCTAAAATAATAAAAATTATAAAAAAACTTTATAATATTTATAAAAAGAAAAATAATTTAATTAATTTTTGAAGGAAAAAAATGCGTTACTAAAAGTGTAAAAAAACTTCTATAAATATATTTCAACTAATTGAAAGTAATTAATTACCCATAAGAAAAACGATAATGATTATTAATTTTGACTTACCAATAAAAGTTAAACAGTTATATATTTTCCTTCTATACCACAACAACGTTTTAACAATTTTTAGGGGAAAATGAGAAATAAAAGTGACAATCATGATGATTACTTTTTACTTTAAAACAAACAGATTTTTTTCCATATTCCATTTTTTAAATTGATAAGAGTTATTTTTAATTAAAAGCAAATGTAATATGATTAGAAATTGAAATTCAAGAAATCTTATGTTATATATCAATTTTGATGCATTAATTTTTATATCGAATACGTTCCAGTTTTATTTATTAAATTATAAAGAATCATTTTTTATGTATAAATTTGCTCACGAACTGAAGAATTAGAAACTCAAAACTCTTTCTCAATATTTTCAAATAGACTATTTTTAGATCATCAGACTGGTTTAAAATAAAGTATAAGAATGATCGACTATATTTTTTATTATAATTTCTAAGCAACAATTTGAAATTTGTACTTTAAATGTTCACTACAAATTGTTTTATCCTAATGTATTTTGTAGTTACTGATAATAACTTATTTTATTTTATTTTTTACTAATAAATATACTTTAAATTATATAAAAAATATAATTTTTGATACATTCATGTATGCTCTATTCCACGAGATCAAATTTCTTATCGTTTGTTATCATTGTCAAACAATTAAATCAAAATATTTATTTTCTTAAAAACTTATTCTTCCCACTATTTTGTTATTTCTTTCCCTACTATATTTAAAAATTGTCAATTTTTTACATCAGTTCTAGGTATGTTTGTAATAATAATTTAGTTAAAAACATTTCCATTAATCACCTGATCTGGAATAGATATATGTTTGTTTAAAAAAATAATAAAGTATATTAAAATCTTTTTAACGATAAATCAATTAAAAGGTAATTGATTGTCTATCGTAATTTCTTTTTTTAAAAAAGATAAAATTATATCCATGAATGTGGATAAAATTTTTGTACATATAATAAATTTTTCTTAAGTTAAAGAATATACAGTTTTAAAGAACATGCAGTCAAGCAGATGATATAAAAATTTAAAGAAATTATAATTGGACTAATTCCCAAAGCTGGATTATTAAAATATAAATTTTTTATTCTTTATATATATACATCAATATATGTATATATGGGATGAAGGTTATATTTGCTTTGATAAATATTGTTTCTCATAACATATGTACAAAATTTTTCATTATTACGCATTCATTTATATCTTTTGCAATATAGAATTTTTTTTTCTTCACTTTACAATACATTTATTTATATGCATGTGTCTATACTGTTATCATTAGCCTTTGTTATTTGAGTTTATATTAAACAATACTTTTTTATTAGAAAACTGATAAAATATTTCCTTTTTCATTAACTTTATTTGATATTCTTTTATTGTAATTTAAGTATTAAAAAGGAATGTAGGAATGTTATTAGTAATGTTTATAATAGTAAAAATGTTATATATGATTAGTGATGAGATAAAATTTATTTTTTTGTTCTACTTTCCTTTTTAATTATAATTGAATTTGTTTAATTAATTTTTATCTACAATAATATAAAAACTATGTCGATTATAGCAAAATTATCATTATTTTTATTTATTTCCATATAACAATATCATTTTTAGTGATATCGTGGAAAATAGAGGAAGATAAAAGTTTATTTATTAATAAATATATGGAATTATTTTTAACAGATAATATGGGTAGAATGTCGCTATCTAGTAGCACATCTTCATCAACAGACTCTTTAATTTTAAAAGCATTTGATGAAGATTTATTTCAAAAATTGTCTTATCCCGTGAAGTTTGCTTTTGCCAATTTAGTTACAATTATTTTACATCAAGATTTTTACGAGTATGGTGATTTAGAAACAAGGTAATTGTTTATTTGGCAAAAGTGGTAATAATTTTTTTTATTAAGGAAATTTAGTGAAAAAACGTTAAGACGAATTTTGAATGAATTTAAATTACCTAAATCCACAAATATGTCACTTCTTCAACAGTTATATGGAAATAATATAGCAACAGATCCAACGGTTTTAATAGTTACAATAAAAGAAGGTATATCAGATGGCTATCATGGCACTCTATTGCCAATATGTAAAATTTTAACAGTTCACTTGGAAGGTGGTGTTTATGATAGTAGATTTAGAGTTTTCTTGAGACATCTTTGTGCGATGTTAGGAATAGATTGGGATACACTAGAAGATGCTGAAGAGTATTTGGTAAAAATGTTGACTAAAAATGAACATCAAGAATCTGAGTAAGTTTTTTTTTTATTTTTTAAATAAAAATTAATTATCATGATTTATTTGGAATCATTAAGAGAATTACGGAGTACAAATACCACGTATGTCTACTGAATATTTTGTTGTGATTGTGTAAATGTGCCCATTTATTACATTTTTTATTATATTTATTTTTTAGGGAACATAAAAGAGCTCGTCTAAGAGATCAAAAAGTGAAAAAAATAAAACGTTACATAACTATAGGAGCAGCCGGTGGAATTGGTGGTCTTTTAATAGGAGTATCTGGGGGATTAGCAGCACCTTTTGTAGCATCAGGCGCAGCTGCTTTAATTGGTACAACAGCAGCAACGGCAGCATTAGCTACAACCACAGGTGCTGCAATATTAGGAACTGCTTTTGGTGTGGCTGGTGCTGGATTAACCAGTTATAAGATGAAAAAAAGAGTTGGAAATATTGAACAATTTGAATTTGTTAAATTTTCTGAGGGTTGTAGTTTACAAACAATTATTGTTGTTAGTGGATGGATAAATAAAGTAAGGGGAAATAAAGTTTATCTTTTTATAGTTAAAATGTTTAGAATAGTGAGAATTGTGCTTTTACATATCCATGGAGGAATTTGCGTGCATCTAAAGAACAATATGCATTGGTGTATGAAAGTAAATATCTTCTTGAGTTAGGAAACGCTCTTACATACTTATTATCTGGTGTTGTAGCAACTGCTGTACAACAAACATTAATGGAAACAGCATTACATGGTTTATTAACGGCAATAGCATGGCCTGTTGCTATAATATCAATTGCTAGTATGATTGACAATCCATGGAATGTCTGTATTTCAAGAAGTGTTGAGATAGGAGAGCAATTAGCGGAAACATTGCTACAAAGACCAAATGGACAAAAACCAGTAACATTAATTGGTTTTTCTCTTGGAGCAAGAGTCATATTTCATTGTCTCCTAAAAATGTCAACGAGACCGGAGTCAAAAGGAATAATTGAGAATGTCATTTTACTTGGTGCTCCTGTATCGGCATCCTCTGGACAATGGGAATCAGCATGTAAAGTTGTTGCTGGAAGAATTATTAATGGATATAGTTCTAATGATTGGATGCTAAAATTTTTATATAGAACAATGAGTATACAATTTTCAATAGCGGGTATTTCACCTATAAAATTTACCAATGACAATAGATATAAAATCGCAAATCATGAATTGTCACATATTATTACAGGGCATTTTGATTATGTATCTAAATTAGATGAAATTCTTGATGAATTAGGTATTAAAATGGAAACAATAGATAAAAGAATTCCATACTCAATTGAGAAGGATGATCAAGAATCTGTTTCAATAAGAGAATCAATTAGAAATAAGAGTGAACGGTAGTCAAAAAAAAATTTGTTGCAATAGCAATTAATTAATTTACACTTATTCGATACTTATCATAATCAAAGTATTTATAAAAAATACCAATTTTTCCGAAAATAAATATTTTTTTCTTAATTTAAAGATTAACCTGAATAAAAATTACACTTTCACGTGAAAAATAAAATATTTTATTCTTGTTTTTGTATAACAGTTCTTTAAAAAATAATTATTTTCTAGAAAACATGTTTCTACATTGTATCCTTTTATAAATATCTAGTTGCATTACTTTCAGATAAAAATTCTATACGAAACTTGAATACTTTAAAAATCATAAATACTATTTATTGTAATTAAGTTTTACATGATGACAGTATTGTATAATTTAAAAATAACATAAACGACTTTGACATTAGCTTCAAAATGATTAAAAAAGATTATTTATAGAAAGTTTTAAATTAATCATTGAAATTTTATTTTAAAGGAAGTTATTCGAATATTTTGTTGTGTAATAGATTATAAATTTCAAAAGTCATTGTTACTTCCATATCATTTTTTTACTTCTTGAAAATTATTAGCTTTAATGTATGTTCTAAATAAAAGATAAAATTTCCATGGAAATTATAGTAATTTTCAGTATTAAATTATTGTAATCAAAATTGCTATAGACAAAATTATATGTTTTAGAACAATACAAATATTATCAATCTATTTTATTTAATATGAAAACTTATCTAAAAATAAAATAAAAAAGTACATTTGCACTTATTTTATGTTACTTTTTTGCATACTCTTGTTAATTAATAACAATTATGCTTAACATTTAAAGATGCTTATTTTATATGAATGTAAAATGTTTATTGGCCATTGAGGAAGTATATTATGCCATCAGATTTATGAACATTTATAAAAATACATTAGACCATTTAAACAATTTTGATAATAATAAGTTAAATAGAAGATTAAATATCTACATTCAAAATGAGGAAGAAAACTACTCATAATCTCAAGATCTCATATTTAAGGAGTGTGGAAATAAAATTAAGTTGCTCTTTGATATTTTAAACTAATGAAGAGATTGACGAAATAAACAGAAAAATGTTTTCTCTTCTAAAATAATATTTTAGTTTACAAAGTGCCAAAAAAGTTATAAATTTGAATAAAAAAAGAATCCATCTCCTGCGAATCTGGGGAACAATAGTAAAATATCACGTAAATCTTATAATGAGTTTTTAAGCAAAATCACACAGTGACATAATACCTATATTTTGTATTAATAGTATGTAAAAATTTTTAAATAAAGTAAGAGATTACTAACAATCAGATTTCTTTTTTAAGAAAATGATGTTTTTTTATTTAGTATAAAAACATTGGTATAATGTATTATATATCACTATTTTTAAATTTACAATTATCATTATGTTATCTTATTGTACACCTATTAGACATTAATTAATTATATCTTTTTAGGGTTTACTAGGTTTTTCCTAGTATACAGATCTGTCTAAATAAAGTCTTTAATTATTAAATTTTATTTCTATCTCAGTCACCCGGGAACCATCTCCACTAAACAACTTATTATTTTTTACTATAATTAAATAAAGATTTTTTCAACAAAATAATTCTGTAACTATTCATTCGGCGTAATTATTAAGTCATATTTTTATAAATAATACTTTGATTATTTTTATACTACAGAGTTAGGTAAAAAAATTTCTTTTTTCTATATTGTTGTAAATTACATTCTAATTATATTTTTTTAATGATACTTAACCCTTTCACTGTCGGATGACGCATATATTCGTAATAAACAAAAATGTTAATGCATAGTAGTAATTTATGCTTTATGTGGGAAATTTTGGAATGGTGTTATTTTTTTTCTTATAAAGTAATTATGCAAAAAAAAGAAGGAAAGAGGAAATGAATTTTTAAAAAAAAAACTTAAAAATTGGATTTAAAAATAAGTTTGATAAAATTACAAGGAAAAATTTAATGTTTATTTTATTTTTTTAAAATTTTACCTAAGGCATATATTACCAATCCTTTGTTAACTTCTTATTCTTTGTAAAGGTCTCTTTCTAATTTACACACAAAAAAGTGCGTAATACAAAGAAAAAAATCCCGCCAGCGAAAGGGTTAACTTATTAATTAAAATATTTGTAAATAGCTTTTTTTTAAATAATTGAAAAAGGAAATAATATAAAGGTTGTCTCATAATCAAACGTAGATATTTAAATATATTTACATATATTGTGATTTATTTTTGAAACTTAATAAAATTGTAATTTAAAAAAATTACAATCATAATTTTTTTTAATAAATACTAGAAATTTGAACAATAACAGTGACTTTTTATATAAAATAATACATATATTATGAAAAAAAATGTTTATTTCATGTTTAAAAACCAGCTGTAGACCTTTTTTCGGCAGTAGGGCTGAGCCACAGCACATATTTCAAAAAAGAATTTTATATATTATTTTATTAGTTAATATATTGGTATTGAAGTAGTTTGAAACTTAAAAAATATTTTAATAAACAGACAAAGATCGTTTCTTCTAATGGTTTTGTTTAATCTCCCAACCATTCTATTGGAATATTTTGCTAAAAAATTGGCAACGACTCTTAGGTCTATACTTGATAAATTTTTAGTCAATCTTTATAGTATGAAGTTCCTTCTTTTTCTGAGTTATATTTTTTCAAATAAGCCATAAAAACAAAAACTTTAATTAACATTGAGAAGTTAGTATGACAAAAAATTCCTCGAAATAATAACCAAAAATTTAGTGTTTTTCCAAGATGTCTTTCTCAATTTAAACTAAAAATTCTGAAACTATTTTTTCCTCTCAAGTTGGAAAAAGTACATTTCTTGACTGTTTAATTATAGAAATTGATAAAGTTTAAAGAAAGTTATGCTGATGACAAAATTTATTTTTGGGGAAGAAATAAAAATGGTGTAAAATTGATGCTTAAAGTAAAAATTTATTTAGTTTGGCGTTTACACCCCTATAATTAACACAAAAAAAATTTACAAAAAATTATCTAGTAACTTATATAAGAAACGTATAATGGCAACATTGAAATATAATGATAATGAAAAATAATGCAAAACATAAACAAATATAACATAAAAAACATTTTAAATTAACTGACAAAAAGCCAATTTCATTGTTTCATATGCTTTTCAAAACAAAAGCGAGAAAGTTTTTTAGAGTCATTTTTTTCTATTTCAACATCTTCACCAAAACTCCAACAAGGAAAAATTATTTTTTCCTTACTATTGAATTAACATAAATCGTTATTTTGTTAAGCTTTGCATTTAGAAATAGTTTAATTTTTAATTAAAATTTTAGTTATTTAAAAACTTGAATTTTATTTTATCAAGATTTTATAAAGTAATTGCTATTTAATTTTTACTAAAAAAGTAGTCATTACTATTTGATACATAACCTTGTCAATTATTAATTAGTCTTACTACCGCTATATTTTCACACTATCCTAAAATTGTGCTTTTAAAATGAGTTATAAATAAAAACTTTCATTAGCTTTAAAAAGAGTTATGTTCGAAACGAATGTGATTTTTACGATAAAAATAAAAAATTAACAGTTAAATTAGTATAACTTGTTTTGTGTTAAGCTATAGACCGTTAGACACTCATTTTTTAAGTTGGATTAACAGTAATAAAAACGAGTAGTATTTCATTTGTTTTCAGCACGCTATCGATAAGTTAAAGCTATATAACTAATAAAAACTCTATTGGTGGATAGTGATTTATAAATAGAAAAGTTATTTTAATATAAAAATGACTACAATAAATAAAACATTACAACCAAACAAAAATAATGGCTTGTTTTTCATTTTTTAAGATGTTTATGATTATTTTTAAGTAGAAATATGTTACTCTTTATTTCTTTTCCTTTGAAAAATTAGAATCCTCGAAACTAATTTCAACTTTTTTATATGCGTTCTCAAATTCTTACTCCATTAGATTTCTTAATGAAAACCTCAGTTCTAATTTAACTTGTAACTGTATGTGGTCCAATCTATTGAGGTTCATTTTTATTCAGGTTACAATATACCCATACATGATTACTGACATTGTATTGCTTTATTTAAAAATTGGAATTATCAAGTTTAGCATCCTGACTTTCCCGTACTTCTTTAGATTTAAGAGAAGCAACCTCCCATCCAATTTTTATTTGCACATAAAAGTCTTCCAAACATTTCTCAATCTGTATAACATAAGTCGTTTGATCCTCCTTGGGCAAATATGAAGGTTTTCCAAATAGGACCTCATAAAAGTATTTCTGCGTACTAAAATTTGTATAACTCTTAACAACCATGCAGTCATAAAAACTAAACCATATAGATCATTTACTTGAATTTCTAATTTTCCTCTCCTTATAATCTTTCTATATTCTTAAAGCTGCGCCCAATTAAGGAATTTTCCTTTTTATGAAATGGAATTCCATGCTCCATCTTGACATTTAACTTCTTCATTAGATTAAAAACTTTTTAACCCGTCAGATTTGTTTGATTATCACTTTTAATAACTCGACATAATACAAACATTTGAAAAACATTTAACAATTCACTTATTAATTTTTCAAAGCGTTGATTATCCACTACAAAAGAAAGCAGTACCTTGACAAGGAATTCACCATAGTCATTACATTAAGCTTCCACGGTTTCATAGGAGCAGTACATACCATGTATAATCTTTCATAGTGTAAAGGTATAATCAATCGCTTAAAACTGATTATGTTTATCCTGGATTCCCTTAGTTAGCTGAGATATCATACATAATTTTACATAGTTAATAGTATTATTTTCTCAATTCTCACTCGTATACGCTTTTTGAACCATAAGTGATAATTTATTTACTTCTTGATGACCAAATTCATCGCTGATAGCTTTCAAATAATTTTGAAATAATTGTATTGACATAATTGAAAGTAGCATCTTTCTAGTCTCTTCTCTTTCGTTTTTTATAACTTTTTTGTAAGCTGCACTATTTAGAAACGCTAACTTATTTCCACCAACAAGTTCCATCACAATCTCATTTTTTTCTTCTGTTTTCTAATAAATAGTTTACTTGGTGGTGAAAATACATCATCATTAACATGATATTCTAAAACTTTTAACACTACACACAGATCTAGATAATTAATTACCAACATAATTATTCTCTTTTCTTATTTTAACAACAACAATGTTGTAGACCTGCATATCAAATACATATCTAGCAAACATTGGACCCGCAGACGATTCAACAATATCTTTAGCATCTTTACTGTAAGTATATAAAAAGATTTTTTTAAACCCAAAATATCAACATTTTCATGTAAAGTCACAGCTATTGCCTGGTGTTCCAATAGATTTATTGTTTTCTTTCTTTTCATATAACTCCATTTCTTAGAATAGTACCTAACAGATCTAAATTTTCCACTTTCATCAACCTGATCAATAAAAGCTTTCGTTGCTAGCATACTATTTCACAATCAACATAAAATAGTTTATGATACTCAGAAATATTTAAATTCTGAGGATTAGTTACCAATTTTGTCAACTCTCAAAAGAACTTATCAGCGTCATGTGACTAGACGAACTTATTTTTATTTTTCTTCATTTCGGTTTGTAGTAAAGCAATACATGAAAATTGTGATATTGAATCACGAAAAAATCAACAACGATTAAAATTTTTTTAACATCTTTAGTTATCTTTCTGGACTTTAACGGGTCAGTATTACTTTTGACTGGAACTCTTCCTTGCGGAGTATAATCCATCTCAAAAGCCTGATCGAATTTTGAGCTATCATTGTCATCTTCTTCCTTATATTTTGATTTTATCTCCTTGAAATACTAAACATTATACGAACCAGCTTCAAATATTGCTCATGCGAAGATTTTGAGTAAACTAGCAGATTATTCATATAAGAAATATCTTGATCAATAATAGCCTCTCTTATGATAGTTCGTGTATCCTCTGTTAGTACGCAATGGCATCTACGTCATCGAAGGAAATTCTGGTGAAAGAACAAGTTCCTAACGAAGTATACACATCGTGGTACATCTGGTCATTCTTTTGTAAACGTAATTACTAGAACCTCTTCGCGATACTGATGGATTTATAAAGTAAAACTTCTTGTAAATAACCATATAACTCTAATGCCTTTTTCGTAAGTTTAAAATCAATTCTAGTACAACTATTTAAATGTCTTAAACCTATAACAAACCTTTAGTGGTACTACACCATCTTTTGAAAAAGGCATAATAAAATTTGATACAAAAGTAGTCTCCTTTGTTACCAACATTCCAGAATATAATAATTCGTTCATCAGCTTAATTAACTTCTTCTCTAACAAGATTATAACTCAACCTAGATGGACTTAAAAATTATTTTCCATTTAACACTTTCTTTAGTACTTCTAAAGAACACACACCCATATCATACTCACTTTCAAAAACAACAACTTTATATTTGCCCACAAACTTTTTAATACCATTAATTAAATTTCTATTACCATTTCTAAGATTATTTATTTCATCTTCAACTGATAAAAAAAGCAATTAGGAATACAATAATGATTATTTCTTTGTATTTAGTACGCAATCATATTAACAGATTCTCCTTTCACCTCAAGTTTATATAAAACTTTTATAAACTTATCTAACCAATATCAACCATAGTACAAACACAAAGAATAACATTATATAACTACTCTTTCGATTTAAAGCATGTGTCATCAATAATCGGAAAGTCACCATATCTTTTCACTCCCACATACTTGGCATTTATAGAAACATATTCTTTAACTTGACATATATCATCAAATGCACTAGATAATTTAATAGAACTACTTTTAACTGTATTGTGATAGCCCAGATAATTAGCAACAAAATATTTTACTAACTTTACAGTATTTCCTGTATCTAACATAACTTGACGATCACCATGTCATTAATTTCATCATATTTAGAACAAAATTCCATGATACGATAGCTAAATGATTCTTTCAATTATTATAACAATATTCGTTCACATTACTAGCAGTACACTTATTACTACTATACTCAGATTTAACATTTTCTTTACCAAAACCTTTACTATTGGTAAAATTAGGAACAACAACAGCTTTCTTCTTATATTTGCTTTCTCTATGTCTTTCCTCGTTGCACTAAAAACGTTGACTTTTTAAAAGATATCTGTTCTTACCATCGGAATCATTTGAAAATTTCAAGTTAGATTTATTAGTTTTCATTTTTCTATATCACAACAATGTAGTGTATAATCAGAAACTAACTCTTTTTAAGTAGAATAGCCATTCTTACATAGCAATCTTTTAAACAGTTTCTTCTCACTTTAAACCTACTGAATAACTTGAATAATTTTATATGCAAGTAACTTTTCATTATTCAAACTCTAAGCCATTGTTTTCAAAACTCGACTATACTTCAATAGAAAAGCTTAAATCATGTCTTCTCTCCAGTTTAACTTAAAAATTATTCAATTTTTTGAACCATGATGACACTTTAACTACCATTAAACTTATCCAAAATTTTTCTCTTCACTTGCTCATAGTTGTCATCATCATCTATAACAGTATCATAATACTCAATTATAGACTCTTGTATTATTGCCAACAATGCATACTTAAATTTTAACATCCGCACTTAATCCTTCAACAATCTAAAGTCTTTCAAGACGTTTAATATACTGCCTAAGGTCTCCATCAGATTCAGAATATACTTTAACAGGCAATCACGCTTACTCAATGTTAGCTATGTTAGTAGCCTTTGATAATTTACCAAAATCAAAAAGCTGGCAACTTTTCCAAACTTGTAAATGCTTAACTATGTATAATTTAACGATACAAGCGTTTGCTTAGTAAAAAATTACTCCGTAAAGTAAAGTAAAAATTTTATTGGTAGATAGTGATCTATAAATAGAAAATTTATTACAATATAAATAAATCATTACAATTAAAATAATGAATTGTCTTTATGGTAATTATACTTATTTTTATTGTGAATATGTCATTATTTTTAATTTTTTTCAAAATTATTGTTACTCTTTGAACTATATTTTAGCCAATTAAAAATCAATCCCAAGATTATTATATTTCCAGACTGTTCTATTATTACATCTTTTAGACAACATACTTGCTAAATTATTTAATTAACTTTGAAGGAACTTATTCTTTGATCAAAACCATACTAAAAAAGAGTCAAAAAAGATGTTTGTTAAGATATGACTTGGTCAATTCTGACCACAAATTTTTGAAACTTTTCCAGTCCCTCTAGTCAGAACATAACACATCTTTTGACTATTTACTATTAAAATTTGGTTAGTATTTAAAAAAGTTATTGTGAAGATGTAATTTTATATTTTATTTTTTTCATTATAGATATTTAGATTACTAATAATCAGCAACAACCATCTAATGTTTAAATCAGTTGGTGTGTAAATACAAAAAATGTAATGCCAATTATTTTTCAATATTGATATTTTATTCAAATAGTTATTCAGCATTACGGGTTTAATTTTCCTAGTAAGTTTTGTTATCCTAAATTGTTGTTAATTATTTATTAAAATACTTTCATTTTAAAAGCCACAATTTCTTAAAATAAATGTAATTTTTTACTTTTTTATAAAAGCCAAGTCTAAATGCATGTTACATAAAATGTAAATTGTAAGTTAACAATAAGAAATTATTATAAAAGAAAAGTTTTTTCAGTTTGAATACTGAGATATGACGGCAATTTAGTCAATTATATAGTAAATAGTGTATGTTACTACAATATAAAATCCTAGAATACTTTTTTTGACAAACATTTTTGAATGATTTAAATGCACTTCAACGGTCGTTCGTTCAATTGCAAATCGAAAGGTTACGTGTTTAAATCATCTCGGGTTCATTGCACATCTTATTTTTTGTAGAAAAATAAATATTACCAGTAAAGTTTATGTTATTCTCAACGTAATTATTAAATGACACCTGAGTTTGAACAAACATTTTTGTATTACTTTTTGGACTTGATTTCCCCTAACCGAATTTATTTACTGTTATTATTATTTATTTTACTGGAGGTCATTAATATTTAACTTGTACATTTTTTTTCATTTAATGGTTTAAAAAATGATAATGTAGTTACAAAATTGATAGTATAATCTTGGTTTTGATGAAACATTTGGTTGCATGAACAAAATATAACAGGAAAATGAATTAGAACACATTTGTTTAAATAAAATTACAATATTAATTTTGTTATGATATAAAAAATTATTATTCATGAAAAGCAAATAAAATCTTCACATAAGCATTAAATTTCCTTTATTTAAAGATGTTTTCTATAATATTTCTTGATATTTTAAAAAATGTATACAATTTTTATTTTTATATTTTTGATAAAGTTTCTTTATGCGAATGATTTGAATCCAGTTGTTCATTTATTTATCAAAGATCAGCCAGGAGATATGGATTATGCAATCGACGAAGTGTCTTGCACAGGAACAATACTAGGAGGGAAGTTCATAATTACAGCAGCTTATTGTGTTTTTACCATGGATCATTGTGAAAAAAATATAATGTATCTTTAATTAACTTTTATTAAATATTGTTTTTAGGAAAGATTATAAGAATTTGTATATTCCTGGTAAAAGAATAACAGTTGAATATGATAGTTTTTGTGCTCACTCAAGAAAAGAGTGTAGAGAAAATCAAAGACCCAAAACAGTTAGAGTTAAAAGAGTCTTTATTCACAAAAAATATATTAAAAGTAATTGTAAAGAAGGAGGCTTAGCTATCTTAGAGCTCAGTGAGAATATTGGTGATAGAAAAATGGCTATTAATTTTAAAAATAATTTTCTTCCACAAAAATTACTAGGATTTGGTTTTGGTTATAATCCATATAAAAGTGACCGTACATTTACTCTTCAATATGACACTTTTAATGTAACAAAATGTTTGGCCCCTGAAATTCCAGAAGGTACATTTTGTACGGATGAAACTCGTAACAACTTTTGTAAGGGAGATGGCGGTGGCCCATTGATGACACGTGATAGAATTTTATATGGAATTGTATATGCAGGAACAACTTGTGATTATATAATAAAAGTATGGAAAAAAAAATCAAAAAAAGAAAGTTTACGTGGACATAGGAATTATCTTACTTCATATTTTTTGAATTTTATTTGCACAATAGTACAAGAAGATAAAGAAAACCCAGTTGAAGGATGTGAAAAGTACGAAAATGTTTCAAATACGGAAATAACAACTTTTTGATAATTTAAGTGTTTCGGCCTTTAAGAAGTATAAACATTACTAACCTTTATTCTCATTTTATTTATTTGTATCTTTTTATCTAAATAAATATTATCTCATTTCATTAACTAAAGTGATAGTAATGATGACAAAAAATGGATTAAATGTACTATAAAAACTTAAAGTAAAAACTTATTTGTCATTTTTAGTCAATTTTATTTCATAAAGAGTTGTTTCTATATTTTATTAATTTTTATGTATTATTAAAGAGGGTTTACCCAGTAAATACATTATTATAACCACAGTAAAAATATACCTTATATTTTTTATATGTAATCTAAAATATTTTTGATCGTTGATCGCTTGATTGTTTTTTTCTCTATGTTTAACCCCTATTCTTATTGTGATCATATTATTTATATACATAGGCTAAAATAGTTACATGAATTTAGTAACATTTTAGGACTGTTTTAACCTGATATAATTTTAGGTTTTATTGCTATATTATGTGCTGTTATTGAAACCAGTGAAATTGCAAATTGTAATCACAGGGTAATTAATCAATTGTTTATAATATTGTCTATTGTTTATATCTTTTAGTTTTTGTAATTAAATTTATATTATTTTTCTTGCGTACACCTTTGTTCTTTTACCAGGAAGCCGCCCGTAAAATTAAAATTTTTACTCCACTAAACATAAACATTTTTTAATAAACGCATATATTTCTTATTTAATTGTTACATTTTTCAAATAAATAGGGAATATTAAATAAAACGAAAGTTTTATTTATTATATATCATGAACTCATTCAGCGTCCTTTCTAATAAAAGTTTCTTTATGACAATCACTGAAACGTTAAAAGCAACTACAACACGGGGAATTGAAAATGAACAATTGATTATAAGTTTAAAATAGTCCATGATATTTTTTTTATTTTCCAAGTACGATTTTCAATTATTATAGGGTACATTGATCCAAAAACATTAGTAATAAATATATAAACAAGAAAAAAAAGTATGTATTGTTATGTTAAGAAAGATGAAGTTTAGTGTGAAGTAGCATATAAAGTTAAATTTATATAAAACTGGGTTCACACATTATTAAAAAAATTCTGGTAAAAAAATTAAATTTTATCAAAGAAAAGTAAATTTATAAATATTGATGTATATTTTAATTAGACAAGACCACAATGGTTTAATAATAGCCCTATTAAAATGATTTAGAAGAATAAACAAAGCAAAATATTTGTTAAGACTTACAACTGAATGAAAGATAAGCAAATATAATAATAACAATACCACAAAACTTCGTTTTTGTAAAAATATACTTTTATATTGAAATTCATTTTGCGCACTCAAAAGTATAAAAATAAATTTTGATTTTTATATTATCACCTTACCTGGCAACATAAAAGTATCGCCGTCCCAGGCATTTGAATGCTTCATCATTTTGTGATTGAACTATAATTAAAGCAAACATTTCTTTTAAATTATTTGCATTTTGATCTTTATTTGTTAGAAATTAAAATACTTTTTTTTGCAGAAACTTGTTTGTAAATGTAATACTAGGTATATCTTTATTTTTTACTATTTTGATAAGAAAAGCTCTTATTACTTAATATTCAGTGATATCTTTTTGTAGTCTTCGATAAATATTTAATTGCCTTGGACGGCGATACTTTTATATTGCTAGGTAAAGTGATAATATAAAAATCAAAATTTATTTTCATCCTTTTGAATGCGCAAAATCTATTTTCATACTTTTGAGTGCGCAAAATGAATTTCAATATAAAAGTATATTTTTTACAAAAACGAAGTTTTTGTTATTGTTATTTATTTTCATATTTTTTCGTGACAAAAAAATTATTTATCTACAAATTCTATAACGAAAAGTATTTCTATTGCAAATGGCCAATTAACAGTTTCTAGGTACATCTTTTCAATCATGGCATTTAATAATTTTTAAGTTACTAAAAATCAGTTTTTAATATTTTCAAAAAACAGTACAAATTTAAAAATTATAAATTTACAACAATAAAAAAAAGATAATTTACAAAAATCTTCTCTTAAATGTGTTTAAGTTTCTAAAAAATAGGTTAAAAACGTTAAAAGTTAGTATCTGAAGATTTTAAATACAAAAAGTTTGAATTTTTCCTAAAGTCTAACTTTTTCTTAATATTATTGTCACGAAAAACCTTCTGGAAATGCCAAAAAAACACGATTATTTACCTGTGTTGTAACAAATTTATTAAATACATAGTAATGACACACATACATATTAAATTTCTATGTATGTGTTAATTTATTGTTAAATTGCGGTCCGGCCATTAATCGCGAAAATTGCGATTTTTTGGCACTTTGACCTCAATTTTCTTCACTTTGAAGAAACTTTTTTGAAAATTTCTTTTTAAATATTGATAGAGCATGTTAGATTCTACCTACATGCAAAATTTCAGAATCTAAATCTGACATCTAGGGGGTCAAAAATGCTAACGTTGCATTTTTCGTTAATTGCATACGTTAACGAGTCAATATAAAATAAAAGTATATAAAAATTAAAAAAATTCACATTAATTTAAAAGTCAAACATATATATCTCTGTAAAAAAACGGCAAAAAGTAAGCGACAACCTAATATTTTGCGTTGTATAAAAATTTGTGCTGTCGCTTGATATTTTTTAAATTTGAATAATATTCAATTTTTTAAAATGGTGGGACATTTTTTTGCATTATAGATAGAATTGTCAAAATTTGTCCTTTTTATTTTTTGTGTGTATTTAAAAATAAATTCGTTTATTGTTGATATAAATTTTTTTAACATCATTATATGTCACTTTCTGGTAAAGTTAAATACATATATGGATCATAAACTTTGTTTTTCATAAGAAAGTTGTAAAAATAAAAATGCAATTTTTTATTATTGGTACATGTACTCAGTGTGTTTGGTATAAAATATCCGATCTGTTGGAATAATATTTATTCACTGGGTGAGTGTATAGGGTCCCTTAAGTTTATGTGCATACGTTATTGATAAAAAATGATGGATTGGAAATTTTTTACACTAGTTTTTCCATAAACTGAATAGTCAAATAAGTTCCGTTTTCTATACAAAGTTGGCAAGGTTTCTTAAAAGTCTTAAATAGTTCTACACAAGACTTACCGATTGTATTAAATTTAATATTTTAAACACATTCACACATCCAGAGACGAGAGAAACAATTTTTAGTTAAAAAATCGTAACAGTTCTTATCATTTTTTTTCACAAAGTAATTCACATCAGTCTAAAGAAAAACATATAATGTGATCTTAATAATCAATAAATTCACGTTTGGTAAAATTAAAATAATGTGGATTACGATTTTGATGCTTCACAGAAATAGTAATTATCTTCTCCGTTGTACTAATAATTGCAGGATTGAACCACAGAACTTTAATGAAATTCTTACAATTATTGAAACGAAAATGACTGAGGTTGTGTATTTCAAAATAGATATTTCTCACTTCAGTAGACGATAAACATGGCAGAAAGGCATTCTTCAATCCCATTCTTCTCAAGATATAAATACCCGATATACGCTTAATTTAATCATGCTAAAATTTTTAAACACATCTTCGTTTATTGATTCATCAAATAATTGTACTGTTCTAAGTTCACTAACACACAGCGAATTCAATCAATATGTTTCGTTTAAGTTTTCATAGGTAAAAAACTTATCAAGCACACATTCGTCCATAACTTCAGCGTCAAAAAAAGTTATTGCGTTTTCCTGACTAGTGTTACGAGTTCTTGACAACATATTAGCTAATTGATATTTATGTCCAGGAATATTTTAATTCTATGACAGTAACTCATCAATTCATGAATCTACTGAAAAAAAAGAATGTCAGTTGAAAGATGTATAACACTAATCAAGCCTTACTTGTTAGTAAATATACAGAATGGCATGCATGAAGAGTTTCCAGATATTTGCATATGTAACTCTGCTCATTGTTAAACTACAAATTTAGTATTATAATTATTTTGTAGATGATATAAAAACCTTTCTATTTTTATAAATTCCACAACAAAATATAGATTCCGGACGGAGTTATAAACTTTTGAAATTTAGTTTCATTTTTTACCTTCATTAAATGTAACATTTTATACAAAAATATATTTTTATGAAAGCTCGACTTCTTTTGTACGTAATCGTAAAATGTCATGGACATAGATGTTCAAAACTATATTTAATTTTTTAGTAGAGAAAAGAAATTACGATTTTTGTTAACAGATCAATTTTTTTTTAAGAATCAGAGAATGATTATGTACTTTTGGAAAAACTTTTATAAATGATATGATAAAGCAAGCGAAGCTCTACTAAATGAGTGTAATAGCATTAATTTTATTGAATTCAAAAAAAAGTTAAAATTATATCGAATATTATCTATTTTTTACGATATTTCTAGAACTAAAAGAAAACGTTTTTTTTTTAAATTCCAAGATATAGACAATGTTTTATTGTCAAAATTATTCAAAATAATATCTTATTTTTATTATTGGATGCTTATACGGTGTTAAGTTAAGGTAAAAGATAACAGTTTAATATATTAAGTCGGCGCATAAATAATGGCCGCAGACTCTTCAGCAAGTGTCCATTGTAAAAAAATAAAGTAAATAAATCTATATTAAAACAGTCTTTATGTAGAAATGTAGGGAAACTTGCTCTGATAATATTTTGTATACTACCTTAATTTTTAAATTATTTTTTAAAAAAGTTATATCCGATCTTAAAAATGCTGTCGAAAAAGAAATTACGGGTAATTTTCTTGCATGAGTTCAAACTAAGACGTAATAGAGTTGAAGCATATCGAAATATAGTGGATGTATAGAGGTATGAGTCAACTTCTGAACGCTATTTGCGTCGGTAACTTGAGAAATTCTAAGGGGTTAATTTTGACTTCAATAACGAAGAAGGTAAAAGAGGACCCTTTACTACCAATACTCAGAATTAATGGATGATTGTCGAGCTAAATCTAAAGCAGTGACCAAGAGAGTTTAAATATATTGACAGGAGCTTAAGAAAGCGAATGAAAAACTAGAAAAAATCATCCGACTTTAAAAATAGGAATAACCCAATATTATAGAATAATAAGATGCTATTTTTCAAAACTAGTATTTAAAAAACTTGGTGAATTAAAATATGGGACTCTATCTTATCCTCCATACTCCCCTGACATCTTCTTACAATTTCCAATTTGTATGAGCATTTGGATGTATTTTTTAAGGATAAATTGTTTAAGAATCAGGAGTCGGCAGGAAGCAATTTCAGTGACTTTCATTAAATCCAAAAGTCCTGAATTTTAAAAAACAGGGATTCAAAAGCTGTTAGAATGTTGAGAAAAATGTGTAGATTCTAACAAATATATTTTTGATTAATTTACCTAACATAAACTTGAAGAAATATTTCTTAATTTATTTTTTCTCTTCACAGCCATTATTTATGCACCAATCTAATATTTTAGGCTATACACCATTTAAAATAATAAAATTTCTACTGTACCAATAAATTCAATTTATAAAGATAACGTTAAAAAGTTGGATGAAGAAACTTATTCGGAATACAGTGACAAAGAAAGTGATTACTGTTTAACTAGTGATTAGTAGCAAAAAATAACTTTATTCTAAAATAAGTAACACGACAAGGAAGAAACGAAATTATTCTTGTGTAATTAAAATAACATGATACATATACATTACACGCAAACAATCACAAAGTATCATCTACACAACATAATACTCTAACACACAATATAATTTTATTATCCATAATGTGTTGTAAAAATAATTTATTAAAGCTACACTCAATTGCAGCGTTACAAAAGTCCTGAAACATAAATTTATTTTGAGTAAATATTATTTTCGTGATGCATTTTATTGTCATTAATATTTAAATTTTATAAAAAAGAACAAAAAATTTAATTCTTTATTGCAAAAAAAAACAACGAAATTCATTGTAAATATTCTATACAATATCTTTTTTTCTTTGATATAAATCTGTTATAGCTACCACGGATATTGATGATAAACATTTGTTGAAAATAGTATGCCTGATTTAGACTTTCAGAATAAATCCATTTATGATAATATAATTGATTCTCTACTAATAAATGACACAATTCATAAAATAGTTGTTATGTCAAATAAATTACCTATGGTTGCTTAAAATTCTACAGAGACAACTGTTTAGAATACTGTAATATAGGTAATTTTGAAAAAGCGTGAAAGTCAAAGAAAATGATAGTAATGGTAAAACTTTATTAGACAAAAATAATAATAAATTCAGAAACCATTTAAAAATGTTTTTGCTTCGAATAAAAATTTTCAAGAAACAAACAACAGTTGTTCTAAAATATTAACACACAAAATTGTAAAGATAATAAATTATTTTCGCCAGTTAAAAAATAACAGTGATTTAAAAAAGAATATCACAGACTTAAAAGTCTGCGTTATTAATCAAAGTTTGCTACCAAAGCTTGAAGTTGTTATAATTGATAGTAATCTGTTCACTTCGAAATACAATAAAAAAATTGTAAATTAAAAGAATTCTACTTTAAAAAATGCAATACACATGTTGCAAACATTTCAAAGAGAACACGAGATGATAAGTCTTGATGAAAGAAAAAAAAAGATATACGTTTTATAGATTTTATATATATTATTTATATGTATATTTAATATAAACACTTTATTTTTAAAAAATAATCGGGTTTTAAACTTATCTATTCTACTAAGATTTCGAAATGAACGAAAATGTACTACCACATTTATGTACATTATTGAAAATTTTTTTAAAATTAGAGTAAAAACTGAAGAGATAAAGAATTTTCAAAAAGCTAATGTAAGAACACTAACGTCCAATTTCTACAATAAATTTTTAAAAATGTTAGAATCCTGTAAGAAAGCAATTGATGTTATAGAATATTTAATAAATAGTAAAAATGGTGAAAATCTGAGATATATACAGAAAAATTTTGATATGCTTAATAATGTGAACATAGAAGAACGGGAAAGAAATATAAGTCCTACAAAAAAGTAGTTTCAGTAAGAGACAGATTTAAACAGGTAAAAAAACTATATTGTAAAATTTTACAACGTTTCTGTTTCGAAATAACAATAAGCCAAACTTTGAGAAAATGCTCAATAATATATTTTTTAAGGAAAGAAAGAAGTTCTTATAAAAAAAAGTGTATTTATGTGACCACAATTAGAAATAAAGTTTTTTACCAAAACATTCCAATGTAAGATATACTATGTATATTAATATTAATTCATTGTTTAAGACAATTGTCTAAAAACTTAATTGAAAAATGGATTAAATTAAATTGTATTACAAAATCAATTTAAATTTGAAAAAATAATCTAAGATTTCATTAATAACTTTCATACATTTCAAAAGTATCAACTAAAAAATTTAGAAAAAAAAATTATGTCTCAAAAAGGAGTCAATATATTAAAAAAAATAAAAAAAATGCACGTTAATATATTTTCTTAATGTGTATCAATTTTCTTATATTATGTATTTATTATTTTTAATTGTTTACTACTTTTGCACTACATGTAATTTTGAAATATCATTATATAAGTTATGTATAATGAGCTTAAATTTTCTTTAAAAAAATTAGTAATTCAGGTTACATAGTCTAAATTTTTTTTACTGTATTCTTATTAAAACTTTAATAGCTGAATATTTAATAAGTAAATATAATTTACTCAATATTTTTAATGATTTCTTGCAATTTGTATTTTCAATGTTCATAGTAAAATTATTAGCATAAATTAAATTTTTAATTACAATAGATGTCATTAATTCATTATGCAAAGTAAAACTTTACACATTTGTCCACCATTGTTAGTATATTTAGAATATCGATATATTTTTTGTCGTTGACATATTGATCTTATTACCTATTTTTATTTTGGTTATGTAATAAAATACTCTTCGATTTTTAGTTATTAAAGCTACAGATTAAACATTATTAAATTTCTGAGTTATTAAAAGAAGTGTCATACATAATTGGGTAGTGCCATTTAAATTTTACTTGTACTTTTTACATTTATTGAATTTTTTTAACCAACAATCAAAGATATATTAATGTCCAAACATTTCTTTATAATGTTTAAATAAATTTAAAGCTATGTGAAGACATTTTCCTTCTTTTTCGTACTCTTCTAACTCAAAACAATTTTTAATTTGTATTCCAAAAATTTCAACAGAATTTTTTATTATTTCTATGTCCATATTTTTGTTAACATTATTGGAGATACGAACATTGATATTAACATGCATCACCGGGTTAAATTTACCCGGCACCCGACCCGGCAAAGAAAAAAATTGGAATTTTTTTTTCGATCCGGCATGAGTTAATTTTTTTGCCGGGTTGACTTTTTTATTTCCTCATACGAATTACAGGAAAAATTTCTTAGAGATTTGGATTATTTATACAATAATGTTTTTTGCCCTGGATTTTAGTAACCACTAAAGATAAAAAAGTAGGTTAGTACTTTCTAAATGATTAAATATCATTAATACATTTGAAACAACTAGCTGTAAAAAATTTTACATGTCAAGCTACAAGTTTATCTTGTGAACATTAAATTCATTTTTTAAAAGAAGTTTATTATCGAGACCATGACTATTAAACAACCAATTATATTCTGAAACTCTTGTATTACGAAATATTTTCTAATTATACTTAAATTTTTTTGTATTATTATAAAACAAACTCATTTAAATTATTTTTTGAAAAATTACATAAATTTAAATTTTTTTACATTATTTTAACAAAAATTCTATTAAATAATTTGTTAAAAAAGTATATATAGTTAAGTTTAGTTAGCAATAAATATTTCAGGGAAAATATTTTTTATGACCCGGCATCTGACTCGGCAATACATGGAAATGTTCGTGACTCGACCCGGCACTAAAAGTTTTCATTTTGATGTATGCTAATTGATATTTTAAGAAACACGAAGGATGTTTTCATAAGCATGCTCGAGGATTTATTAATTCACGAACACAGGGATTTTTTGATAATCTATCATAAGAATATAATTGACATAAAGAAAGTATTTGATTTAAACCAGTAATTGCTATTGAACAATCAGACTTTGCAAAATTGATTTATCAAAATTTTTATTCTCATCATTGCTTAAATTTTTTTGCCTAGTTGTACATATTTGAAAATTTTATTTAGTTATTCAAACCATTTCGTAATATTTGAAGACTTTGATCCATCAACACCTAAACTTTAAAGCATTTAAAAATTTTGAAGGATAAATGTTTCTATAATAACATCACTCGAAACTTCTATATTTTCCACTATAATGCGTATTTTATAAGTGTTGATGAAGTTATGTTTTATTTTTTCAATTTGTTGAAGAATTTTAGTTTTTGTGATAGTGAAACCCCAAAATTTTTTGAGTATTTTTTTGATATTATTTAAGTTGCAATCTTTAACTTTCTATTCTCTAAAAATATTTGCAGATTCAGCAGCTTACGCTGCACCAACAACCAAAGAATTTTGAATTTTTCCAATATTTTGTTTTTATTTCATAAAATACGGTAGATAGTAGATATGCATCTAAACTATTATAAAAACACTCTATATAATGAAGTCAATATTCTTAATAATATTCAAGATTAAATAATATATAAACATTTTCTTCTATTTAAGAAACATAAATCATTTTAACATTATTTGTAAAAATTTAAATATTAGATTTTGCTTTTAAGTGGAGAAACATTGAAAAAAATTGATAGTAATGTTAGAATAATTTGAATTATTTATAATTATATTTCCTACAGAAGATACACCTGGTAGTAAAATTCTTCTCTTTTTTTAGAACTAAAACACCGATAAGTACACACGATATTTATTTAAAAGCAACTAGTGAATCTTCTGAAACAACGACTACAATTTTAAACTGTCAAGAAAATGAAAATTCAGATGAATCAACAGACAGACACTCAGATAGTGATTAAAATTGTAATGATGATATACTTAATCAATTTGAGATCACCGTTGCTGATTGAAAAAATTACAACATTTATACAAAACTTGCAAAATGAAATTGATAAACATTATAATAATATTTGAAAAGACCTAACTGTGCATGTCCATTGTTTTTTTAATCCATTAACAGCTTATAATTTACAAGTATTTAACGAGGAATAATAAGAAGCTACAGAAAAATATTTATACAATGTTTCAATCAATTAAGTTACAGAAACATCCCACACAAAAAAAAGAGTATTCATAGAAAAGAAATTTTTTTTGAAAAGTCAAAATTATAAATTTTAACTTTCTATAAAAGATTTCATCAAAGAAATTTTGCTTTTTACAAATACATTGGAAAATATGAGACAACTGAGAAATCTTGGTTGGAAAACAAAAGTAAATTGTCATTAAATTATTAAATTTTTTAAAACTCTGTTTTGTGTGCTTTCTAGTACAGGCTTCAGTAAATAGTTAAATACCTATATAATAAAACATACAAAATTCGTGAAAATTCTAAAAGTGGTAATCTTGCTACTAAAATTTTAGTCAGTAGGTATATTTGACTAAAATATTACTATTTTACGTTAGTAATTTAATTTTTAAAAGCTATTTTTTCAATTATGAGATTATTGTTCCTAAGTTAATAATTAGATTTTTTTTATTATTTTAAAAATGTTAATTTCTTTGCAATTTTTACCATGTTAAATTTTTCTGTCAGTGACCTATCAAAATTTTTCTAAAAACAGCTAAATCAATTCAGTTAGAAAATTTTCGTTTTTTTTTCGATAATAATTATAACATCTTAAACATAATAAAGTATATTTTATATTTATCCATAAAATTCTATTTTGTAAGTCTATTCGATCAAAATGCGTCTGAAAGCAAGACAACTTTTTCGCAAGATGACAACTAATTTACTGACTAACTAATTGTTTTTAAATTATTGTAATTGAATCTTTTAAATTAGTAAAAAAGTTCATTTAAATATAGTTATTTTGGTACATTAACAGAGCATCGTTAATATATAAGTCTTAGATTGAGAGCACGTTGACTTAAATTCAGAAAATATTTACATTAGTTTATTTTCAATATCCATTTTAGTTCCAGAAAGTTCAATTACAAAAAATTTGCACTTTTGTAACCATTTTTTTCTTATATTTATATATCATTATCATTTGTATAAACACTATCATTCGAAAGGTTCAAAACTAAATCACCAAATTTATCGATACCGGGAATTCTAATCAACAAATGATAAGCAGAATCAATTACAGGTTCAATAAAAACTTTATACTTTAAAATACTAGGTGGCCCATAAGTAGCCCCCCAGGTATTCGCATTTATAATTTCTTTTGTAGACAAGCTACAAAAATAGTATTATAGTCATTTTGTAGCTCTTGATCTTGCATAAATTTTATTTAGGTTTCATAATAAAATTTAGATTTTAGGCAGAGTTATGAGTCTTCAAAATTAAGAGTAATTTTTGGCATATATGGGGATGTAACTCTTTTATATGGAAATATATTTAAATGTTTGTCGCTGATTATGGAAGGCCAACTTCTTTTGTACTTAATTTACAATCTTATGGATATTGTAGTCCAGCAAGTATGTTTAATTTTTAAGAAAAGAAAAAAAACCAAGATTTTTGTCAAAATTTCGTTGCTTTTTAAAAATTAAAGAACGATGAGATAAATTTAAAAAATGTTTTATTAATATTCTTATAGAGTAAGCAAAGTTCTATCGAATAAGCATAGTACTACTAAATTTTAATGAGTTAATAGAAAGTTATGAATAGTCAAATATTGACTATTTTACACAATAATTCTAGTAAAAAAAGAAATTACGTTAATTTTTTCGAATTTTCTGGTACAAAATATATTTTTTTTAAAAAAGTATTAAAAATATTATCTTATTTTGATAACTAGATGCTTATTTTTTAAAAATAAGAGGATATGGAATTATATTTGGATATACGATAATTTTAAAAGGTACGTAAAATTGTTTTTACAATATAATTAATATACAAAATAGTATAAAATGATAGTAAATGGTGTGAAAATATTGAAAAAATTAATTTTTTTTTTAAAATTTGAGTGATAAAGAATATTTCAGTTTTTTAGACAATTTATGAACAAACAAGTAATAATCTGTAAACTAATATGAACTAGTAGTATTATTATTGCTACTAGGATACTATAGAGATCGGGGAAAGTATTATTTGTATTTTAACTTTCAAATGAAAGTGTCAAAAAGTCGACTTTGGCCAAACATAATTTCTTTCAAAGGCAACCATTTTGAACGGTCATATACTTATCCGATAGAGCTTTGCTTACTCTATCAAAATATTAATAAAAAATTTCTACAAATTACCTGATTAAAATTTAATTCTCAAAAAACATCGATTTTTTGACAAAAATCAAGATTTTTAACTTTTATTTAAGAATTTAACATAGTTACCGGAATTCAATTTTTATGTAATTTTGGGGTTAGCACAAAAGACTTTGTACTTTCAGAATCTGCAATAATAATTAAAAAATCTTTTCAAATAAAAAAGTTACATTTAGTGAAAGTTAGAAAATGAACCCAATTTTTGAAGGTCTATAACTTCACCGAGAATCAACATTTTGTTGTGAAATCTATATATTTAGCATCATATGTATCTTAGCTACAAAATGATTATAATACCATATTTGTAGCTTATCTACACGCAGAGCTACATATGCAAATATCTAGGAAGTCTTACGTGGGCCACCCTGTATGTATGATATCAAATTTTTATCCTACAAAAAAACCATTATAAATAATGATGAAATTTTATTAAATATTATGATTAATAAGAATATCCTGAAGTGACACCAATCAAATAAATCTTTTAAAATTAAAAAAATGCTTTGTAACGGTAATGTAAATACTGCACACAAAAACGATTTCTGACATTTTGGGATGTACACTGCAAAAATAACGTTTTTGCAATGTATTTTTTAAAACGTCTCTCCAAATGAAAATTTACAATAATTACCGAAATTTTTAATCATAAGAGAGCATGGTTAATAAGTAAATTTATTGAATAATAAGTATAATGTAAAATATTTAATATTATTAATAATATGATAAAAATAAACTAGTTTTCAAGTAAAAAAATGTATTTTTCAAAAAGAAATTTGATATATTATTGTATTTTTTTCTAATGAATAGTAACTTTTTCAACTTATCAATATCATCTGTGGTATATTCAGATGTTGCTCCCAAGTTTTGCCAAAAAACAACAATTTACATACTTAAAATGTTAAATAAACTTTGTATCACGAGAAAATTGGTTCCTTCTTTTCTTTTACTTGATGAAGTATGTTCGTCACTAAAATTTGGAAAAAATGTTGATGAAAAGGAACTTATAAATATTCTTCAAAACCTAGTTTGGATTACTAAAATAAAAATAGAAGAAAATGATGTTTCTGCTTTGAAGTTAATCGCATCAAAGTTGCTTAAAGTAAATAAACATTCTGTTGAAGAATTTTTTAATGATGAAAAGTACAATATCTTCTCCATAAGGAATAAAATTCTAATTGGCTCACAACATTTTGGAGGATTAAAATTTTTTTTTATGTTTTTTCAATCAGAGGCTCCATATACCATGATGGACATACATACCAAAGATGAAAGCTATTGGACAAGTTTGAAGTTTATAAAACAAGTCTGGATTTTCATTTCCTGAATTTCATGAAATCCATGGACACTCTAATTTCTTGAAAACAACTTCAAGAAGTCTAAAAAACTTCTAAATGTATGCATTTGAGTTCATATAACACAAAATTGAATTATTTTAGAAAAACATATTTGGCCAACAATTATCGAAAATTGGACCTCAAGATTTAGACCCCAAACATATCCCATTGAATTTGCCGTATTCAATTGCATATATCCGAAAATATTTATTCCTGTGAAGTAAATACTTCTTGATATTGAAACATCTATTTTTAGGATTATCAATTTCTAAAGGCAAATTTTGTTATATATGTATTCGGGCATTTTTGCCCATTGCAAACATTAGGATTAATACTTTGCCTAATATTGTCGATTCAATTTTATTAGATTTAAAAATTAAAAAAACATTTTTCCAATTTTTGCAATTAAACAATAATTGCATTGTAAATAAATAACTCAATGCATTGCAATAGGTATTAAAAAAAACCATGAAAATGTCCGAATTTGTTTTTGTGTGTGGACAATTAAATTGTTTTGATAAAACATTAGCAGTTTTTTCAATTCCTTCATGTAACGACTGTAGAAAATTTAATATCAAGAAGATTTTGAATTATTAAAAACTTTGAGAAAGTTATTTACAATTTGTAAGCAAACAGTATTCACCTTTACATGACAATTTCAATATAGATGATATTTTCAGATAATATATTCAAAACTGTAATAACATTACATTTTAATTTATGAAAATTAATAGCGCTACTTTATTTTACATTTGTAAGAGATAACATTTTTGTAGTAGTAGATTTAAGGTTCTTATTTATTGTATTGCCTAGATTTGCAATTAATATATAAAAACATTTTATAATTACAATAATCGATACTGAAAAATTGTAATTTTTCAAACCTGGGAAAAAGCAAAACTGAGTAGTACCGTAGAAAGAATTTTCAAAAAAATTTGATCGATATTTGTTTTGAATAATAACGTTTTTAACAAAGCAATATATACATTATTGTCATTTTCGTACCAATATTTAAAAATCTGACCATTTTTTGTTTGAAATGTAATTAAAAAAAATTCTATTCCATACTACGACAAGAAATTTTAAGGCGATCAATCAACATTAACAATCTTTTTAAAGCTAAAAATTATTTAGTAGTTTGAGCAGCACTTCTGAAAAATTTTTTAAACATAATATTCATAGAAATGACTTAGTAGTAGAAAATATGCCTTATATTTGATGATGTTTTTATAAAATTCATTTTTAAATTGTTATTTAGTTATTAAGTATTACGTTGTACATGTAAAGTAATCACGTCATTCAGAATAACAGAAAATGATTCTAAAACAGATTGATGAATATCGATGGTATTTTTATTTGGTACTTTATTTATTCTTGTTATTATCTCTTGACTTGCTAACAATCTTTTCTTTCTTCATTGCTGAAAACTGTAAAAAACATTGCATACCTATTATAAAAAAAGTCATTATCATTAAAGTATAATAATCTAGGTTAGATTTTTCCTATTTCATTTAAATTTATCTAAAAGCTTAAAGATCAATAACATAAATATCATTTCCTACATACTCAAACATCTATTGAACATATGCAGATCTTTAGTATATTTTCCAGTTTGATTTACATTAATTTTTTTTATATTTGATAGAATAACATTATTCTAAATTAGTACTTTTTTAGGAATATTGAAAATGTCCATATTTAGCATCACATATATAACTACACAAGATTCTCGATTTTCCAAAGTCAGATTTACAAAATGTAATTTTTTTTATCGGTAAATCATTACGATTTCGTTGTTTAAAAGAAGTAAATCGTAAATGTTCAAAAGTTTTATATAATAATCAAAAAAACTCTTGAATGACTTCAGATCAATTTATAATATAAATAAGTTTTTATAGAAGAATTGAAACTGAAAAATAAACTAGGTGAAAAATAATTATTAATAATAATAATTGTCTAGTAAACACTAATATTGATATAATAAAAGCAACAATTGATAATCTTTTTATTGAAATCATTTGTTTACTCACCAAATTATAGAACTACTAAAGAGAACTTATCGTAAAGGAATACTTACAAAAATATTTATAAATAATAGTGACATCATCCTGGAAACAAAAAAGAAACTTAGTTGATTATTTTGAAATGTTTATAAGAGTTGGCAGAATATAAAACAAGAAACAATACAAAAAACACAAAATAAGATTCTTAAGAATAATGACTTTAAGTTACTGAGTTAGAAAATAAAATTTCTTTAATTGTCGAGATACTTAACGATAAAAATATAGAAGTACGCCAATGGGTGAAAAAAAAGATTTACAGCCTTTTAGTTGTTTAAATGATGCTAAAAGTATTAAAGAATTAAAAGATGATAAAAATTCTGAATCTTCATCGAGTTAAAATGATACAGATACAACTACAACTGTACCTTTACATTGAGAAGTTAATGCAGCTTTAGAGGTAGCTTTAAATTTATATCAATGCTTGGATGAAAGTGATGAAATAACTGCTAATATATTGAGAAACTTCGCAAAATTTAGCGTAAAAAATATAGGGAAATTTTGAAATCAAAATAATTTTATTATTACGTTTGCTTATAAAAAAATGGTACTTTTCGGTTATATCCCCACCCGGAAGGTTTTTGACTTTAATGCCTATTTATAACAGTTTTTGGTTATTTATAAATAAGTAATATAAAATAAGGTTATTTAAAAATATTTATCAATATAATAATTAATTTTTAAAATTTAAAAAAATTTTTTTAAAAATTAAATTTTGGAATTTTTCATTTTTGAAATTTATAATACCATTTATGAGTTACTTACTTTTTAATACCTTTTCTTCATATCATAAATAATAAGAGTATCCTCATTTATCCTTCTTTTAGTATTTTTATTAAGATTGAGGAACTTCTATCATTCACAGACCCAAAGACTTTAAACTTTCCCAGAGATTTTATCATTAGTAATTTTTTATTGAAAAATCACTTTTTTAGTAACAGTTTATCAGTAATAATTTATTTTCTAACTTATATGCAATAATTTATTTGATATTAGTTCATTTTTATATGTTTTATTTTGGGGGATATAACCACAAAGTACCAAAAAAATTGATAAATAAAATTTATTTAATTTGTGTCCCTATAACTTAACAGAATAAAACAATAAATAAAATAAAATATGTAAATGGTATTATAAATACTTAATATTTAAGATGTAATAAATGAATTTATTACGTTCTACCAAACAGTCCACAATATTGTTTTATCGTTAAGACAGGATTCTTATTGATGTTTAATATATAGATCAAAATGCAATGAGTTATTTTCTAAAAAAAATTTATATTGTACTTTTTTAATTTGTTTTCAATTATCTGAAATGCCCATTGTCTCAAGAGATTCAGATAACCGAAAGTCTAGCATATTAGCTAAAAATTTTTAACAGCACATATTATATAATAATAGTCACTTAGAAATATCTTTTAAAAAAAAGTTTTTTGGTTACGTTATCATGCTCTAAAATATCATTAGAATTCCCAACACATTTCGAATAAGTACTTCTCGTAAATAAGTTTAAGCTCGTATGTTATAAATAGCGACTAAAAGATTTTTGGTAAACACCGGTAATTTGTAGTATTAAAAACAGGATTTCTCAAAAATGACGTTTTTCTGCGTCAAATTTTTAAAATTTCATAACTTTGAGGCGCGTTGTAAAAGTGATTTTGAAACCTTTTTACTGTTACATTTATTATAAATTAAATACTGTACTTTTTTAGTTTTAAAAGTTTAATTTTAAAGGTATTTTCAAATATAAAAATGCTCAAAAATAGCGTTTTTTGTGACGTAATAAAAGCTGCATGTGATTTAAAAAAAATAAAATAGTTGTCATTCCATTCCTAGATTTCTAAACTATAGCATATTTTCTTTAGAAAGATATTTTATTGTTCAAAAATAGTAAAGATGCAAAAAGTAAATTTACCTCAAAAAGTGCCAAATTTTTGGTAATATAAAAAAAAATATTTCTAACATTTTTTTGTAGTATTCTTATTAAATTAGAATTTTCTAACTAAAAAAGTAAAAAATCAAAACATCTAGAAAAGCTACCAGTTTCTTTAATCATAACAATTATTTGCAACCCTCATTAAATAAAGCATTCTTTTGTGTTGTTCTGTTATTTGTAGGTTATGCATTGAAATCAACTTAAGTGGTTTTAACCCAACCATGCAATCTTTCAACTCTTTGCTCATTGAAATAACACTAGCAGTCACATAAACATCAAAAAATTCAATCATGAGATCAACCAAAATATGTTATTTTTGTGCTACATCCATTTTTTATCAACAACTGAATATTTTAAAGATTCTTTAAGTTTTCTATATAAACATTCAATTTACTTTGTTGAGTTTCCGTTAATTTATTACACAATTCATAAATCCTCTTAATTGAAAAAGTTTCTAAATGTTTTTAAAATGTTCGTTTCTTTTTTTCGTTTGTTTATTAGCAATATTCAAATTATGATAGTGCTATGACGAAAATATTATTAATCTTGCTAGTTTAAAAAATGATAACATTATGGATGTTTAAATAAAGTCAGCACAATTTAGGGAGAGTTTAATTAAAAGTTATATTTAATGAAGCTTCCTGAAGTTATAAATAAAGTATATCGGTCAACTAGAAGTGTAGCAAAAGTTCTGAAGGAGCTATTATTGGGAGAGTTTGGTGGTTTTCAAAATCCACTAGTAAGATTCATAGAGTTAATGCAGTGTGATTTAGATAGTACTGACCCAGAAAATGCTTTAACGGAATTACGAACTAAATATACTGTTCTAGATACCAAATTGTCAAAGAATAAAATTCAGATAAGAATGTTAATGAATTTTCTAGGGAATAGTAGTAACATGGTATATTTGGAAATAGAAAAAGTATTAAAGAAAGAATTGTAAAATAAGAATATACAGAGGTATCAGCTGTAAAGGAATATACTTCAAAATCCAAAAAATATACAAGATGAAATTGCTAAGGTAACTAAATTGGAATTTCAAAATACAAATAGATTATTAAGCAAAATTAAAACGTTTGACTACAAGAATAATCAAACATCTTTTAAAAGAAATGCAATGATAAATAGTGAAATAGTATCGATTGGTAGTAAAAGAAAAATAAACACTTATCATCAAATAATTTTGTATAAATAAAAAAAAGTTACGCAAAATAGTCATTGTTTAAAAAGTCTTGGTAAATATTCTCTACATTTACAAGTGTAAGGACTATTTGTAATGCTTTTATTTTCCTTTGTGTTTTACTTTTTAAATTGCCAATAAATCTTTTTTTTAATACTATTAGCAATGAATTTAAACAGTATTCATATTACGAAATATTATTTTTTGATTATATTGTTTGCATAACTACAATTTTTTATGTTGTCTGTGTTATATGTTTTTTTGTTAAAACATATGTAGTTAGAGATAATTTTTGACACTGTATTTTATACGAGCTTTAACTAAGACATGAATCAACTCATGTTTCTAAAAATTTCTGTTGAGCATTGGGAGAGAATGTAAAAGATATTAAAACACCACAATGATTGTTTTCAAATTTTCGAGACAAAGAAATAAATTTTGACTATGAAGCATGCATTTGTAAGACTTCTGCTTTTAATTAAGATTTTTTGAGATCTTACGGCTTTTAAACTACTTTTAAATGACCTTTATTGTATCATGTTGTCAAAATTAGACAAGAAAGTTTATAAAAAAGACAAAATTTAAAAAAAAGTAAAATAATTTGTTATTTGGTATCATCAAATCTGACAACAAAAACTGGGAAATATCTCGATGAGCTAAACATTAATGATCTTTCTTTTTTAACATACTTTTCAGTTGTGCTCTATCTAATTACTGTCCAGTTTTGTCTCTAAATAACTTTTTTAATTGTAGAGACTTCGGTAAAATCAATAATGTAATTTCTTATTTTTCTGAAACTTTCTTTATAAAGATTAAAAAATTCTTCACATCTGAAATTGGTAACGTGTCTACTAAATGAAGACTATTTGTAGATAATATACACAGAAAAAAATGGGAAAAATTTTGACAAATCTATCTGAAATGCAAAAAAATTTCCCACCCATTAAAAAAATCAAAATTTATTCAAATTTTAAAATTATCAATGGGCAACAAAAATGTTTTAAACGATAGAAAATATTTGTTGTCGCAGAATTTTGCTGTTTTTTTACAAAATTATATATGTTTTATATTTTAAATAATGTAACTTTTATTTAATCTTAATGTTTTTGATATAATGTTAATCTTAGAATCTAATTTTTTTTTCTAATATATATGAAACATGTTGTTATAACTCAATTTCGTGTAGAGTTGTTAAGTTTTAACAAAAATCATTGTCCTAAACAATTTATTATCAACAATAAAAATAAAAAATCCGTAATAATAACAACAAAAAGCCAAAAATTATTATTTAACCTCACAAAGCATTAATAATTAAAAATATTATTTTAGTATTTGTTCATATATTAACTTTAAATATTTATAAGATATTTTTTACTATAGATAAAAATCTATATAATTTTATAACTTTTCATAGATTTAATTTTTAAATTGCTACGTCAAACAGCATGTTTGACGCAAAAAAAAACTATCATATATATATAAGGTCTTTATTGTACACTCAAAATTTTTTTTGTGTTACAAGTATGTAATATACAGACTTTGTTAACTTTTAGTGGATAATATTACAAATTCTGTATATATCAGATATTTCACCAAAACTACATACTCATTTTGCATAATGAAAGAAGTATGTGTTTATACATTTTAGCAATCACAACATTATTTTTTGACCATTTTTTTTTAGCATAGGCAAGGAAATAATAAATACTACATAAATATATATAAATCATATTTTATTAAGTAGACAAAACAATACATTTTAATTTAAAAAAAGTTAAAAATAAGTAAAAATTATAGATTTAATTTTAACAAATTACTCGTCAATTTTAAAACATCCGTATTTCATAAAAATTCTGTTTGCAAGTGTTTTGTTAAATTTTAATGGCTTCCCCTCCAAACTTTGACTTGTTCCATCAGATTCATGAATCATGTTGTATTTAATTTTTTATATTTTGAACAGGAGTTGATATATTCCTGTAATGTAAAAAGAAGACTGTTGTTTTTGTACCTTAACAACAAATAATTTAAAAATTTTTTTTTGAAAACTTCATTCCTATGTAATCGAATTTAATATTTGCAATTGCTGGTTCATCATTTTGATCATACTGAACTCCCAAGATTGACATAATATTGACGCGTGATTGAAGTTGAGAATCGCAGTAGTCCCTTTCTTTTACCAATAGATACGCCAATACATTCTCACACGTTACATTATTTACCAAATTTTTATCATTTACCACAACTGCTTCTGTAATTTTCCTCTTCCGTGATTTGTTGAAGAACTTGCTTGTCAACTTTCTTAAGCTTGAAATAAAGATGTAGCGATTGTAGTACTTCATTTTCATACATTATCTAAATATTAAAAAAAATTTAAAATTAATAATTATTGATAAAAATTTAAATATTTAAAAAAATTGACGACATAATTATGACAAAAAAAATATATTTTAAGTAGCGCGTAGATATATAAATTATGAAATTTCGTAAAACTTACTTTCCATCATATATAAAAATTGGGATAGTACAAAACAGTCCAAAATATTGGAAGTTTGTGTACAAAATCTACCAATGTCTTTTTAATAGCTTATATTATGAAAAATTGTAAAAGCAGTTCTCTTAAATAGAAAATTTGTCAAAAATAATTCTACTTATAATATAGATGAAATATTAATGTATGATTGTTTTTCTATGGTAGTAGATTTAAATTATGTCTTGATAATCCCTAGAAATGTTAATCACAGAAATGAAGATGAGGAAAATAAAAAAAGTTTAAAAAAATATATAAATACTTCTAATCTTTTTACATTTAAAGTGATAATTTATGTGCATATTACTTATTTATAAAGTGTTACTAGTCTGTAATTTAACAATTTTTTCTCCAAATTACAGATTATCATCTGTTAACTGACATAATTTCTGTAAAATTACAAAGTATTTGTCCGTAAAATAGCATTTTATTAGTAAATTCAAAAAAGTCTGTATATTACATACTTGTAACATAAAAAAGTTTTTGGGTGTATTTTTTCAGTTCTTATAAAGTTTTAAGTTACTCATACTCATCATTTTAAGATGTTGTTAACACCACATGGCGATCCTGGCATCCAAATTTTTGAGAAATTACTCTGACAAATAGTTTTAGTTAGTCGTTTTTCCTCATTTCCTTCTTTATTAATTAGACACTTCATAAGTCTAAAATTTTCTTAATTTATTTATTTATTGTCATTTTGATTACATTTACAAGTATAAAATTGTAATCATCATCTCATATATACCAATATTTTTTATATATATTACATGTCATTGTTTTGAATTGTAAGCATTATATTGCTCATATTTATGACAATTAAATTTAAATTTTTTCAATTTACCGGATACAAATATTTAATTTCAAATATATAATTCATTACTTTAATTTATTTATTTTGTATTTATTAAATTTTGTTACTTATAATTCATACATAATTCTCACTAAGTTAAAACGGACATAGATCGACGTATTCTTAAGCGACAAAAAATCATGACTAGTAATCAGATTAAGTTTGACGCGACACCCCTAGATAAGTTTAGAGAAAACTCAAGGGAATACTTAGACTATTTAAATAAAATTTTCATCATTAGTGATATTGACGTTAAACAAGATTTTGACTATGTTAAGCAATTTTTGAGAACACAAAGTAATTCTACTATCAGCTTATTTTTTGATACTTACAAAAACACTGAGTCATGGAGTAAAAAAGCTGTGGAAGAATTTTGTAATTCCTTATTATCAGAAGTCCCTAATAGATCCGTTAATGAGTTAATGAATTTAGCTAGAGCAAAGAAACAAAAAAATGAGAATATTAAAACTTATGCTATGCGTTTAAAATCACTGTTGTCGTTCATGAGTAATGATGAGAAAGAGCAAGTCATACTCTATAAGATAGTATGTGAAGCAGACGATAGTTTACGAAGCTGTCTATCTGAGGTTAGTAATTTCACTTTTACTGAGATAATTGCTGCGGTTGTCGAATATTTTACGATTAATGAGTTTAAACGATCACTAGTACCATCAGAGAGTAGAAATGAGAGTTCCTTTAAAAGTAGTACCTATTCCTCTAATTTTAGAAGAGAAGATAAATCTGTTTTGCAGTCAGTATCTTCAGATAAAGTTAAAGATAAGGTTAACAATACTGATAGCTCTGAATTGATGATTAAAACAGATAGCATTAAGCATTCTCCAGAAGCAGGCAATTCTACGATATCTTGGGGTGATAGAAACCTCCAGTCAAAAAAGACATTAGTAGATGAGAATCTTTCGTATAGTCCTTTAGTCTACGAAGTCATCCGTATTTTTGGTAAAGATGTTGTAGTCATGTTAGATAGTGGAGCTACGTGTAACATTTTAGCATTACAAGAAGTGCAAAAGCATAATTGGCGTTTCCATAGAGAAAACTTTGAGGTAAAAGGAGTAAATAATACTAGTTCAAATTTTATCGGTTTCTTAGATGTTAACGTTTCGAAGATAGAGTTAACTAAAAATGTCACATGTCGTTTCTACGTATCTTCATGTAATGAGAGCTCCATTAGTGGTGGTCTTTGTCAGGAATTAGACATATCCGTTGACGGTAAACTAGAGGAAGCTAGAAATAGAAAGGAATCTTTTATCGCCCAACTAAATGAGTTAAATGAGAGTCAACCACATATTGTTAGCTATTTGTTAAGTCATCCAAAGATATTCGATGATAGTATTCTCCAACCTGTTCTTATCACATCTATTCCCCTCTCTTCTACACCAGAGAGAAAATTATTTAGAAGTTATAGACCTAAGGACGAGAAGTTAAAATACTTGGCAAAAACATTACGTAAAGAAATAGTAGAGGGCAAAATTAGGCAAGAATTTGATCCTTACCTTACATCTCCTACGCATGTTATCAATGAATCTAAACCTCGCTTAGTCATTGATGCGAAACAAGTAAATAAACATATCCAGGATATATATCTTCCTTTACTCTCCCACCAAGATATGCAAGATCGTATTGCAGGTGCAAAACGGTTTTATAGATTTGATTTCACAGCAGCATTTAAGAGCATAGCTTTAGAAGAATCAGATAAGTATATCTTTGGCTTTTCAACAACATTTGGTTCTTATGTTTCCAACGTTCTTAACTTCGGATATTCGTGTAGCGCACAACTGTTTCAACAAAAGATGGAACAACTTTTCCAAATATACAATATCCAAAACTACCTTTTATACATTGATGACACATTACTTTTTGGTGATGACCACTCGTTAGAAAGCAATGTATTGAAATTTCTTCAAATGTGTAATGATTATAATTTAAAAATAAATTTATCCAAATCTGAATGGAATTGTTCCTCTGTGACATTCATGGGATTTAAGATAGATTGTGAAGGCATTCATGTTCAAGAAGATAGAAAGATTGAGCTAGAACTTTTGAGAGCACCCACTAATAAAACAGAAGCCAAGTCAGTCTTGGGAAAATTTTCATACGTAGGTAGACATATAAAAGAGTTTAGTCAGATAACAGCAAGCTTACATCCATCAGCAGCAGAAGAATATACCCTCAATGAGCGTAGACAAGCTGATTGGAATAAGCTACAAGTAGCTATTAAAGATTTCCTTGTTATGCACCACCCTCCTAGAAATTCCACTATTATATTTGAAGCATTACCAACACATGATTCAATTCATGGTCATGCATACTTTTTTGATAATTCCAATAATAAAAATAAATTAAACAATAAAAAATTAGTCTCCGTATTTATGCGTAAGATGAATAAAGCAGAATATAATTATTCACCTGCCGAGAAAGAACTTCTTACTTTAGGGTCCTTGATAGAGCATGAACGTAGATTTATAATATCCAGAAAAGTAGTTCTTCTCACTAGAAGCCCTTTCGTATTTACCATTTTAACCTCACCCTTTGAATCAGTTCTCGACCAGTCTTCTAGATTACAGAAGTTGGCAGCAACGATTCTTATAGAAAATCTTGAAATAATAAAAGAAACTTCACCACATAAATGTGAGCAGTCTCTTACAAAATTAGTATCAAATTCCACAAAAATTGTGTTACCCAAACAGACGCCTAGTACTGTGAGTGAATTTGATGTTGACGAAATTGTTAAGTTCCAAAGTACAGATGCAACATGCCATCTACTAAAAGAGTTCCTCAATGGTAGTCTCAAGGACATAAATAAAATTGATGCACCGTTTATTAAAGACTTAGATGCACTTTATTTCGATGGTCCTTTGATTTGCTTTGAGAGACGTCCGGTAGTTAATCTTAGTTTAGTTGAAAAAGCTGTTAAGATTATTCATTTTGCTACACACGCTGGAACGACTGATATTAGAAGGAAGATTAAATCTTCTGTTTACTGTCATAATATTTCTTCTGTTGTTGACAGAATTGTCGGTAGTTGTCATTCATGTTTAACAATGAGAAAACTTCCTAATAAATTGTATGTGTCATGGGTCACTGCTGAACACCCTAGACAAATTGGTTCATTTGATTTATGCTATATTGATAACTCAACAGTAATTGTGCTTGTTGATCATTTTTCTAATTATATTTATGCTCAGGATTTACCTGATAAATCCTCTCAATCTCTTATTAATTTTTTTAGTCCTATAATGGACGAATATTCTTTTGTAATCCTTATCTCTGATGGGGAGCCTGCCCTTACGTCTAACGCTTTGTCAGAGTTTTTTTCTTCATATGAGATCTGTTTTCACAACGATTCCCAGCCGTCCAATTCTCAGAAGATTACTTCCGTTAAGTATCGCCCAGAGTCAAATGGTCGAATCGAAGATCGTATAAGTTCACTTAAGAAGAAACTCAAAAAAGTTGCTCTGTTGAATATCTTACCCTCTCAAAGATTGCAATGGGCTACTAATGCATTGAATACTTCGTTGTCTAGAACAAAAAATACGAATGGTGAAGTTCAGTTTCTGTCACCAGCCGAAAAATACTACTTAAATTGTGCAGTTCTACCTGTTAAATTACCTACTTTTGAAGAATGTGTTCCATCTTCTAAAGATATTTACTTTAAACCTCGTGGTACTGCGTCAGAAAAATTTGAAAGAGGTAAACTTCTTGGTACGTATGGCCGTCAAGTATCTTTAGTAGAAGATGAAGACGGGATGACACATTTAATTTCTTCGAATTATGTTTTTGAAGGTACTCCTTCTCCTTTATATGCACCGTACACGTTAGCCGACTCAGTACTTTTGAACAAAACTGAACCTGTTTTGCAAATTCCTGAATCTCCTCTAACAACCCCTCCTTCGTCTCCCCCGGACTACCAACATGCGTTGGACGAATCTCTGGAAAGACACGTTCATGAATTGTCGGATGTCATGAATAATATGAGTTTTGAGATCCCTGTCGATAATACGTCTCTCAATGAAAACCATGTTGAAATTGATTATGAGCAACAAATTGAGCTGAAATCTCTCCAGCCGTCTATTAAGTCCGAAATCGATCTTTTAACATTATTAAAACAAAATCCCGATTGCTCTTTCGCTGTTATTGACGGAAGTGCTTCAAACTCTAAGAACATACAGGAATGCTTGATGGTCGGACATGGTGTTGGTATTGTTGGTTGTTATAACAAATCCCTTTTGCTTATATCTAGAAGATCATTTGCCGTTGGTCGCTCAACTGCACCACGTATGGAAACGTATGCACTTATGTTTGCTTTAAAGATAGCTCAACATCTTAACGTCAAAAAATTAATAGTTATCACTGATTGTGATTATGTATCAAATACCTATATTAATGAATGGTATAAAAATTGGTTTGATGAGAGAGAGAATTTTCCCCACTCCAGCTTATGGAAACAAATATCAGACCTTAAATCTCCATCATATTGGGTTTACCACTGTATAAGAGATGCTTTTCCTTTTCACTCTTTTGTTGATAAAGTTGCCAAAGGTCAATTCGAATTGGAAAGTCTTAACTTAGAAATATTCAACCCGTTGAGAGAAATTGGTATTACACTTCCTTCACATGATAATACGGAAGAGTTTCTGAGACTGTTAAAATAAGTATCTTACCCCCTCTCCCAGATGCTACGTCAAACAGCATGTTTGACGCAAAAAAAGAAATAACTATCATATATACAGGGTGTTCCATAATTAACTCCCCACCTGCGAGAGCTTATAACTTTTTTTTACGAAGAGATAAAAACATGAAATTTTGCAGGTTAGTAGAACTAAGAAACAATATTTTTTATTTTTTTTATTTTTAAAAAATTATGGTCCCGTTAGGACTTTTGGCCATTTTTAAAAAATGTGTTTTTTTCGCCTTTATGAGTACGTAACTTTTTAATATGAAGAGATATTGAGATGATTCTTTTACAGATCGAAAGCTCAAATTCTTTTGTACTAGAATTTTCAATATCATAAATATTTAACTTCATTAACATTGCTTAATTTTAAATTAAAACAAAAAAAACACGATTTTTGCCAAAATTTCGTAGTTTTTTTAAAATTAAAGCTCATTGAGAAGATTCTCACAAAAGTTTTATTATTATTCTAATGGAGTTAACGAAGCTCTATCGAATGAGTATAGTGCCATTAAAATCAAATGCCATTGACGAAAGTTATGATTTATCAAAGATCACAAATTTCGTACTTCCGGTAAAAAATAAAGTTACAAACACTGTTTTTTTTAACATATTTAATACCTAATAGTATTATTTTCATCAATAAAGTATGCTAATTTACGGTATATTGCTCATTTGTCTATATTTGGCCAAAAAAATTCCAATATGTTTTATCATTTAAATTTTTTCAAAAATCATTTTTCTTAACATTTATTACAATTTATCTGCGTTTTATACTATTTTACATAACAATTGTCCTATACAGGGCCGTCGCGAGGGTTTTCTGCGCTCTAGGCAAAAACATTTTTTGCGCCCCTTTATTTAAAAAATAAAATTAAAACATAATATATACAAAAATTATATATTTATTAATATAAACAAAAAAATATACATTTAATAATGTAAAAAAATTTTACATTTAATAATATAAATATAAATATTAAAATTTTATTTTTCGTGCCTTCCTTTTTGCAAAATCTACTACTAATTCTCGTAAATCCAATTTTGAAGCTTTATCACATTCAATAGAAATTGTTGCCAAATCCACCAACTTATTTTGTGACATTGTTGAACGTAAGTAAGATTTAATAAGCTTCAATTTTGAAAAACTGCGATCACCACTAGCTACCGATACAGGAAGAGTTAACAATATCCGTAAAGCAATATAAACATTTGGCACACAATCAACCATTTTTTGTTGTATTATAAATGCCAGAACTTCTATTGGTGGAATAGATTTTGGAAGTCTGCGAGCCACTACATAAAGTTCATTACAGAGATCATTGGCATCAATATCGTTATTGTTATTGTACGTCAAGGCTTCTTCAAATTTTTTGCAGTCAGAGAGTAAGTCTTCAGTCTTCCTACTACCAGAATTGTATATATCATACAAGAAGCCAAAGAGAGCATTATGTTGTTCTAATTGTTCAAATCTCTCTTCAATTGATTGTATAGCCATGTCCAACACAGGATAGTAAAATTCTACCTTAAACTTCTGTTTAGGATCTTGAAGTGCTTCATCTGAAGATTCATAATCAAACAGCTTTTTCTTTCGCCTTCTACGAACTTCTATGTCAAATTTTGGTTCTATTTCTTGTTCTTTTGCTAATTCAGCAGCATCAACCAAAACTTTTTCATATTCTTCATCACATCTGCATTGTACAAGGTATTTTTTTGTTACTTTCAATTGTTCTGTTGTTGATGTTATATCATCATCTTTCTCTTGAAGTACCTTACTTGCGATATTTACCTCAAACAGGATATTGTACCACGTGACCAAAGATACCATAAATTTGTACTTACAAATTGCATCAGCAAGTACCTTTGCTTCAATTCTAGCTGAATTTCCTGATAAAGTATTTAATTTTGGGTCGTCAAATATCTCCAGTAATGAATCGTATATTTCACCAAGATTATATCGTAAAGGCTTTAATGCGTCGATTCGGCTTTCCCAGCGAGTTTCACAAAGCCCCTTAAGAGAGAAGTTAATTATGTGATTAGATAAAACTTGCCAACGTTGAGTAGATGCAGGAAAAAAATTGTAAATTTGTTGAACCAGTCCAAAAAAATTAGTTGCATCAAGGCAGCATTTAGAAGAATCATTGACCACCAAATTCAAAGTATGTGCACTGCAAGGAACAAAAAACGCACGTGGGTTTATTTCTAGTAGTCTCTTTTGAACGCCATTTTCTTTCCCTTTCATATTACTGCCATTATCATATCCCTGACCACGAATGTTTTCAACCGGTAGTTCCATTTCTTTAAGTTTATCAAGTAAAATTTCCGTCATAGATGCACCAGTTGTTTTTTCCATTGGGACAAAACATAAAAAATTTTCTTTTATTACTACTTTATTTGATGATAAATCGACAAAACGTGCAATCATTGTCATTTGTTCGACATGACTAACATCTGGTGTGCAATCTAAGATAATTGAATAATATTTAGCTAATTTAATAGACGATAAAATTTTATTTTTTATAGCATTTGACAAAATTTGAATAAGCTCATTTTGAATATCTTTTCCTAAATAGTGAACCATTGTTTCTTGATTTTTGACTCTACGTAAATGCTCGTTCATTACTGGATCAAAAATGGCTAAATACTTAACAAACTTTAAGAGGTTACCATTATTTATACTGTATAATCTCTCAGTTGTTCCACGAAGTGCCAAGTTTTGTGTGCCAAGTACTCTGATTAAAGCTATTAAACGTTCCAGTATTTGATGCCAATGTTTTTTCTCTTGCTTGATATTTTGTTGGTTAATACTATCGATGGTTGAATCATTTGATAAACGCAAATTCAGCTCTCTCCAGGTATTATAATTCTCCAAATGATAACTATTTCTTTCATGTGAAGAAAGAATTGCTCCAATGTTTTTCCAATCTCTGGAACCGGAAGTTTGAAGAACTGACGTGTTTTTCTTTTGGAATAATTTACAGCAAAAACAAAATACCGAATCACATTTAATAGAGTATACTAACCATGAACGACATACTTCCTCACCATTGGGCAATATTCGTTTGTAATATGTTGGAGTAAATCTTCTTTTATGTATATCTTTTGGAAAATCATACTTGCTAATTTGATGTGGTCCTTTTTTTGTAAGAATAATTCGAAAGTTATCATCGAAATCAGAAGGCCAACTTGCAGAGTCATTATAATCGACATTAAGAACGGCGGGATCTTCTTCTCTACTGCGATAAGGTGGCTCATTTTCCAAATTGTCTTTATCACAAACAGTAACTTCGTTATCAGTTTTTTTTCCCTCCTCACTACCTTCAATGTGAATATCTGATTCCGTAGTAGAAGAATTTGCTACTGCTGCAGAAATCTCAGGATTTTGAACACATTTTTCTTCGTTTGTATTACGGGAAGACAAATATTTTAAAAAAGAACCCGATAATTAGGCTATTTACTTGTAATTTTCAGCTTTTCTTTTTCGATACTGTGCTCCAGAAGGGCGTTTTTTATCAGCCATAATTGACTATAGTAAAAATATTTCTATTGGTATTCGCTCTATATAAATAAATATTAACAAAAAATAATAGTGATGAACTTACCTAACAATATATAGAGCTATCCAAGAATAATTAGCAGCTTCAATTAGTTATTAGTAGATCTAAAAAACAAATTTTATATAAATTATCTAAATTACGAAATAGAGAAATAAATATAATGAGATTCTACTCTATACAACTAAAAAAATAGTTAAGGATGTAAAAGGTAATTTAAACCAGTAATTGGGAATATGTTTATTCGTCATTTTGCACCCCTCTCATGCTTGCGCTCTAGGCAATCGCCTAGTTTGCCTATACCGTAGCGCCGGTCCTGGTCCTATAAGAGCATTTTTACGCATCTTTCAAAAATGTCGTATTTTCGACCTTGTTCTCATTGAGCTTATGTTCGAAATATGAATAATTAGTAGTAAAAAATAAAATAATATTTCAACTACTTTCAATAAAGAATTATTATCGATGTTGAAAAATTGAAAGAAATAGCATAATTTTTTTCAAATACTAAAGAAAATGAAAATTAGACTATTTTTGAATTGTCATAACTTTCTTGAGACTTATTACCAAGAAACAAGATTATTACCGTTGAATAGAGCTTCGTTAACTCCATTAGAATAATAATAAAGCTTTTGTGAGAATCTTCTCAATAAGCTTTAATTTTAAAAAAACTACGAAATTTTGGCAAAAATCGTGGTTTTTTTGTTTTAATTTAAAATTAAGCAATGTTAATGAAGTTAAATATTTATGATATTGAAAATTCTAGTACAAAAGAATTTGAGCTTTCGATCTGTAAAAGAATCATCTCAATATCTCTTCATATAAAAAGTTACGTACTCATAAAGGCAAAAAAACACATTTTTTAAAAATGGCCGAAAGTCCTAATGGGAACATAATTTTTTAAAAATAAAAAAAATAAAAAATATTGTTTTTTAGTTCTACTAACCTGCAAAATTTCATGTTTTTATCTCTTCGTAGAAAAAAGTTATAAGCTCTCGCAGGTGGGGAGTTAATTATGGAACACCCTGTATATAGGGTCTTTATTTATATTTTTTCAGTTCTTATAAAGTTTTAAGTTACTCATACTCATCATTTTAAGGTGTTGTTTACACCACATAAATAGAAACTTTAAACTATCAAAAAAAATTTCCGCCTTCAGAAGAGTGTAACTTCATAAAAAAGTATAATTTATAATAATTCAAACTAATTAAACTTATTAACAAAAATATTGTGATATGTTAATAAATGCTCTTTATGAAAGCATTTATAATCTTACATAAAATTAAATTCTAATTTTATATTTAAAAAAGCATTGTAGAAGACAATCTAAGTTTTAAAATAACAATAATATAATAAAAAATAAAAACTTATTTTAATAACTACTTAATTACTGCTCTAATTTTTATGTACCATATAATTGCGATAAAACTAGTCGCAATTCAAGAAAATTCAAATTTTGTTAGGTGGGAAAAATTTATTACATTTTACACAAAAATGCTTCCCACTTTTTTTCTGTGTGCACTAGATTTAAAGCTTTTTGATCAATAGATGATGATAGGATCGCTACAATAATTAACTACTTATATACATGCTTTATACTTTTCTTCAAATCGCACTGTAGTTTACTTCCTGCAATAATTTTTACTATCCGCGGATATATCCGGATATAATCCGTATTCGCTTTGGAGCAACTTAAAATTTTTTTAAGTATCTGATCCGTTTCGCCTCTCTCCGAATATCGTACTACTTTCATATAATTTTTAAGAAATGCTTCAGATATATAGATAAATCTAAATTCAGTCTTGAATCGAATTGCAAATTCAGTAAATGGTTTTTTTTCATCGTATTTTTTAGCGTGTGGTATATTTCAGTTAAAATGATGCATCATCTGCTGCTGCGTCAGACATTGATAGTACGAATTGCTTGGAGGTACTTGGTTATAGAAGTTAGATGGTCCATAACCCTCTGGGAAACTGGTGGTTCTATCCCTCTGACATTTCGTTTAAAAAAAGTTATGGTTTCAATTTGATGATTTCAAAATCTCTTTTTTCGGAATACTATTTCCAGAATTGGAATCCTGAATAAGATCCCTTAATTTGGATGGGATAGATTCATTCTACCTTAATTGCATCTTTCTTATCTCTTTAAACGTACATAAAAAAGCGTCGTCTTTATCTTAATGATAAGATTAATTGAGACAGAAATTACTATCGCTTATAACTTTAATTTCGAAGTGATTGGTATTTTCTTTATTGGAGTCAGTGGAATCTTGTAGATAGTGACGATACTCTTCCCATCATCATCTAATGTGTCTCCTGTCAAATTACCATTTTTTTCACTATTGTTATCATTTTGTTCCATGACATCTGACTGTCTTCGTTTCGTAGATTTATTCCCAATTTAAGATTAACATTTCCTTTACCAACTCTCATCCTTATGTTTTTCTTATCAAGATGAGTTTCAGCCTTCTTTGAATAAATTACAGTAAAATTCATCTGAGATTCCGATAAAAAATATAAAGACTTTTTATTTGAGTGAAGTTCTAGGAGTTTCAAGACAGTAATGAATAATAAAGATTATTCTTAGATAAAGACAATTATACGATAAATTTTACCAAGACCTATTGGAACTTATAATTAAAAATTAATATTCTAATAGATATGAAAAACAATGAAAAAATAATGACATAAAATAATGTATAGTAAAGACTAAAAGAAAACAAACGGATTGATAGGTCAATAGGAATGGGAATATAAATAAATGAAAAATTTAATTAATATTACTTATATTGTTTTTTTTTACTTATGTATGATATTCTTTTAATTGTTATTTATTTTAGAGTATTATACACCAAATAAATTAATTTTCTGTATAATATATATTTCTAATGTATTTATACTAAAAAACAGTAAACAATATACAAAAATAGGATAAAAGGGATAACGACTATCCCAAAAACAAAAGCAACTTTGTACGTACAATTCGAAAAGAATGGAAATTTGAATTAAAAATATCTACCGTTAATTTAAATAATTATGTTATTATATGTCCATCTATACTTAATTATGTGTTTTTATAGGTTCATACACCAATAAATAAAATTTACTAAACAATGATTTTAAAATATCAATCTCAATGTTTGAATTTTCTTTTACCCATTATTTCTATTTCCATAAACAAAATAACTGCCATAAAATTGGTTATAAATCAAGGAAATTCTAATTTCATTTGGTGGAACAAATATGCTAAAATTTGCACATTTCTGCATCCCCCTTTTTTTACACACGTTAGAAATCCCGTCGGTTCTCCAAGAAACGCGTTTTTAGAAACTGACCGGAAGTACACTGAAAATACCAGCGAACTGGTAATGTCGAATCCGGATTGTTACTTTTCTAATTTAACTCACTAACCACTATGCTACCAAAACAAGCTCTGACGGAAATAAAACAATAATTACATTAAACTTTTTTATAATTAATTGTTGTTTCAATTAACTAGTAACTTATCTAAAAGTAAAAAAAGATTATTCTTGCATTCACTTTAAAAAACTTTTGGATATATAAATAAATGCTAATTAACTTTAGTTGTAAAATGATACATAGACAGTTAAGAATTATATTTTTTAAAAAAATGATTAAAATTACAAAAATATGTTTTAAAAATTAATATTTAAATAACTGATAAAAATTAAGTGGAAATATGCATTTAATTTAAGGACCCACTTTTTAAACGTTTTTAACCCAAATTTTATCGTTTTTTTTAGTTTTTTGTATTTTTATATATATAATAACATTATTGATCAATTTAACAAATTAAAAAAGATAGTCTGATAGTAGTCTTTAGTACAACCGACAGTAGTAATTTTGGTCTGGTTGAGTACATTAAATTTTTCAGGTTTTTACGTAAATACATTGTTGTAATTGTCTCAGTTAGTAATAAAAAACTGATTAATTCATCAACCAGTTTTTTATTTAATCAAATATAGCTTAATAAAAATACTTTTGTCCAAAATTTGAGTAAAAAATGATGACTTCAAAAAAAATTCCTCAAATGCTACAATCTACCTCTAAATATGTGTTAGATTACTAAATAACGATTACATTTAAGGTATATAAACTTGTTATTGTTTTTTTATTTTTCATTCCTTTTGTTCTGTCCACGTTAAAAATCGTTATTTTATTTAACTGTGTGTGTTACTAACGTTTAACAGTATGGTTATTTAACATTATTTATTATAAATACATCTCTTGTAGCATATTAAGTGTTTTATTTAGTTTTCCAAAGATGGGGGATCAAAACTAAAATTTATACATTAATCAATTTAATGATTTTCTAAATAAAAGTTTCTTTAAATTATTTTTTCTAATATCTTTTATGTGAAATAACCATAACGCTACTTAATTTTTTCCCTGAAATAAAATGTTTATTATAATAAATAGTAATTCTATGAAAAAGAAAATTAACTTTATAGTAAATATTCGATTATATGATTATTAATTTTTATCCGAAATCAGCATTTTCCATGTTTTTATGAAACTATTTTACTAAAAAATCCATTTTTTAGACTTTCTGCTTAAGTTTACGAAATTATAAAATTTTACAATAGAGGACATTGTTTCTAAATTTAAAATTTTTTAGTATCTTATATATTTGATAACCTACTATTTGATTTATTGTAGTTATAAATTTAATTCTTAACTCTCTGTGTAAAAGTCTGTCTTTATATCACACTATGTACTTCCCCATGTTATAGGAATATTAAATTGAATTTTTTTTGAAAATGAAAGAACGTTTGTAATGTTTAAACAAATTACTGTGGTATTCGTGAGATACCAGTAGTTATTGATGATAATTGATAAAAAAAAAGTTTTATTTCTTTTTTTAAAGGTGCTGTCGAAAAATCCAATGATCTAAGAATTCCAGCTATATATGCAGTACGTAATAAGTTTTGTTGATTAGAAGCATGTATCATTTGAATTAATACGCTACTGTCAAAGGAAGGGTATGGGCACATTTACAGAAGTACTTCTTAAATTCTAGTCTATAATAAGGAATAAATTTTTAAATGTGTTATCACCTGTCTCATGAAGTTTGAAAATATTACTCTTATAAAAGTTATTCAAATGTTTATGACATAACTTTTAAACTCTCTTGTATCTAGTGAGTTTTATATATCCATTTCTTCTATTTCTCTACCTACGCTTCGTATTTTCTTAAGGCAGAGCTTAGCAGGGCCTCTGACATATGGCCACTCAATTTTGCTTGATAAAATAAAATAAATTGAATTAAAATTTGCTATTTAAAAAATAAAATGAATATATAATTATAATAATGATAGCAATGTTAACAAATGATAGATTATTAGTTATACTTAAATTTCATTTACTGATAAATTGATATCGTAGATTATCAGAACTTCCTATGAGAGCTTAACAGTTTAAATAATTGTCGATCAGCTAGGAATACTTCTAGTGAGCATGACGAATGAGGCAGAGTTTTACCACCTCATTTATCTAAGCTTTAGAATTATAATTTTTATGGTATGTTGTTTACATTGTAGTAATTTTGTTGAATTATTTGAGCATGCTTCATTTTTTTTGTAACTTCGACAATTATCAAAAAAGCATCTACGTTTAATAGTTTTACTAGCCAGTAGAAAATTGTATTGAATGGCTTCAATTACGCATGGACGTACAAATAATATTATCATTGAGGATCAATATAAATTAAATCAAATTAAAAATCTAAAATATGTATTTTTAAATTATGTCAATAATATTATTATATTAACAAAGATTAGAAAAAAACTTTATATATACTTTATTTTTTTTAAATTATTGTATTCATCGTCATCTCTATACTTATCATTCACCATATTGCCAGTTCTTTTAATCGATTGGGAAATTATTTTTGCTGTAGGTTTAATATCAATCAACTTATCAATATCAATTAGTTTTCCATTTAATTTCCTATAATTCGGCGTTAGATGAGAGTTGTGTGATGGTGATATTTGAAAATAACTTGAATTAAATGAACAATTCTTATTAATTCCATATGGTAAATTGGTTGTTAATAAAAAATTAGTACCATCCTTAATTATATTTGAAACAGTTGTTGAGAAAGGGCTAAAATATGGTTTCTTATTGATTGTAGAGTTATTCATCACATCATTGCTTGTAACATCAAGTTCCCTTAAAATATCATTGATTTTAAAAGAAGAATATCTTGCTTCTTTTGCAAGTAAATCCTTACTACTACCATTATACTTTGTTTTTTTTATTCCTTTATCTCCTTCGAAAAGATTAATGATATTGGATTTTTGGATTGATTTCTTCAGAAGGCACTGTAAACGATCATATGAATTTTTTGAAATTTCTTTATCCTTATACTCGGATGAATTAGTTCCGTCTAATGGAATCGAAGTATCTTTAGATAAAAGAGAAATGTCATAAGAATCCTCTTCTAAAGACATTTGATTGTCTACCATTAATGATGATAAAAGTGGCAACGAATGAACTTTAATTTGTGAAAAAATATTTTTTTTTTGATCATTTGACTGAAGATAAGTTAGTTTTTCAACACAACTTATTGGTTCTTTAAAGGATACTGGACCGTCAGGTGTCATTTCAAATGCGTACGATATTTCAGTAATAATTAGTGACTTGCGAACTCTTGGTAACAAAAAAGTATTCTTTTTATGCAAAGAAACATTATCTAAACTTTTTTTACTTCTTTCATTTGAAAAAGTATCTGATGGTGAATGAATATCATAAAGTTTATCGTTATCAAACCTATTGATACGTGAGGTGATATTGCCATAACTAAAAGTTTCTTTCTTTTTAAGGGCTTGTTCATGTACTTTTTCTACGACATTCTTTTCAATAGTACCGGTTTTACTAAAACTTTTTCTCCCAATAAATTGTTTTGATATTACAGAACTATAGAAGGTATCTTCATTATTAGAGGAACTCTCTAGTGAATTGTTTGACATTACTAGAATTATTGAAAACCACAAAAAATGACGAATAGTTTAATAGTTATTTAAAAATGACACACGTGGCTACTATCATGAAACATAAATAAGCTTAGAGATAATTTTTTTCGTGTTAAGCGTAGGTCTACTAAAATAGTCTTTGAAAGAGAAGAAGCCAATTTAAAATCATTGTTTTTTTATTATTATAAACATTTTTAATACAATAAAAAGAACACGTACAGATATTTTGGTGTTTCGTTTATAAAACATGAATTTAACTCCTCCTTTTACCCAAACAAAGTTAAAAAAATATCTCATATCTATATATTAATCATTTATGATAGAAAAAATTTCATTTAGAAAGCGTAAAATTCATCACTATAGCATTTTCGATTAAATGTCATTTAAAAGTCATACACAATTTTAGGATAAAAAAGTTCCTTTCTGAAGTTAGTATATATCTTTTCTTTTAATATTATTATTGTCAGTAGAAATATTATGATAAAAAAGTATAAACTATGAACTAAAAAAACACATTTATTTGAATATAGGAAATGAAATTTAGATATGTTACTTATATTGATTATGCTTTATTTATTCAAATAAACATTAAATAAAAAGTACAAGAGTTTCAAAATCAATTCATTCATCTCAATGAATACTTTATAATATATATTCTCAATGTGAAAAAACATCGAGTACTCTCGTAATGAAGTAAAGGAAAACAAAGTATTTGAGTTTAGTGAATGTGTAAAGATCTAAATATGCAATAAAATTGCCTACTGATACAATATTTCATTTCTCTTAAACATTGATACCGTTGAAACTCTTTAAATTTTATAACGATACTAAAGTACAAAATTTTCAGTGATGAGAAATATCATACTAAAACTTGATAGTCGAATACATAAATACTCCAAAAAGAAATGCCGTTATATCATCTTTTTTGTTATATTAGCAGTTTAAAAAATAAATTTTCAATTATATGAGTAATAATGAAAGCATTTAAAACAATTCTACTATTCAATGTTGCAGAGATTTATGGCAATTATTCACAATTTGAAGTTCCCGCCAAGTTGTAAAAAAATAACAACATGTAGATTAAAAGGACGATAACAACATATTTTACTAATAATTGATATTTTTATAAATTTATATTACTCATGGTAATTTTAAAAAAAAAAAGCATTTTTACATAATATTAACGACCCGCAATTTTTAAAATATATATTACATACATACATGCGCAATGTTTACTTATCATTCAAATATTTATTATTATTTTAATATTTAATTAATAAATATTTAAATCAAATATAAATGTGGACTTTTCTAACTGAAAAATATTAATTAGAATTTTAAATTATACATGAAATAATAACTTATTGGAAAAAAATCTAATGTTCAAATATAATAATATTTCATTCAAATCATAAAGTTTGGTATATTGATAGTTTAAATATTTATTAATTATCTGTAAAGATATTTAAAAAGGAAATAATTTGTTTTTATAGATGAGCATAATATTTAATTTAATGTCAAAATAATAATAATTTTAATCGTTTTATTAATTGTATTTTTTATTTCTTCTAATTAACATATATCTAATAAATTGTATTTAATAGATTAATTAAAGATGGAATATATATGATGTGATAGTTTGAAAGAATTTTTATAGTTATTCTTTAATATACATTTAAACTAATGAGGAAAATATTTATTTTAAAAATTACAAATATTATTAATCACTGTTATAAGACAAAATGTTTTATATTGAAATTTTTTTTTGAAAAATATAATAATTTTATGTACAATAGCCACAAGTTTTTTTGCATTGCTCATACATTAATTTTCTGTAAAAACTAGTTTCGCAAAGTTTTGGGTTTCTTTTACAATCATCACTACCATTTTTTTCAGCGAGATCATAACAATCACTAGATGCCGGCTGATCTGTAGTTGTATCTAATGGTATACAATATTCACATGTTTTTGGACAATTTTCCTTTAAAAACGATAAATAATAAGGATGTTTGCACAACGATTTTAAACTTGGGCAACTATTTGGTCCAGTAGGATAACGATCTTCACAATCAGCGGTTAGTGTGGTATTTTCACAATAACCACACGTTTTCTTGCAATTAATCATCAAAAAGGATATATAATTGGGGTCTTTGCAATAGGCTTTTAAAGATTCACAACCTCGAGTTTCATCTTTACAATCATCGACAATTATTGGTATTAAACCATTAATGTTACCACATACCTTTTCTGTTAAAAAAAAACTTACAAAAATATTAAAGTAGAAAATTGTGCTTGTTAAAGTCATTGAAGAATAAGATATTTTGTCAAATTTTGCTTCATTTTTATTTTAATTTATAGAAGCTTTGTTTGCTATTATAAAAAAATTATATAAATAGTATTGAATTTCATTGATGTATAACTTCATAAGGAAAACTACTATTTTAAAACACAAGTTATGAGAAAAAAATAATAATCTTTTTATTTTAATTTATTTTTATCAGCTAATATTTTTTTGTATAAATTATAGGTATATAATGATAAATAAATAAATGTTTATTTTTTTGAAAAAAAAGATTGAATATTCTAAAAGATAATAAACTTAATAAAGATAAATGTATAATTCAATTTATTTACCCCTTTTAATACATATGTATATTGAATAAGTATATATTATAATGTTGATGTCAAATGCTGGAATTATTATTAAAATGTTAAATAATTAGAGTATCGAAATAATAAATACTTTGAAAGTTTTTTAAAAATAGTGTATTAAGAATTAAAATTTTAATAAAATAGATATTTATTTTTGGGTAATATTCAATTTTTTATTATATTTAAAAATTACGTGGTCTGTCCCAAAAGCAATGAGAATGAATTCATTACAAACCCGACAGGCCGGATTTAAAAGGTGAGGATACAGTTTTGTAGAGAAAATTCTTCTTTCCAAATGGTATATATCCCATTTAAATCCGAGCACTACAAAATTTTTTATGTTAAAAAAGTGCATCCTTGTTCGGTACTCTTGTCACGCACAAAAATATCATACTTTTAGGTGAAAAAAAATTTTCAAAAAATAAAAACAAGACGTCAAAGGTAAAAAACCTTCAAGCCAATTATTTATTATACATTGAGTCACTCATCATTGCCTGTTGAAGAGTTTTTATGTTCGGCAATTATTCCGACTTTACCTGTTGCTCCCTATAGTCCCAACCTACAACGTGTAACTTCTTTCTACTCTTCAAAGTTAAAAACTATTGAAAAGTAAATTATTTTGGGAATTTAGAAAATGTACGATTATCTTCGACAAGTGCTCTAAATAGTCGTATACATGAAGAATTTGGATTGACCACAAAAATTTTCTTTTATATTTTGTTTTCAAAATTTCTAAGTTTCTGTAACATTTTTTTCATGTTTTGCATAAAATTCAAATGCTCAACGCTTTTGACACTTTTTGCATGTTCATTGTTAAAGAAATTAAAAAATTTTAAGTTTGTGACGATGGTGATTTTTTTGCCGTGACGAGAGTACAAAACACGGGTCTACTTTTTTTAATATAGAAAATTTTGTAGTGCTCGGATTTAAATTGAATATATACCATTTTGTAGAAGAGAATTTTCTCTACAAAACGGTACCTCACCTTTTAAATCCGATGTCTGTGGGTGTCGTAGTGAATTCATTGTCATTACTTTTGGGATAGACCATGTACTCTTTTTGCTGAGTTATAATTTTTCCAACACTTTCATTTAATTAAAATAATAGTAGGTGACTATATCTCAATAAATTTCTATAGTCAAAAAACAACATTTCTAAAAACTTTAAGTTGCATTGTAAATTCTATTATTTTTTATTGCAAATAACTTTTCGATGACATTAAAAAATCAGTATATCATTCCAATTTATGATTTTTTACTAATTCATAAAATTTTTCCAAATCTTTAACCTCAATTCCAGGATGTTTATTTGAACAGGACTCCTCAGAATCACCAATAACCTTTTCTATCAAAAATTTAAGATCCTCTTCCTTAACCATACTTTGATTTTCAATTATTAAATTAATATTATGTTTCTTTCTATGTAATTTACCAATATCTTCTGGTAAAACACCACAACATCCCCCAATTCCCGCAATTGGCAGAATTTTGCTCCATTCATCAACATATTCAAAAAACATTTTAGCACCCTCAACAACATGAGGAAGACCGTTCTCATACATTATATCACCCTTATTACTTTTAATAATAATTTCTAAATTATTATTTGCACAATTAAAGGTACTCAAACTTTGTAGTACTTTAGAAATGCACTTCGGATAAGTGCAATTAATTCCAAAATATTTAAATTTTCTAGATTCACTTACAAGTGTAAATATTTCAACAATATTACAACCACCAAACGTTACCTTCTCGTCTTTACAAGTTATAGATAATCCAAAACAAATGTTTGAATAAACATTACTTGGTAAATCGTTCAAAACATTAATTAAACTTTTTATTTCATCATACAATGAGAATGTCTCAAACATTATACATTCTGGTGATAAACTTATTAGTGATTGAACTTGTATCTTATAGTACATATCAACAATTTCATTCTCATAAATACCATTTTTATATAGTGGGTGACATTTTAGGTCGCAATATTCATACTTATTTTGAAAGTATGTTGCCATTGGTCCACAACTTACAAAAACACTTGGAAACGATGATAAATTTCGGGCATCATTTCCATAAAATTTCATTATACATTTTGGTATTTCATAACTAATCTGAATATCAAATTATCTAATTTTATAATTTTGGTAACGATAAACATACTTTTAGTAAGTGCCAAATTTCATTTAAATTTCTCAATTTTTTATATAATTTCGGAATTGATGCCTGATAATGTGAAGTATACAACGTCTCGGAATAATTTTTTAAAAATTCCATATGAACATTGGCCAATTCCAACAATTTTTTATCAATTGTAAGATTAAATGAAAAGAAACCATGATCAATATAAGTTTGGTTTCCTTGTCGGTTATTAGAATACATCTTTTGTATAGTTGTTCCTAAACCGCCGTCTAGTATACGATATGACATGTCGACTAATGGTGAAAATACTTCAATTTATAAACTATTAAAAATCACTAGAATTGATATTCACAAACATAAAAAACGCTTATCAAAAGACGTGTCAAGAGAACTATTCAAAAATAAAATGTTTATAAGGTTTTCGAAAAAAATATCTGTTTTGAAATTAAAAAAATAAAAAGTGGTATATTTTAGTAAAAAAATAATGTTTTTTTTTAAATCAATGCATTGCTTACTAGCATGATTAGAAAACTAAAATTTTTACAGTTAAATAAGGCTATGGAGACTGATTTTAATTTTGATAAAATCCTCTGTTTCTTCGAACAAATGATCCTCTATTGTTAAAAAATGTGTAAGATATAAATGTGAGATAGATTTTTTTATTTCAAAGTATTCCACATATTTTCTGACATTTGTGATGAAATCATTTATAGAAATAAAATTTGTTTATCAATTAATACCATTTTATTTATTAATTATTGAGAAGATATCATATTTATAATAAATTTTTATTTTAATAAACAACACAATAAACATGAAAGTTAAAAATAATAATAAGAATATAGCTGAAAAAATTTTGCCAATATAAGATACGTATATTTTTTAATGTAATTTATTATTTGTTTTCTAAGAAAATGTCATTATCTTCCTATATCTTTTTTGTTTGATTCCATTTTTATGCTCTAACAAAAAGTTTCAAAAAATGTTTATATTTGTAAAATAAAGGTGACTGATAAAATTTTATATTATTTTTAAAAAAAATAAGTAGTACATTTTTAATGAAGATACATAGCTGCTCTATATGGCCCTTGTGTTTTAAGATATTGGATGACAAGTGATGGACCACCTTCAACAATGTCGTGAGGTATTGCTGATAGAGGGCACCTTTCAATAGACATTATCTCTAATGAACTACAAAGAGCCAACTCAAAAGGAAGATTATGAAGATAACTATTGTCGTTAAGATACAAAGACTTCAATTTACCCATATGCCCAATTTCTTTAGGAATAAATGTAAGCATATTCTCACCAACACGAAACTCTGTCAAATTTTGAAGATTTCCTATTGTAGCTGGTAATGAAGTTAATTTGTTACTTTGAAGCCATAATTTTGTAAGATTTGTAAGATATCCCAATTCGGTTGGAATGGAATCTAATTCATTTTCCTCAACATCAAGTTCTCTTAATTTCCGTAAATTACCTATCTGAGGAGGCAAACGTTTAAGGGCATTTGTTGAAATAACTAGAACTTCCAAATTTACTAATTTATCAATATCTTCAGGAAATGTACTTAAATTATTATTTGAAATATTTAATTCTGTTAAGGATGACCATGTCCCAAAATCTAAAGGAAGAGAAGATAACTCATTGTCTTTTAAATTCAATTTTGTAAGACCCGTTGCTTTAGAAAACATTCCAAAAGGAATTTTTGAAATTTGGTTATGTTCAAATGATATGGAGACAGCAGCTTCAAATTGATTTGGTCCCCCTTGTGGGAATGCTGTTAACATATTCCTACTAACATTTATTGTTTTTAATAGTGGTAAACTAGCTAGTAAACCATCTGGAAGGGAATGAAGTTTATTATTTTCCACAATAAATTCCTCCAATTTTGTACAATTTTTTAATGGTTCAGGGAGGTCAATTAATTGATTATACCTTATTGCTAGTCGTGTAAGGAGATTTAAATTTCCGATTGACATTGGTAGTTGTCGCAATTCATTTTGTTGTAAATCTAATTGTGATAATTTTGAGCAATTACCAATTTCTTCAGGAAGGTATTTGATGTGATTTGAGGATAACAAGCATATCGTCATTGAAGAAAGACATCCTATTTCTGATGGTAATTCTGAAATATTATTATTTCTTAAATCTATCATACGGACATTAATTAAATTCTTAATATCTTTTGACACATTTTTTATATGATTATATCGCAACCAAAGTTTCTCAAGGGAAGGTATTTTATATATAACAGCTGGAATGTGCTGAAAAAAATATTGTTAATAGTTTATTTAAGAAAATAGTAAGATATTTATGTCTTCATTTTTGAATAACATTAAACATATGACGTATTTTTTTTCTCGCCTTTTAATATAATGACAAACAGGAACGTACCTCAGAAAATTTGTTATGTCTTAAATCAAGTGTTTCTAACTTTTGTAATTGTGACAATGTATCTGGTAGTGAAGTTAAGTTATTTTCTGATAACCCTAAGATTTTTAAATTTGTGAGATGTCCAATTTCAGCAGGAAGTGTTGATAATTTGTTTTTATAAAGAAATAATTCAGATATCTGTCCATAAAGATCACCAATTACTGGTGGAATTGATTCAATGGAAGCAGAATTGAAATCTAAGCGTGTACTTCCTGATTCTTTACACTTTTGAATTTCCTTTATTATATCCTAAAAAATAAATATATATAGAAAAAAATTTTTGTTTATTTTATAATGAAATTTTTGAATATTCCCTTAATATTTAGTTACTTTAAAATTTATTTAAAGATTTAAACTAACTTTTCTTAGTTTGTTCTCTAAGGTATTAGCAGAAGAATTTTTTTCATTTAAACTACCGCGATATTTGCCTCTAGCAAAGTTAGATAATTTTTCTATAAAAGCAGAGGGACTTTTTGAACGATTAGCAATACTAGAAGTTTTAGCGTGTTTAACCTCTTTGTGCCCACCATTACTAGTTTGTTGGGATGTTTTAGAGGATGATGGTCTAAACTCAAACTCGTTATTTGCAGTCTCTTCGTCGTCCATGAAAGTAGCTATTTTAATATTACCAGATATCTCAACTGCTTTATCTTTTTCAATAGATTGTTGTTCTTTTGTATGTGTAGTTAATTTAGATTGTATATGATCAGCTAATTTTTGTGTGCAATATACAATTGAATCGGCAAATTTAGATGATGTCGAGTAGAAAGGCTGCGCACTAGGTGGTAAATAATAATAAGTATGCCTGGAATTAGGTCCAGGTGATATAGAACTTTTTGCAATACGCAAAGATTTTGACTTTCGTTTATTGCGATCCAGTGTGAAGGTTATATACAAATTCCTCCTTCTATGATAAAGAATATAAAAATGGGTGGGTTTAATATAATTGGATAAAATGAAAGGAGAATGATAAAAGATTATATCTCAATACTAGGTTATTAATTTATATATTAAACGTATATTTGTAAAATGTAAAATGACCAGGAAGATAATAATAATATAGTAATAAATTAAATAACATGATAATAACTTTAAATTTACTTATATCATAAATTATCAATACTCAGTGATGTTATAGAGCCCTTAATCTTATCAATAGTATTACCTTATAATAAGTAAACTTATTAGAAATAATAACAAAGTAAAGTTAATCAATTTAATTAATTTTCAAAAATATTATTGTATAATAACGATATTATACAAAAGGTTAATATAAAGAATTTTACAGTTAAAGTTTAATTTGTTAATATGTTTCAACTAACTGACAGAAAGTAGTACTGCTACTTATAAAAAAACCAATTAAATTATAGTTGTGTATTTGAATTTTGACTTATTATTAAACAATAAAATAATCAATCAAGCGATTATGTGAAAATATTATATTTTAGTAAGTTGTAACAAAAGAACACTTTTAATGTAATGTGAAAGCTGATCCTTTGCAGAAAAAATACTTTGTAAAAATGGCAACCTGTCTTTTGGCCTACTTTTAGAACTAATAAATTTTTATGAATGGAAAATATAAGACTAGTTTGAAATCAATTAACTATCAACAAAAGTATATGATTAAGAGAAAAACAGAATTTAGTTATTAAATACTTTTACTTTTTTTTGATAACCAAAAAAAAAGTGAAGGTAAAGAGACATTATATGAAAATAATAATATTACATTAAACGGCTCATTAACAAATATATATTTGAATAGGTAATAATAAGATGGCTCACTATTTATTAGAGAAATTGTTTCAGACATAAAAAGTTTCTCATAAAAGTGATAAATTATTTATTTAACATTTAGAAATAAGTAATTAATATAGATGAAAGTTGTAGTAAAAACTATTACAATGCCAACAACTGGTATGCCTTATAATGTATCTATTTAAAAATAAATAAAATTATTTTAAAAATTAGATGGCCAGATAAGATTAAGCGATCCTTAGTTTAACCTAAGGATTTGATAAAGGAAGCCTACTTAACTGTCTATTACTAAGACCGTTATTTTTAAAATGAAGACAATTTATTTGTGGTATCTCTTATTATCAACAACATATATATTTCAAATAGACCAAGTTTTTAGTATCATTATATTAGGAAAACAGTTATCATCAATATAAAATATTTAGTTATATATATAATTTTGAAGGAAAAATAAATCAGATTTATATAAAATAGTAGCTTTCTCTTGCTTCCCAATAACTAAGGATAATTTTATAATTTATAATATTAAAATTCAACTCAATAAAAATAATCATTGAGAAGGAAGGAAGAAATAACTGAAGTGATATGAAACAGTTGAAAATGGTGTTTAAATGGAAGGAAAAAATTGTAAACAATAAAAAAGCAATTTGATTTGTTAAAGAAAATATACATATATAGTTCAACCTATTAACAACATTGATCTAATACACTAATTTAAACAATTTTCAAAAAATGATGGTAATGGTAACGTGATTATAAATGAAAAGTAAATATTTGATAATGTTTACAAGAAATAATTAAAAATATATGACATAAAGTATATATAGTCTAATTTATAATAACAAAATTAATTTTTTTTCTAAGACTTATATTTTAATATCCCTTCAATATATAATAAAATTTTTGATTAAATTTCAAAATGTATTTTATTTCTTTGTATTACTTTTCGTAAAATATATATATTTATTTTTACTATTGGTTGTTATTATAAATATTTTTGATAGATCTCGTATAAGTTATGAGAAAAAAATTATAATATTAACAGAGTATTCTATTAAAAATTTTATATTCATGGAAAAAAAACAAAAATATTTTTTTTATTAAACTGCAAGGAAAGCATTTTAAAAATAAATAGATGATACATCAAATTTAATAGTTTAAAGACTTTTTAAATATCATTTTAATATATTACTACCAATCTTTGTCTTTTATACTTTGAAACTAAAAATCTTTAAATATTTATGAGTAAAATGACAAAAATAACTTTATATTAAAAAAATATTATACACTTTTATTGGATTATGTTGAATGAATATAAAATTTAATTTTTTTTAAATGTAACTTTATACATAAATGACAAATATTGTCAGAAAAAGTTTCAACCATCTCGACTGACTATATTAAATATAATCTTTTTAAAGCACCAACAGTTAAGTTTTACAACTATTTATATGCATATATATAATATATATATATCTTTTATCATTATTATAACTTCTTTTTATAACTATACCTTCATGCATATTTTTATTACTGTCGATTAAAAAATTTAAATATCTTTTTTGAGCATCACAGTGTGATGTTCTAATAATAACAATAATTACACATAGTTATTTTAAAATATATCACAGGAACTTAAAATTATCAATCAAGGATAACAATAATGTATATTTAAATATTTGCACCTTCTCCAATGCCTCGTTTATTTTAACAGTTAAGAAATTAAATAAGATGAGTATAATGAAACTTCATAAGTACCTCATTTTTTATTCGTTTATTATAAAACGTTTTCATTTAAAAATTAATAAAAATAATTGATGGTTAAATAGTTATATTAAATTACAAAAAATGCTTTCTACTTTTGATAAAATTGCTTTCATTTTCAGAACTAATTAAATTATAGTTGAATGGAAAATCAAAAAAGAAAAGTAGCATAGACATAAAGGTAGTAATAAAGAAACCAGGAAGGAAAATGTTTTCTTTGTTAAGTTAAAAGGAAAAATTTATACTTAATAAAATTGTCAAAGTTTAAGAAAATTGGTGTAAAAATAATTTTTCATCAACTTTATAATGTCTATGACAAAGAAGGGTAAAATTTTTTCAATTTAAAATGTTGCTTCTTTTTATGACAAAAAAAAGTGATTTTAAGAATAGAACAAATAAATTTACAAATATATATATATTTTTCTGTTCCATGAAGACAAATATCTTTTGAAGAATGAAATATTTATTACAAATTTATATTGCCATTTATTTTATTCCCGGCAGTTGAAGGATCTCTTTAGAAAGTGTTAATTGAAGTGAATCTATGAAGACCGTCTTATGACAATATATACATACATGCCTAATTTAGGCAGCTTTTTAAATAAACATTTTGTACTGTTTAAATATCATATTGAAAAAATTTCCTCTCTTCTTAAATTGCCCTTTTAAAGCAGAATAATGATTATTAATTTAAATCAAGTCATATAATAAATTATCAAATTATCTTGTAAATGTGTTAAATGAATCATAAAAGATTAAAAATTATAATAAGTTAAACTTATCAGCTAATTCTCAACATATTCTAAATGTTGGTTACGTATATTTAAAAATTATTAATCATTTTTTTTTCCACCCAACTAGTAAAACAAAAGAAATTTGTTATAAATATAGTTAAAGTTGTACATATGATGTAAAAATGAAATTTTCTAAATATTCAAAACAAGTAGGTTATTGACAATTAAATGACTAGTTTAGTAAAGACAATCTAAATATAGTATTTCTCTTTGATAATGAAAGAAATAATTGAAATTTCATTTAGAAATTTTAAATGTTACACAAGTAATAGAGATATGTTTTATATATATAATAATATAATACAGTCTCTAATATTATCAAATTTTTAAAGATAAAATATTATGAAAGAACGAAAACTCATGAATCTCTTTTGGGAGTTGTTGAGAAACAATTTTTGTCTACCAAAAATGTACATTGATATAGAAGGGAAAATTATGTACGCTTTTATTTATATATAAACCAAGAATATGCATGATAACAATAGTTCGAATACTTATTTTGCTAACAAAAAAAGGATAAATATAAAGATCTTGTAAAGTTCAAAAATCACTCAAAAAAAATAGAAATTAATCGAAAGATTTCATTTATTTTAGTTAAATTTAAGTAACAAAAAGACATCAAAAAAAAATCTCATTTATTATGATATACATAAATATTTATGAAGTGATTTGGTATGAGTAGAGAAAATATTTGAAAAGTAAAAAAATAGTTAAGAAAATATCATATTCATGCACTATATTCATATCTTTAACATTTTTATATTATATGTAAACTGGATATATTTTAACAATTATAGATATGTCTTCTTCATTATTACATGACAATATCTGTATTTTCATGTTACATCAAGTCTCCTTTTAAAAAAAATAAATGACGTAATAGAAAATTAGATAGTTGATGTCAAGGCTGATGATAAAAAGTTTTAACAATATTTTTATAAAAATCAAAATGTATAAAACTTCTAAAAAATATTTTTTTAATCTTAATTTGACGCTATGTTATTATAACTACCGATATAAAGCAATTTTAAATTTTTTTTAAATAGTGAGGAAGCGGAGAAAATTAAGTGATAAAAAAATATAACACTTTAAAATAATTTTAAAAAACAGGATGTGTGATAACAAAGGCGTAAAAGGTTAATGATATTTTATTATAAAAAAATTTACCTACTTGTAGATGAAAATCACATTTATTATAAATGATGGATGACATAAGTTTGTTAGTTAAAATAATAACGCACAAGTATTGGTAGGAAAAATTCAAAAGAAATGATATTAAAATTTTATTTTCATATATTTTTATCACTTTAACAGACAAAAAATAATATTAATAAAAGAGGAATTTTAAAGTTATTAGACCAAAAAATCATTGAATAAGCTAATTTTTTAGCATTCTTTATGTGTATTCATTCATAATAAAAAATAATTTTAATGATGGCATATTTTTTTAGACACCTCATCTAATTATGATAATCTATCTTTAACATTGATTACAAAATATCATTAAATCTTATTTAACGATTCAATAAATATTCTTAGTGATGGTACTTTTTTCTATATTGATACAATATTGGGATAATTCAATAAAAATTCTCAGTAATATTATAGTCTGGTGAATAAAATTAATTATATACTGGGGTAAGTGAAACTGAATCATGATATCTCCATCTGTATATTAAATACATACTTACAACACTTTATCTGGCTGCTAATGTTTTTATTTTAAAAAAGCCAATACAGCTCATTGTGAAATATTTCCAAACACTAAATTTACAAATATCAGCAGATAATAGTATATTCAAAATTTTTGTGATATGTAAAATATAATTTTATATACAATATAAGTTAATATGAAAGAAATTTTCTGATTGATAATAATTGTAAATAGATACTATTCATCTAAATAGTTATTATAGTTAAAAATTATACAAATATAGTAACAACTATAGATATGATCACAAATAAGGAAAGATATCGTTGGATTAGAATAAAAGATAGCTGACAAATTTAAAAAAAAAGACCATATCATAAAATTAAAACTAGGAAAATGAAAACATTTAATAGAATATAATAAAAATTACGATCATACAATGTTCTTAGAAAATATATGTTGATTTTATAAGTAAATTTTTATGTAACTATATTTAATTATATAACACCTTTGCTACAAGATATAATTAAGATCTATCTCTATCATGAAATACTTTATCATTATCTTTTGTTTAAAAATTTTTACCATTTTAAAAAAAACATCATCAAAAACTAATTATACGTTGTTTTTTATATAGAAATTCAAGCTTGAATGTAAGGATATTTATTTCAAATAAAATATATTAATTTTAACTAAGTTATAGTATTTTAAATTTGTTTAGTTCGAAACCAACACTTATTTGTAAACAACTTAATATCATTATAATAAATTATGATGATGAAATGTTAATTATGGGCATACGGTCTTTGGAAGTATCTATTATTTGGCAATAGTGACAAGCAATATCTTCAAATTAAAATTTTTCAATAATAATGAAAATGTTTTAAAACCACTTTACGATTTATATTCAAACCAACATATATTTCCCAAATTTAGTAGGAAATCCATATTCTTCCATGATGAAAAATAATTTAACGGGTATCTCGATCTTAGAATTACTTATAAATTTTTCTAAATGGTTTTTTAAATATATGGAAAGGAGAAAATAAAAGAAGAAGCAATATAAAAATGGCAACACTTAAAACAGTCTATAATTTAATTAGGGGGATTAAAAACAAAGAATTTCTTACACATCCTTGACAAATAATATAAAGCAAGAATGAAAAATAGTTATCATAAGAAAATTAAAATATTGAATGACATTTTAATAAACCCAAAGAAATAAAAATGCGTAGAAATTAAAGAATTATAAAATATTGATCACAACTTTGAATTGTTAAGCTTAACATTTAAATGAATGAGAAATTTTATAATTTAAAAAAAAATTCTTAATGTTGTAGAGAAAATATTGAAACCAAATATAATTTTTTACAATAGAAGGTTATCAAATTAGTCAGTATTTTAAAACTGTATTAATCCAAATTATAGAATCTTATAGCACCTAGAATGTGACAAGATAATTATTATTATCTATTCATAAATTTCCCAAACAAGTTTATTATTCGAAAAGCTATATCAAAAACAATAAGGTTCTCACAATATATTGGAGATAATTTAATGAATAGATATTTTATAGAACATCTTTTCACAAAAAGAAGCTTAAGATATATTGTAATTACAATTAAGTTAGTTTAAAAGAAAAATCAACTAAAAGTCATTCTTAAAAATATGTTAACTTCTCTTTTTACTAGAAATAAAAGATTTCCTATAATTTTTTCCATTCTCAATTAATGACAAGTTAAAGATTAAAATTAATAAATATATAATCAAAATGATTGCTAGCAATAAAAAGTGTAAGATTAATTGAGATTTATAAATTAATTATTTAGTGATTTGACATTTTTTATCATCAATACTTCATTAGAAATTTTTATATATAATAAAAAACAATTGCCACTTTAATTAAAATAGTTAATTAAAAAATGGACTTTAATTTTCTTTTTTATTTTTGTTTTCATAAATATCATATTATTTTTACTAATGCAAAATAAAATAACATCTATGTATACTATAAAATTTAAATTTCTTACAATTTATTTTAATGAATATATTCATATCACAATATAAATTTACTTTTTGACGCATTTATCTTTAAATAATTTTTTGTTTTTAAAAACTTACATGAGCTTTCATATATCCACTCTGAAGTTTCTGTTTATCCTTCAACTTTAATCCAGCATAATGAAATTTTTCTTTTTCTTTTTTACTATTAGTTTCTATTTCTATAACAGAAACTCGTCTCGTTGACTTTCCATTTGATGAGGATGATTTTGATGAGTTGTTATTACCTGTATCATTATTGCCATCAAGACGATGAAAATTGCCATTCATAATGTATGTTAAAGAATACCTACGTAGAAAATTTTTCGAATGACTCTGAAAAAACAATATACATTTAAGAATAGGTAATACATTTTAAGTATAATTTTCATAATAAAAAATTGTTACACATCTAAATTTGCTCATTTTTTTTCTTTATAAATTTTTAATAGGTGTATCAAATTAATTATTAACGACAACATTTAAAACTAACATTTTGCAAAGAAGGTTGATGATTATGTTCTAAAAATGTAGTAGTACCATTATCAGTTGATATTGGTATGTTATCAAATGACCCTGTTTTAACTTTTGATTCTAATGAGCCTTTTGAAATACCAGATGCAGTATTTGGTAAATGTTCAATAGTATCACGAAATTTTTTAGTTGATAGATGTTTTCCAGGTAATGAGAAACGTCTCTTATTAGCAAGATAAATTTCTTTAAAAATATTTTGACGTTTTGGTGAATGAGGAATAGAAGAGGTCGATGGGTCACTGAAAGGTGTTTTGATTGAAGAATCTTCTAAATACAAATTTTGCAATTGTTCTCGTGGTATAACCGATGATATTTCTTCCTCCACCTCCTGTTCACTTTTATTATCACCTTCATTTAACTGAATTTTTGACATATATACATCTACATCATCATTATCGACCATTTTTAAATTTATTGGTAATTCATTTACTAGTAAATCTTTTTTATCTGAAGATATAAAATTTTTTTAATAATTTATTATTTAAAAAAAGAATCAAGTCATTTTTACATAAACATGTTATTGTATGTTGAAAAGAGTTAAAAAAGGATATTAAAAAATATAGTATTTATGGTGATAATTATAGTAAAATAAAAATTATAGATATTTCACCAAAAAAGCTAACTATCTTTAGAAATTTTTTATCTAGAGAGTAAAAATATTATTTATATACTTAAAATAGGTTAAAACTCTAAAATAAAGAATCCTCTACGAAAAATATGCTAAATTTTATCGAACTTGAAATGACAATTTAATGGAAAAAAATTTCGAGGATAAAAAACTGTAAATAATGTAAAAATAAATAGAGGATTTTTTTAATTAATTCATTTTTAACTATTTATAAAAAATGCCTTAGAAGTATATATTAGTATAAACTTATTGTTTATATCAAAATCATAAAAATGTTTAGAAATAGATTTTAATTTTTTAAAGTCAATAGATAAAAAGATAGAAGAAAATTTGTGATATAACACTTTAAAACTTTTAATTATCAAGGTAAACGAATTGAATATTTTAATAGCATTTTAAAAATTTAACCATTTTATTGTAATTTTGAGGAAAAGAAGGAAATAGTTTTATTTCCTAAATAAACTTTTAATTTTTCTTTTTTGCTCATATATTTGACAACATTCTGTTTATAGTTACATTTTCATTAATAATATAACTAATTAAATAAATGTTTTAGGATGAAGGTAATTTTAATTAATATAAGTGTAATTAAAAAATATAATAATAACAAAACATTTAAAATAACTTTAATGTTTATTTATTGTTATTTTGATATTCTATTATATTGATCAATAGAGAAATAACATGTTGATGAGATAGTTTTTTCCTATAGGTGTGCCCTGTTGCCTTGAAAAATTTGTGATCAATTTTTGATGGTACATCACCCTTCTCCTTGACTACTAAAAGAATGGAGACAATGGAATGAAAGATAATACCATTGACTAAACTACATGGGCATTTTATGTGGTGTTAAAAATTTAAAAAAACACCATCTCGTCGGTTAATATATAGATTGGGGTTTTTAAGTAATTGTAAGATTTTCTTTTCTTACTCTTAAAATATTGATAAAATATGTAGTTAATTCACATACTGAAAATTATCTATATATGAAGGTATGATAAAAGTTCAAGGGTAAAAAAGCGAAAGTATATAAGTAAGTATAAACAATGTTAGAATAATAAATTCTTAAAAACTTATAAAAATATTCTTTTATTTATATAAATACAAAATTTAACGTTCTCAGCCAAATAAACATTTTTTCATATAAGTACTTCAAAATTAGAAATATAATTTTGAAACTTTTTTTTATTATCCAAATAATAAAAATAAAGAGATAATATTAAGAAATTTTTTTGGATAATAATGGATATTTCAATTTTATTCTTAAAATGCATAACACACAAACTTGATAAGATACTTATTGTGTATTTATCATAAAAAATATCATAATTTGATAAATTTACCAAATATGAGAATGTTAGCTTAATAGAAAAATTGTTCATACTCCTACAATAGTATATAAGACAATTTTTATTTTTTTTCTACCTAATTCTAAATGCTTAATAAATTCGTCTTATTTAAAATTTTCCTATAAAAATATATATATTACATTTGTTAGAAATTTATCACTTTATAAAGGAAATGAAAAAATCTTAAATGCTTTATGATTACAGCTTTAAAATATAATAAGAAATTTTTAAAATAATTTAGTTAAAATTAGGAAAGTTGTTATAAAATTAAATTTCTCAAATCAAGTGTAAAAATGCAACTAAATATATATAGGTAATAAGGTTGAAATGGAGAATTATTATAATAATATAAAGTTGATTGATAAGCTAGAGTGATATCAGTGGAAAGTACATATTATCATTTTCTTATTTCAAACAAAAAAATGATATATTTAATGTAGATTAAAATTTTAGGCATTCATCACAAATTAAGATCTTAATATTGATATATAAAAGAATTCTTATCATTTTGCTTAATTGGCATCACTCATCATTTTGTCAATGTTGATTCGTTAAATAATCTATAAATAAATAAATAAATGGATATTGCTTTTTTTATAGAAGAAGTACCAAATTGTTTAGTCTAAAGACTTTTTAATTGGACATTTTAAGAAGAAATTATATTTTCATTTTGTTATTTGATACCAAGAAGAATAAAAACTATTATATGCTATAGTTTTCCTTTGGGGATGGAAAAAGGGGGATGAGAGGATACAAAGACATATATTTCTATGAAACAAGTACAACTAATATTCATTCTAGTTAGTGGTTTAAAAATATATTTAATTTACTTTTCCTCTAATGAACGATGTCTTTTTACATTTTTTTTTAAAACTAAGAGTGAACTTTAATTAATAAATATAGTGAAAGGATGCTAAGAAAAAATTTTTAACATTCCTCATTAAATGATATATTATTTGTTTTCCTAATTAAATTTATTGCAATAAATGATTGAATGAAAATAAAATTACAAAAAATGGTAATTATATTTATTACATAAGCCGTTATAAACTACAAACTTAAAATAACTAAAAGCTCTACGCGATAAAAAATGAAAAAATATATATAAAGTTATGGAAGGCATTAAAAAATATATAATAGGAAATGTATATTTATAAAAAGACGTTAAAAATATAAACAATACTTGTTATAAATCTTTCACATTTATTTAATATTATTAATGCAATATTCAATTTTTCAGAGTTATATATAATGACAATATATCAATGGTGTGGTATTTTATTCCTAGTGATTTTTTAAATATGTATTTAAAATTAATTAATGATGATCATTAGGTACTTGAATGTAAACAGATATATAAATTACGTTTCTTAAAAACGAAGATAGTTTAATAATAAGAATTTTAATAATATTTTAGGATTATCTTGTTTACAAGACGACAACTAAAAATAGACATATCAACAAAAAGTTTAGATATTTTTGATGTTGTATTTTACGAATGCATGTATAAGTGTAACAATGTATTTATATAAAAGATAACATATCTAATGTAGGAGTAAATAATTTATTTTTAACTTCAACTTTTTATGAATTATTAAATGTGTATGAAAAATCAAGTTGATTATAATAAATGTTAATAAGATATTTTACTTTTATATTCATCATTTATAATAAATGGAAAAGAATTATTGCCTCTGTCTTTATAAAAAAAAAAGTACTGATAGTTATTCTAGTTCTTAAATGATGTAAAGAAAGATGTACTTTAATATAAAATAAGCTTAAGTCAAAAAAAGATGGTCGAATAACAAATGTTAAAAAAACGGGCCATTATTATAATTAAAAAGAAAAAATTTATAATTAATTAGAATTATAATAAAAAAAATAAAACTTATTTACATATTTCTATAGAAATTGATAATACACATCATATAATAACCTTAAGTACAAATATTATAATTATTACATTTTAAAATATATGATACAAATAACCATTTGTAGAAAACTGATACCACTTTAAATCTATTAAATCAAAAAGCTAAGGAAAAAAAATTAATTTGATAAAATGAAATTTTGTTATGAATATTATATAAGCCGTATCAGAAGATGCTTATTTCTACTAAAAAAAGAACTATGTTATGAAAAAACTTTGATTTTATTTCAATTAAATTTAAATTATATTAACCACCAAATAAAAATAATATTGTGAAAAATTTGTAATTAAAATTTTGAATTAGTAAATTATTAATTAAATTATATGTTAAAACAAATTTTTAAGTGTTTATTGTCATTTTCAACACGAAAGTACATTTGTTGATTAAATTCTAATGAAAATGATAAAACAACAGCTATTAAAAATTTTTCTCAATAAAATTATGATAATAATATTTGATTAAAAAATATGTGTTAGAAACAATATAAATTATTTATTTATATTAAAAGAGTATAATGCAATTTATCATTATTAAATTATCTTCTTTCTTTTGTTTATAATTTTAAAGTAAAAAAATATGAATATGATGAATAAATTAAATCGACTGAACTATATGTACGATAAAAAAATTAGCATAAAAAGAAGAAAAATATTTTTTTTTTAATTTAAGAATAGCACTTTATTTTTACTTAAATAATGTAACAATCTAATTAATTATTTTTAAAATCACACGAAATATATTACATATTTATGTGTTCCTGTCTGAACTATTTTAAAATTTCTTCAAAATCAATTCATTTGAATAGAACCTAATTCATCCCGAGTAATCTTTTTCATGTTCATTAGAGTTTAATTTATCTCAACCCATCTCATAATAGTTTAACTTATTACTAAGAGTTTTATTTTGTTTAGTTTAAATGATTATGGTTCAAAGAAATTTTTAAGAACACAATTTGAATGATAGATATAATTATCATAGTACATTGTTTTATGCAACTTAAAAATACTTAGAAAAAGAATAGTAATTAAAATAACTCATTCTCAATAAAGTTTAATAAATGTAAAATTTATTTTGACATTTTTTTAACTGTTCTTTTAGAGTGAGATGGAAATTTTTATAAAAAGTATATTTTTACATTAAATAAGCGCATTTTTTATTTATGTTAACAAAAATAATAGTTGAACAGAAGTAAACACATTTATTTTGCCATAAAATTTCTAGAAATTTGAAGAGTTTAAGTAAAACATTAAAAATAAAAAGGGTCTACTTTGAAATACTTAAAAATTTTAAAAGCCATGATTAAGGATTCCAAAAACAGAAGATTTTGAATTTAAAGTCTTTAAAGTATAAAATTTTTAACTTAGCATTTACAAAAGCGCATATATTAAATATTGAAAAACTTTGATTTATCATATCAAAAGATTTCAAAGATTGAATTACTTTATTTTTGCAATTATAAGTTTCGTTAAGACAAAAAAATAAAACACACGATACGTTTAAAGTTAGATATTTTTATATTGATAAGAGTAAAAAAATTGAGTTTAACAGTTTTTCTTAAATTTATAAGAAACTTTTACATAATTATTAAATTTCTCGTAAATGAAAATGCCCCAATAAAAAATTATTTCTAACATCTTTAATCTCTTTAACAAAAAAAGAGATTGAATGAAGGAGTGATTTGCATATATATTTTTGGCAACATATTTATAATTTTTTGTTAACATTTAAAATAGTCATTAAATAAAATTAGTAAACAATTTAAATAAATGCTTAAATGATAAATTAAAATCAGTAACAAGAAACAAAAATTATTATCAAGAAATTATATCGCCCTTATACAATGTAGCTCGAAAACTGTTCTTCGGATAATCACATATATAACTCCGCTTAGATTCCAAAATTCGTTATGAAACCTGTGAAATGGTATGTATCTTGGCTACAAAATGATTATTGTATCACATTTATATCCGAGGATAAGCGGAATTATTATATAAGTGTGTATCTAGAGAGCCCAACACGGTTCACCGTAAATTAAAATTCATTTAAAATTAAATAATAGATATATTTTAATTTAATAAACATCTATTATTCATTTACAAAAAAAAATCATGGATCAAGCAAATATTATTGAACATAAAAAGTTTATAATTAACACTTTAGTAATTAAATTTATGGTGTCATAGAAGAAATGATACAAAAATTTAGAAGAATATTATATAACTCAACTTACCTGATAAAAAATGTTTTTTTATAAATTTGTAGAAATTCATTTTACTAATTTAAATTATTATTTTCTAAAACCTATAATGTGTGTATTGATTATTTTATTTTGAAATTTACTGAATAAAATAAATAATGATAAATATATTTGAAGATTCTGTTTATTTTATATAGAAAATTTTAACATAAAACTTCTATAAACTTTTAAAATATTATTCGATTTTTCAATGAATAACCTTGTTTAAATGATGTCAAAATAAAGTCAGTGAAATTTTCTGAAGGTTTATAAAAATTTTTCCTCATTCTCTATAATTAATTAAATCTAATAAAAAATTTCCCAATTCTAACATATACAATAATTTTTATAACTTTTAATAAAAAAAAGGTGAGACTTAAATGATTTTGATATTACTTTAACTATAATTCATATATTAAACATTTTGAAATTTACAAAAATAAAATTTATAATAGAGGACAAGTTAATTATATATCATTGTGCCTCCAAACAAAAAAATATTTAATAGTCTCCATCTAATTAATAGTACATTTTGATATTTTATAACAAATATCAATACTTGGAATCATTAGAAACCATTATTTTATCTTACTAATATGATGAAGCATTATTAACATAATTATATAATATTTTTCACATAAAGAAACCACTAAATATATCAAAAATAACATTTTTTTTACTGAGTAATAAAGTTAGTAAAAAAGTTAGAAAACAAATGTCAATTTTGTACTTCAAATTGTTTATCATTAATGTAAAAGATCCAAAACATACAATTTTCGGTTAAATTTAAAAGTAAAGAAAATGACAAATAATTACATAAAATATAATAAAAATAATTAGTTAATAAATGTAATGTTGTAAATAGGATTAATTGAAAATATATTAAGAATTTATATAAATATAATATAACTAAAAAATAATTAAAGTAAGTAAACTAGTTAGATAATAGATTTAAAAAAAACGAAGAAAAATTTCTAACTATAAAGAAAGATAAAATATCTACATTATTAAAAATTACTCAGTTTATAGGAATATTTTTATATAGTAATTTATTATTAAACAATATCTTTTTGTTTCTAATAACATGAAACTAATGGAGATTTTTATGCAGTGATAATTTGTTAGAGATTATTGTTATATTTTACAAAGAAAAGTTTGTGCAATAATGTAATGTCTTGTAGGAGATAGCAATACATGTCGAGAAGTAAATTTTTTAAACAATATCTTGAATAATTTAAGATACTAGAATAAATTTCCTTTCTAATAATTATATATGAATTTAAAATTATAATTTTTATTTTGTTTATATATATTCATTAATTTCTTCATTATTTTACACTTTCCGTGACATAAAAATCCATATCTTATCTTAAATCTATTCCAAACCTATAAATGTTGCTTACTTATTCACAGTACGTATAATAAAGCTCTAATTTTTCGATATTTCATCATACTAATTAATTAATTTTATTAATTTTTAAAATAATATTAAAAGTTATGAAAAATTGATTTTAATGTTTATGGCCTTGATATTTCTTATACAAAACAATTTTGAGGTAATTATTTATGTAAAATAATAAATTATTTTACATTCATTTGAAATCGTTTATATAATTTTCAAATAATAAATGTATTTATCTGCTTTTCAATGAGAAAGCCTTCAAGAGTCGATTTGCACTTTAAACATAACAAAAAAGTTAATGAATATTTGACAACTAAATTTAGAAATCTTAGTTGAATTCAGCCATTATCAAGAAAAGTTATTTCAAACAAAAATTCATACTTTTTAAGTACATCTATGAGAGCGTATATATAGTAAAATGATATATATTTACAAAAGTGATATGTGTTGTTCTCTTAATATGAATAATTATAGCTTTTGATTTTCATTCTCCATCACAATATTGTATTTTTAAAATAAATAATTCATTGATTATGTAAAGCATAATATCTAACTTAACTGATAGGTGAATTATAAGATTAAAACAATAATTTAATTACAATGAACTAGGAATATTTTAAACAATTAGTACAATTCGTGTACTCGTTTTTTATTTTTAGCCACAAATAAAAAATTAAATAAAAAAGAAAACGATTTACTTAAAATGTACTTTTTTAATCAAAATCTTTATAAAAAGATTTTTTTAAACACCTTGACCATCAATTTGGGATTGCAAAATATTTTATTAATAATTGAATTAAAAAGCTTACATCACTATGAACTCTTTTAAAATGGTAGTGTTATTCGTTTTTTTAGTATTGATATGTGTAAGTGTATTTTTCTAACATTTTTATGTATTTTTTAAGAACTTTAAGTCAGTTGATAGTAAAATTATCATTGCAGACCAAATAGGTATTTAAAATATTAATTATTAATTTATGTTTTCATTTAATTTAAAGAATCTACTGACATTATAGAAAATCGTAGACAAAGAGATATATTCAATTATGGAAAATTCGCATGGAGCTTTCCAATAAAATACTACATCGAAAAACCTGTTTTAAGTAATAATGTATACAAAGCAATTCAACATATTCAAAATAATACTTGTGTAACATTTCATAGACAAGGATCATTTTTTAACAATACACCAGGATTAATCTTTAAAAAAGCTTCATTTTGTTCTTCGTATGTGGGGCTAATGTTTTTAGAAAAATCTCAAGAAATTTACTTGTCAAAAGGTTGTTATGAAAATGTGGCATTAATCTTGCACGAAATAGGACACGCGTTAGGCTTAGTCCATGAACATTCTAGAAATGATAGGGATAAATACATAAAAATTAACAAAAACGCCATCCAACCTGACGCTTATGTAAATTTTGAAATTTTAAGCTCCTTAGAATATGTAAATTACTCAACAACTTATGATGCTGCTTCTCTAATGCATTACAAACTATTTGATTATGCAATCAACAAATCTGTTCCAACTATTTCATCAAAAGTTCATAAAGCATATGAAAAAATGATGGGTCAACGAATGAAAATGACGTTTAATGATTATAAACAGATAAACTTGAAGTATTGTAATAAGTGTAATTGGGTTGATGATAATGGCAAAAGAAATAGAATAAATTATACAAGTCCTAGATGTATAAACGGAGGATATCCTCATTACAACGATTGTCATAACAAATGTATCTGTCCAACAGGATACACTGGTAGTAATTGCGAATTTATAGAATCCAGCAATAAAAATTGTGGTAAAACATCTTTTAAAGCAACAAAAATACAGAAAAAATTGTTTTTTAATAAAAAAAAGACGTGTTATATTCATATTAAAGCAAAAAAACAAATGAAAATAAAAATAAGAATATTAAAAACTAAATCGCCATACAAAAAAATTTGCACAGAAGATATTTCTATTCAAATTAAACATTTTGTTGATAAAGGAAACACAGGTTTACTTTTATGTGGACAGCATAAAAAAACTATAGATATCATTTCAAGCTCAAACTCTGTTCTTATAATATACAGAGGCCGTTTTATAAATAATTATTTGTCATTGTCATTTAAGGAAGTTAATTGAATTAAAAGAATATAAATAAAATATTTATTAAATATATAATTTAAAATATTTAATAGTAAAATAAAATTTTTACTACCATTGACACATAGGACGAAGAATTATATATTTCTTCATACTATGTAACGTTTATTGTACTTGATTTTATATTATCTATATTTAAATTCATCATTTTGTAGAGTTTCTTTAAATTTCTAGTATAACACTATGTAAATTCTATAAAAAAGAAACTATGAGATATTTATTGACTGTTATATAGCAATTATTTTCTTTCTATTTAAAGAAAAAAAAATTAAAAGATGCCATAGTCTATAATTTGCAAAAAGAGATTTTATACCGTTTTACTAATTTTTTGACTATTTCTCTCCATAATCATCATTTTAAATTGTTTAGATTTTTTATTTTGCAATTGAACTACTCATTTTTTTTAGGTGTCACTAGCTTAACTAACCATTTGATACTGTCATGGTTTGTGAAGCTTAAATAAGGCACCAACTTCTTCTCAAATGTAAGAGTTGATTAGCGGAATTTACTGACTCTAAAATTTGTAAATTTTTGGATATTAGAAAAAGATTTACAAAGAATGCAGTTATGAAAGCAAGATTCAGAAAGGTAATTTCAAGGAGCAAATTCCTTTATTACAAATGTTCCATGTTCATAAAAATACTACGGTATGCGGATACAAATCTACTTGGCAGAACTTGTGATGAATTTATTTGCCCATTGTTTTTGAAGTTAATAGGAAGAAAATAGATTAAAGATAGAAGTCGATCAATGGTTTTATAGAATTCACACAGCACAACATTCATACCAAATATTAATCGGGAAGAAGCGTCATCCATTAATTATTCTGATTTATCAACACAAAATTTACTTCTAACAAATCCAAGACTATTTGTAAGTGAAATTCTAAAGCTTAATAAGTATATTATCGTCACGCACATCCCAGTCGTTAGTCAACAGAGTGGTCAAAGGAAGATGAATCTTTTAAATGACGTCCATAAGCTAACGGATATTTTTTCAGATATACCATTGAAAGAAATGTTTCATGCTTTATTAAATGTTGATTCGTGTTTGGACCGTTATTCAATGAGGTTATTGAAACTAGCGAAGGAAATGAAGTTTGTACTAAATCGGAATGTGAATTGAAAACTAGTAATAATATTAGAAGTCAGAAATATTCTAACAGCTTTAATATAAATTTATTTTAAGAAACTAATTTTTCTCTTGTAATTAAAGGCAAAACTTTACAAGATTGCTACAATATTTATGACAAAAAATATACAACAATTGAATGCATTGATAAGGGACATCTAAAATTTCAGAATCCTCAGGATATTGGTAACAAATAAAAAAAATCAATGGTGTTACTAAAGGTATATTGCTTCATGGTAAAATTATGAACATTAGTGAAAATATAATTAAAGATTGAAGTTAAAGATCGAAATAATTATTATAAATAGGGGGATCATAGAAATCTTAAATTGATTTTTGATTTTAGAAATGCACTTTTATATTTCAATAAATTGATTGGTGGAGTTATTGCCTCTGAACATGATGCTATAATAGTGAAACCCATTAGTTTAAGTATTTTAAGTCTAGAAAGTATTATTATCTTTATTAAAAAACTACCTATAATCGATTCTGAATTAGGATTATTTTTAGGGCAAAAAGGAATAACTAATTTTAAATTTATTTGTTGTGATAATAATCTATTTTTATTCTCAGCAAAATATGTTTTTGAATTGTATAGAATAAAGTGCTTAATTATTGGCTTGAGAGGCTCAATAAAATGCACTGTAAGTTTCCAAAAATATGTTTTTAATCCTATTTTGTAGTTAAGAAATATTTCTTTTGTGATTACTAGTCCACAAACTTTGACATTTTTTAAAATAGAGAAAGAGGAAGAATTAACGTTGAAGGAAGAATAATAATCATGAATGCAAATATTCTTATTTTTAATTATATTGTATATATTGTAATATATTACGTCATACTTTTTTTTTCTATTGTAAGTCATAGTATTTTTGACAATTAAAGCGTAGTTTTTAAAAATAGTAGAAAGTTTTTAAAGGAATAATTTTTTTGGTATTATGATACAACTTATTTTTTACCTGTATTACCAGTGATTTTACGATGTAAAGTATTTTGTAGTTAATTTACGTTTTAACGATTCACATATCTCGAAAATACTCGAATCCTATAGCATACCTTTTGGGTATTTAAAACAAAACTTTTGACATGCCAAAGATACCCTATTGGTTATATTGAATTAGCCTTGGAAAGTATGCATTAGTTTTAATTTTTTTCTAATTTTTCATTTGAATAGTCTGAATGATTTGACATACGATATATTATTATTAACTAATGAGTAGAAATCATTACTAATGTGGCACTTCACTCATGTAAATTAGCAGAAATTTTTTCGAATGCATACACTATTCTATCATCATATATATATTCTGTCTATCATTACATATTTTTGATGATATTTTTTTTTAATTATTTGTCAAATTTATTTTCATACATTTTACTTATTACATATTTTTTGGTACAAATACTTGTATATCTACATATTAATAATTTATTTTAGACAATTAAAAGTTAATTAAACGTTAGACTATGGGTAAATTTGGGAGTTCATTTAACGGATGTGGTAATTCACGTTATGGTAATTTGAAAAAAGAAAAAATTAGTGAAACGATGTATTCAAGAATAGGTTGTGAACAGGGTTATGGTTCATCTTTATATGCAATTTTATTAGACGACAGATTGTGCACAAATAAATATTTAAGAAAATTAAATCCTCTAAATCATAAAGTTAAGAAATTTTTTAATAATTCATCCAAAACCTCTAATGGATATTTTCACACGCCCACAACCAATTTTAAAACTGAAAATCCAACTAGTTGTCTTATAGATGCATCCAAAAAAAAATCATCTTTAAAAAGTAAGAAGAAAGTTTCTTTTAAAAATTTAAAACAACCAAGTACCTATGAACCGACAGGACCATCGGATTATAATTCAGGATTATGTACATTATATTCACAAAACATTCAATTAGCTAGCAAATTTTCGTCATCAGAATATATTGAAAAGGAATCACAACAAATTTCAATAAGTCAATCGACTCAAACAAATGGTGATCCAAATTTATATTGTTTATCTTCAAAATCGTTTAATGTTAAAAAAAATCAGCCCGAATTATCAGAAATCTTTTCAACCACTGAATTAGATCCTGAGATTGATATTTTTTTACGTAGAAGTGGTGACCATTCACTTTTATTACCTCCAAAATCACTAAATGATATTGAACAGTTAGTATCCCCTAAATTTTCACTATCTACACCACTTAGAAATACAAATAGTAGAATGTACCTTTCGTCAAATATTAAACAAAGAACAATATCAGGATACAACCTTTATGAACAAGTTACAGACAATATGCAAATAAATGGACAGATTGGAAGTAAATGTTATTTTCCAAGTGCACCACCACTGACTACATTATACGAAGAGGAAGATTATGATGACGATTGCGTTAAAATGTGCAATAAAAAATTTAGCTATAGTATGAATGCAAAATCTACTATATCACCATCATCTTATGAAGGATTTGGAAGAAGTATGAATATGACAGAAATTCGAAATTTAAAATTAAAACCAATGATTGATATACCTAGAAAAATTTCAAATAGTATTTTGAAAACTTTTTTCGATAGAAATGCTGATAAAAGGGCTTATATAATAAGAAGTGAAGAAAGAAAATCTTCTAAAGGATGGACGAATGTTAATAGATATTCTCAAAGGAAAGTTAAACCAATACCAAGTGGTTGTTGGGTACAGGGAAAGGATGATGATAAAATATTAGCAAATAATGGCTCACTTAAAGTCATAACCATAACAATCATTAATTGTCCCCATCTTGAAGAATTTAATCTAGGAATTCATTTAGAAGATATTTTACTTGAAAATTTCACTCTTGTCGGAGGGAAAGGTTCTTTTGATTTTTATACACGTGATAATACTATATTCAATGAATTTCTTAATTATCTTTTTGAACATTCAACTGGTATTAAACTTCCTTACATTGTAAGTTTATTAAATATTATTTAAGGCAATTATATTTCTATAAAAAATTTCAGGATGAAGTAGTCAATTTCGAAATAGCTCCCTAAATAATAATGACGTCGCAATTACATTACTTGGAAATGTTTTTAAATTCTTTGAGTGCATTCTCATTATTTATATCATTATATCTAAATTTTTTTTGTTTTGTCTCTAAATCTATCTTTTTTATGTGTGAAATTATTAACCTTTTTGAAGTTTTTTTGTTACCTAGCATTATTATGCACTTTTATTCTTTCAAAATGTGGAATTTTATCTTCACTTATATTATTTTATTCCACAATTAATTTTAACATGAATTCCTCATATCTTAGTTTGTAATATGAAAGTATTAATAACTACTTATTTGTTACTTATTGTTAAGTAATTTTACATTAATATTAAATAAAAGTTAACTTCTTAAATATTCTGTGTAAACTTTATGAGAATTTTTTTAAAATTCAATATGCTATTATTTATTTTTACTTGATAGAGTTTTAAAATATAATTTATATCAAGTACATTTTTATGTACTGATGTTTAATATGTAATAGTCTATTATTAATAGGTTGGAATTTTCTTTTTATATAATGAAGGTAATTATTTTCATTTAATTAATAAATTTTGACACATATAAAATTAAAATTTTAGCTTATATGTATATATAATTTTAATATAATTTTTTCTTTCTTAGATTTATATATATAACATTTAATTAGGCTTACCTACTTACATGTATATATAGAAATAAACAACATTTTTGTCCTTAAAAATAAAATGTCCTTATATTTTAAAGTTTTCACAAAGCTACTAAAGATTATCCTATATTTAAAAAAATTTATTTTCTCCTTTTGGTGCTTTAACTGAGAAAAAATACACGATAAATATTTTAAATATAGAACTTTTTTTATTAATTTACATAAAATGTTGAACTATTTTGATGCATCTTTTATTTTATTATTTTTTTACTATTAATAATCTTTTCGTCTTGTAATAATTTTAATTTCTTACTTTAGGATATTTCTTTTAATTTCAAGATGTTGAGAAAAAGAATTTTTCCTTTTAATGATGTTGTTGTTTTGGAAGTGAAGTACGTTGGACCTACTTCTATGAGACTTACTTCCCCTGAGATTTTGAGTACAGATACCGATAGAAAGATATTCACTGAATCTAAATCTATCATATACCATAGAAGAGACTACATTGATAATAATGACAGAGAAAAATTACTTGAAACAAATATGGATGTTACGCTTAATATGGTTGGAGAAATTAGATCAATAGGATCTGTTAATGCTTCAATAACACTAGTTCCAACGAAACATGTAACAGCAAAAACATATCCTAAGAATAAGTTACTTGAGATTGCAGCTCTTCAACGTTCACTTATTTATAAATCTTCTCATCCAGGACCATCTGGAATACATAGATATTCCGAGGTGAACGTACCATTTAATATAAGTCCTTTTATTTCAAAATAATTTAAAAATGATTTTTGTATTAATGAGTTAGTTGCAAAAACAGACAGATTATGTGTTTTTGGCAAGGGTTTATAATAATAACATGATTTTTTTTAATTATTTCTATATAAAATAACTGTAATTATAATGCACAATTCTTCGTTATTTTATTTATATTGATATATACTTTTAATTAATTTTTTATTTAGCCAAAATAAAATAATTATAGTTTTAAAAAGGCAAATAATAATTTATTACAAAAATAAAAAGTATACATGTACCTATTTATGATAAAAAGAAATGTCTTGCGAAAAAGATAAAATATTATAACCTTATAGCAGCACGTTTCTTGAATAATTTACTTAATGAACCATATAATCTCCATGTACCTTTTTTAGACCTAAAAAAAATCATTATTTTTATGATTAATCTTTAGAAAAATATTTTTTCATCTAAATGTAACTGTTAAAGTAAATATTATTTTTAAAAATGGGGATAAATGATTTTTATATTTTGTCATAAAAACTACCACTGTTTGATGTGTAATAGTATGTATGGATATGGTTTTATGGAGAAAAAAATTGTACGTAATCCTTATTTTTTCCTAAAACATATGTGAATCTGTAAGGCACCTGGACTCAACTGCCATACTTTTTTTTTCTCTTAATGTATTATTCGAATAATCTACTATATTCTTAGATGATGCCTAAAATTATAATTACATTAGTAATTATTTATAAAAAAAAGCTCTTACTACTTGTTTTGGTATAAACGGGCGTGCCCCTGCATATAAAAATTGATTATTGGTATAGTCATCATGGTAACTTCTGTCTTCCTCATATTCATTATTTTCCATTCTCTGTATTGTCGAATTTTTTGTGTAACCTCTATGTGGTGGAATTCTAGGCATTCCTATTTCATCAACCTCTGGAGGATTTTCATAATCACCATTATGTAATTGTTGATGTGATGATATTTTTGTAAGATTTATATCATAATTTGGTAAATTATTTTCTTCGAACATCTCCATACCCTCATTTGTATTTTCAAACATCAAATGATCAAGTGATTTTGAGGGACGAAGATATTGTCTTTGTCCAATTGATGGACCTGTTCTTTTTGTATCTTTTTCAATTGAATTATACATGTAATCCTTAGATGAAGGTATATTTTGGTTCCACCTATCTTTTTCATATAAACTTCCATGATGAATATCTTTTTCCTTGTTATTAACATTTGAAATAGAATGCCTTGAAACAATTGAAGAGGAACTGTTGCTTCTTATTGGACAATTGATTGGTGGATCATTAGCATGCCTTTTAGCAATTAATGCTGCAGCTGACTTCTTTATAAATCTTCCAGATTTAGTATCAACATTTTGAAGTGTTCCACTATTATCAAAATTATTTTTACTATCCTCAATATATTCAGGGGTTTCTTCATCAAAATTGTTATGATTTTCATGAATATTACTTTCGTTTACACATGAATCTTTTTTAATATGATTTATGTAATTATTTTCATCCTCCTCTTCTTCATATTGATTTTCAAAAATATTTGGTTGTTTCTGAAAAGTATATTTATTTTTCATTTTATCTTGAAGTTGATTATAATTAATTTTTGTATCATTTACCATTACTTCATCACTTTTATCTAATATAATATTATGATGAAGATTTAATGGTTTGATGTTAGGATCTTTAATTTGCTTTTTTAAAGATTTATCAATTTTACTGTAATTTGAATCATGATTATCCATCTTTGAGTGTAATAATTTTTTTTTCAAAGCAATTTTTCTTGGATCTTGTCTAATTGAACTTCTTACGCTTAATCTTTTCATTAATCTTGGAGCTTCTTTTTGCTTAAAGTTATGTTGAATATTTCCTAAGTCTTCTTCATAAATTAATCTTACAGTTTTTGGTGGTAAAGAATTTACTTGTTCCCATAATTGGTCAGATAAACCAACACCAAGGTAATTTAGTAATGGACGACGTCTCTGAAAGTATTCCATTAACATTCTAGCTTCTTTTGCCATATTTTTACTTAATGTTGATGTTATACTTGTATTAACATTCTTCTTACAATCTAAATCCAAAGGAATATCTTTAGTAAAATCGGATTCTGTTGATAATCTTTTCATATCACCAGATAATTCACTACCCTCTGATAATAGTGGTTCAGGTAAAATATCATTTAACTTTTTCCTTTTATTAATAAAATATTCTGAATTTTGACCATTATAGATGGTTACATTTTTTTTTGTCTCTTCCTCTTTAATATTTTTTAGTTGTGGGTGCAATTTTTGTTGGAGCTGTTTGACTGTGTTTGCAACTTTCCCAATTTTTTTATTTTTACCATCAGCGGTCTCTCGCGATACCTCTTTTCTATCATCATCAAAATCTAACGGATATGGTAGTGATTGTTGTTTTATCATTGTTCTTCCATTGCCATTATATTGTTTATTTTTTTGTTGTGGTATTTCGAGTGTTTTCTCAAATTTATTCATTAATTGAACAACTGACTGAACTTTCGATACTGGTGGTGTACCTTTTTTCTTCAAATATTCCATTTGATTTTCATCTTCAATGTTAATTCTTTCAATTTTTGATTGGGTTGTCACAATTCTATTTAATTGAACTTTTGAATTATTAATGTTTGATTTTGCAGTAGATTCTTCTTGTATTGGTTGCCAATTGCTTTGCTGTGAGGAAGTATGTTCACTATAAAAATCATTTCCCCTTTTATTGCCGTCGTTATTTACCACCTCTGGAAAGGTTCTTCTTTTTTGAAAAAAGGTATTTGGATTTGAATAGCAATTATTATTTGGTTGCAAGTTAATCTTACTATTCTCATTTTTAAAAAAATCACTACTCATAATCATTTGTCGTGTTCTTTCTCCTCCATAAGAATGTTGTTGTTGAGAACTATTAAAACTATCACATTTCATTAAATTTGGATAATCTTCATCACCACTAATCTCATTTTGTGATAATTCTTCCATCTCGTGAAAGTATTCGGGGGGTAGTTGATTAGAGTACTCATATCTATTGGCATGCTGTTTGGATGAATTATGAATTGAGTGATCAGGAAAATCGTAATTATTTTGCATACTCTTAACTTTACTTGATCTAACAATATCACAATTTAATCTAAAGATAAGAGAATAACAAAGACGAAATAATTAATGAAAAATTATAAGTTAGTAGCAAACCTTTGTTTTATAGAATTGTTTAAATAAATTATTGAAAAATATTTTGTATTTATTATTGTTAGGTGTATAATAATTTTGATGGAGATGTAGTAATACAAATCTAGTTTTTATTTTTATTTTACTCTTTCTTTTCTTAAAATGCCATAATGCTAGTTTTAATAATAAAACTTTTTAGAAAGATCGTAACCGCCTTTCAAAAGTAAATAATGATATGCAAAAAATATTATTATACTGTTAAATGGTTTGAATTAAATAAATAAACTTTTAATTGGCATATTGACAAGTTACAATTTGTTTATTTATCTTGATAGATGACAGCAAACTGTCAATTTTGTGATAACTAAATAAAACCCGTTAAAATTAATCTACTTTTATATTTGATTTTGAAAATAAACACACATTTACCAAAAATTTTATTTTGAAATATAAATTTGCGTAAAACATTCTGTGGACAATATAAAAAATTATATTTAGATATAAAAAAATGTTTTTTTTAATTTCATATTACTACAAATTTTTTAAAAACAGTAACAAGATAAGTATCTGTTATCTACAGTACAATTGAAAAATAATTAAATAAAAAAATTACAAAAAAAAGAAGAGAAAATGTAGTTTGAGTTAAAATGGTTAACTATTGTAAAAAATGCCTTTATATTTGTATAGTAAAATGAGTCCACACATTATACAATCTTGTGGTTTTTTAAATAAAGGCAAAAGCTATATCTCATAAAAATGAAATCCAATAATACAAAAAAAGAAGGCAATATATCATCTTGTGTTAAAAACAATATCTAAAACTATTGTATTAATTTATGAATGTTGAAATTTCAAAAAAAATATATGAAATTACTACTACTAATAAAAATTGAGAAAATAATCAGAATTTAGATGCTGGCAAGAGATTCAATATCTAAACAATTAATATCTCAGAAATGGTAAAAAAAACATCTATAAGCATATATCTATTATTAAGAAAATGCTACGTAAAAATAATTTTAGTAAAAAAAATTATTTAGACAATTTGATTTTATATATTTCTTTTTTATAAATTATTTATGGTGATAGTATTGAATCAGCTTGCTTTGATGCTGAACGGGAACGATTAAATCCTACAATTCGATTAATGTAATCGAGCCCTTTTTAAAAGAAATGTTTACCTCGACCTTCTTGTTCCACTTGTAACTTCAATTGTCGACTTATTTCACGAAGTCTTGCAGCACTTGGACCAGTTATTGAAGGTTCACGTCTATCCAATCCAGCTTGGAATGCTTTGACAACACGAATCTGAAAGAAAAAAAAGTTATAAACATGGATAATAGTATTATTTCATAACGGTACAATATAGTCATTAAGAAAGCATTCGTATTTCTTAATTTGTTAATATAAATAAACATTTCTTCTTTAATTAAAATAAGGAATTTGTATTGTACACATATAATTTAAACTACATAAATAGTGTTGTTAATAATTATATTTTCATGCTTATTATCTTTTAAAACTTTTAATTTGTTTTATAGAAAATAAAAATTTGTTAATTGCATAAAGTAAATAATGGTGATTAATTGTTGAAAGAGAAAGTTAATTATAAAAATTTCGGAAAAAAAAACATGCTATTAACATAAATTGTGCATAAATAATTAATTTTAAAAATATAAAGTTAGAGTGAACTGAAATATTAATGATAACCTCTAAAAGATGGACCAGAAACCACATGTACATCACAACACTTCATGTATAAAAAAACTTAGTCTTACAGCTTGATCTGTTGGAGCAGTGCTATGAGGCACCGGTATTAAATGTTCTGATCGTTCACCGCCAATAACCTGTGAGAATTGGTTGGTAAAAATTGGGAAAAAAGACAAAAAATATAGTAAAAAAAGATAAAAAAAATTTCACAAAAACGTTATAAATTTTAAGGTGTATTTTGTTATAACATGTATATATTTTTTTGTGCTTCAAAATTATTATTTTTAAAAAGACATATTTACCTTTCATTCAAGTGAACATACATAATTTAAGTAAAATGATCAAGTTAATAGATATATACTCCTTCTTTTAAAATATTAATTATTTTTATTTTTAAAAAAAATATACATAATAAAATTTTCTAATATTTTGAATATATTTTTAAAATATAAAACCTATTATTGTTTTTAGGAAAAAAGTGTTTAAAATACTTTTAAATGAAATGAAAAATTTGATGGCATTCATATTGAAAAATAATAAGTACAAATTCAATATAAAGAGTAACATTTTTTATAGATGGATTATTTGAGAACTTGCCAAGGTAGGGCACTGTTAATTGCATTTAAATGAAGCTACGTTTCTCTTTTTTTTTATTTAATTTGGCTACATTTCAAAAAATAAAAAAACAATTTTATTGTTTTTTTTGGCAAACAAGTCTTTCTCAAATTGTATACACTATGCTTTTATATTTTAATCCTAAAGAACTACAGATATTGTAAATTTTGACATTCAACTAAGTATGTATAATGTAAGTATGGTAATTTTTTTTGCTACTAATACACATGTGTCATTATTTAGAAAATTAATTAGTTAAATGTAATGACTTTCATATTAAATATATGAAAACATTACAATAAATAGTTTGAAAAAACTATATTTAGTGAACTATAAAAATAACATTAAACGTGAGCAATAGAAACCGGCGTATCCAAAGACATGCTTTTTGTGACCTGCAAAGTAACTGCGTGAGACGATGCAGCGCCACGTCCGGGACTCCAACGCTGAACCAATGGCACTTTTTCAATTTTATCATGTAGCTTTCCTCCATTCTCAACAGCAATGGCAGCAGATGTAACATGTATGTTATTAATATTTGTTGGAGATGGAGGTTGCCTAAAATGATCTGTCCCATAACCTATCTTATTACCTTTACTCATATTAGGTGATTGTGGATGGTAATAAGTAGGATAAGGACTTGGACCTGATGTTCTTTGTAAAAAATTAGCTACATTAACTACTCTTGGAACATTTAAATCATTTCCTCCAGCCAATCGATAATTTGATAACATTCCTCTCATAGATTGAAATGATTGGGTACTAGCTATTGAATGTCTATCTTCCAATTCATCAAGTGTAGATCGAAAAACTTTGACAACTCTCAACTGCAAGGATATATTGGTAATATAGAAAATGATTCTGATAACATCAACTTTGCTAGTAGCCAATTCACACCAGTTTCACGAACTATAGCATAATAATATCCAAAAAATACAACAGTAGTGCAAGCATATAGGGAAAAAACAAAAACATTATAGTAATTATTTACAAACTTAAAATCTGCATTGTTTAACCAAAAATAGTTACAAATCACAAAATACTTTTTTTCATGCTATTTAAATACTAATAAAAATATCTCAAGCATATACTACGATTGAATTAATGGAACGAAATGTACTACAGTATGTTCACAATAGTTGCAGGAATTAAAATTAAACTTTGGGAGGTAATGCAGCAACCCAGCGTTGTATTTTCGAGATATTCATGAAGCTCAAAAAAAAATGGTAGTTAGACAATTAACGCTCACTAACCAATAGTAAATTATGTTATATATAAGAAATATTCTGTTAAATAATAGTATATTTACCACAATATATATAGATATGCATCAGTCATAACGAATGTAAATAAAATCAAATTATAATTCACAAATATTTATAAATAATGACTTGAAAGCTTAAAATATTTAGTTAAAATTTAAATTAGAGATTTAATAAAATAAATTTATAATTTTTTAAGGATTATTAATGTGATAAGTTGTATTTTTAAATTAAAAATGTTATAGGTAACACTTTTCTTTCAAGACTACCCCGAAAATTTAGGCTGAGAAGGTGCATTTGAATTCAAAATATAAAAAGTATGAAACATTACTTAAAATGATTTTTAAACCACTTGACCATTAAACTTTAAATAATTTAGGGATGGTGGAAAGAGGTATACTGTTCACAAGAATGAAAGACAAACACAAGAACATCTACTTATAAAGAGGGGTTTGATTTTGATAAAATTATGTCAGGTAAATATAAAATTTTCATTTCTATATATAAAAGTTCACATTACATTTATAGACTCCCACAAGTTTTTCGTGGCATAAAATATATACATATATATTTTAATCTAAGCAGTAAAAGGAGTCTACATTAAAATTATGCCACTTGTTTGTACGCAGTAATATATATTACGCATTCAACGGTGCTAACAATATAATTTCAAAAACTCTAACATACCTGTGTTTGAAGTCTTGTTAAACCTCTAATCCAAAGAATTTGTCCACTCCTTTTTTCATGAGTTTCTGGATCTTCATACTCTCCGGAGAGGATATGTTCTGTTGACTCAACTTCACCGCTACCAATTGTTAAATTTTCTGAAAGAGCTTTTGTTGGAATTGACGTAACAACTTGTCCCCAAAGTAAATCTCCAACACCAAATGCTAAACACCAAAGCCATTGTTCAAGATTTAATGGAGCTGTTGAGAACCACCGACCACCAAATTGAACAATAAATATTTGTGAAATGAATGTAGCAATCCAAATAATATAGTATATTGGATTAGAAAATAAGCCTTGGAATATATTTCTTTCACCATGAATTTTACGTGCATTTATTTCATTAAATAGTGTCATCATAACAAATGTATTAAAAACAATTGTGAAATGTTCTGATGGTGGCGAATGAAGTAATGCCCACCTTCCAGACTCAATTCCAAAAAATAATTCACCATAGAATATGAGAGTAAAGAGAACAATTAGTTGATAAAATGCATGACCAAGAATATTCTTTGACATTGTTCTTGAAATGAGCGGCGAAGTTCTTCCATATGGCTTTCTTTTTAATAGTTCTTCTGTTGGAAGTTCTGTAGCTAATGCTAATGAAGCAAGAGTATCCATGATTAAATTAACCCACAACATTTGTACAGCTTTTAATGGAGTATCTTGAATAGCACATGCACCTACAAATGCTACAACAACAGCAACAACGTTGACTGTAAGTTGAAATTGTAAAAATTTAGCAATTGAATCGTAAACATTTCTTCCCCACATGACAGCCTTGACAATAGATGTAAAATTATCATCTGTTAATATAATATCAGATGCTTCTTTAGCTACATCAGTACCAGCGATACCCATTGCAAAACCAACATCAGCTTTCTTAAGAGCAGGTCCATCATTTGTACCATCTCCAGTTACAGCAACAACTTCTCTACTTTCGGTAGCACGAGAGTCAATGATTCCTTTTACCAAAATATATTTATCTGTTGGTTGTGCCCTAGCTAAAACACGTAGTTTGGGCCAAATAGCATCAAGTTTAGCTTGACTAACTTCATTGTTATCATCACGAATACGAGCGTTAAATTCTTTACCTTCAAGTGCAAGAAAATCTTCACCTGGTTTAAGAATACCACATTGTGTTGCAATAGCACGAGCAGTATTGATATTATCTCCAGTAACCATTCTAACAGTTATTCCTGATCTTTGACATTTGGCTATAGCTTCAGGGACTTCAGGTCTTACAGGATCTTGAATTCCTAGTATTGCTATAGCTGTTAAGTCACAAATAACAGAATCTTCATCATCCCAATCCATGTTTTGAGAAAGTTGGAATTGATTTTCATTTGGATTTGAAGTAACATAATCTTTATAAGCTAAGCAAATTGTTCTTAATCCATCAGAAGCCATTGGTTCAATGACATCTCTAACAAGTCTATCTGCATCCTTTTGACTAAATTTAATTAATTTTCCATCTTTACCAAGAAACCATTTACATTTTTTAAGAATAATTTCTGATGCTCCTTTACTAAATACTCTATATCCACCATCTTTTTGAACAACTGTTGACATAGATTTACGAACAGAATTGAAAGTGTAAACTTTAAAAAGACTTTTTTCTGGATTTTTATCACGAATAGATTGATATGATTGACCAAGTGCTAAGACAAATCCAAGCATACCACATTCAGTTTTATTTCCAAGTTGCTGAGGTTGTTCACCCATTTTTTTAGATAGTATTACTTGTGTTGAATAGGCTGAGTTTATTGAAATATTATCACACATAATTTCTCTAGTATTACTATCTAATCTTTCCCATTTTGGTGTTTCTTTATAATGAACATCATTTATATAACTTTGTACAACTGTCATTCTATTTGTTGTTAGAGTTCCTGTTTTATCAGAGCAAATACTAGTTGCATTACCCATTGTTTCACAAGCATCAAGATGTCTTACAAGATTATTATCTAACATCATTTTTTTAACTGAGTAAGCTAATGAAAGTGTTACAGCTAATGGTAAACCTTCTGGTACAGCAACAACTAGAACTGTAACTCCTATGATTAAGAAATTAATGAAATGTTGGAAATCAGCAACACTAAATGGTTTCTCATCAATTGCATATCTTGAGATACAAAATCTTATTACAAGAATAAGCACGGTACATCCAGCAACAAATGATCCAGCATATCCAATTTGAATAGCAAGACGGGTCAATTTAGCTTGCAAAACGGAACGTTCCTTTTTACCTTCATCTTCATTTTTAACTGAAGGTGGTTGCTCTTTTGAGGGTCCATTTGCGACATCTTTAATTTCTAAAAAAAATAGTTTCAACATATTAATTAAATTAATTTTTTTATATATATCAATATTTCATTGAACCTTTATATTATAAAAAACTTTTTGTTTTGTAGTTAACCTAAAGAAATTTTTTTAGGATAGTGGAATAAAAAAATGTATTGTAAAAATGCATGCTATATCTATATATATAAAAAAAATATATAAACTTTTAAATAAATAATTTATGCCATATATATAGTATACTTAACTGATATATATTTTCAAAAAATAAGAGTTTAAAAATTAAATTATTCCATTATATACTAAAAAAATCATTCAAAATTATTGTTTGTTAGATGAATGGAAATAATGTATACATGTACAGTTTTCTAACAAAATTATAAATATAAAAATAATATTTAATATATACAAATCACAACTAAGAAGTATTTTACTCGGCATTTAAAGCTACTATACGAGATATGGGTTTTTATAAGGTTTCTATATTGAGATTTTCTTCGAGAATCTGTCATTTCCTCATCAAACTTACGATTTTCAGTTAGAAGTGCTTGATGTGTTCCATCTTCAACAGCTGAATGAACAAAGTCACCTGAAATCAATTATAAAGCACAAGTAGTTGAAAAAAGCTTAAAATGTCAGAAAAAAATAAAAATAGAATTATTACAAAAGGAAAATTTAAAAAAATCACACAAAAATACAGTTGTTATTAAACAAACGATATGATTACATAATTGCACCAACACAAAACTTTCTGAAACAGTTTTTAAAAAAATCCACATTTAACATTATTTATGTGAAAAAAGATAAATAGACGTTTTTGTTAAGTAAAACTTAAAAGAAATCAATTGGTGGGCTCTTATAGTTATAAAAAATTATTTTAGTGCGCTCTGAAATTGTTTTGTTAAAAAGAGACAAAACTTACCGATTCTACCAGATTCATCCAAAGAATCGGTTGTGTAGGCAACTGATCTGCGTACACGCACTGGAACAAAATTAATATTGAAAATAATTATTTATATATTTAAATAGTTATCGGTTAAAAGGATTAAACAAAAATAAATACTATTATTCTACTTTTTTTTAAATTATTCAAAAAAAGGCTAACTAAAAGTTTGACCACCACCAATTGTACGAAAATTAGAAAAAAAATTTACACTGATAAAAATACATAAAAGAAAACAAAAACAACGATACCAAAGTAAGATATCGCTTACCCGATGCTTTGCTTTTACGCCTTGATCGACGTTCTAAAAATGAAGAAAGGTGAGATTATGATATTGGTGCAATTTGATGATAATATCATATAATATTCGTGTGTTAAAAAAACTACTCATCCAAAAGAAACCTACCTTCTCTTTTAGCTGCCTTTCTTTCTTCCTCAACGACATCTTTTGCTGCTCCTAATAATGTCATAATAATACCGGTTTGTGAATTTACTCCAACAGCAGTTACAAGCATTTTTCCACTACCCTCCATTACATGTGTACCAGACAAGAGCATTGGATCAACATCAACTGATTTCTTGATTTGATCAGATTCTCCAGTAAGAGATGATTCATCAATTTTCAGATCATTAGATTGAATTAAAATACCATCAGCTGGTAGTAGATCACCATACTTTATTTGAGCTATGTCGCCAACAACCAATTCACTAACAACAATTTGAATTGCCTGTCCGCCACGAATGACAGAAAATTTGTGTTCAGTTTCGATTTTAGCTTGAAGGCCACGAAATTGTCTTTCTTTAGTGAAATCATTTAAAGCAGTAACAAGAACTACCACTACAACAGATATTAGAATTGCAACTCCTTCAATCCAACCCGCATCGTGCTCAGATGAATCGGAAGCTTAAAATTTCAAATAAATATAGTTTATAAAGAAAAAAAACTTACGAGTGTCGGCCTCTTCTGGTGGTCTATAGAATGATAAGGCCAAAGAAACAATGGCACTTACAAGCAAAATAATTAATGTTACATCCTAAAAAAGGCAATTCATCATTCAAGAAATATCTTTTATGTAATTTAATCTTTAACTCTTTTTGTTTTAAATTATTTGTATAATAAATTTAAAAACTATTTCTTTTTGTTTTAGAATTAAGTAGGATTAGATATGAAAATTTAAATGATAAATAAAAATAAATATGACTATATTATATTTTAATTTTACATATTTTATATCTTAATTATTCTTGAATATTGTTTTTAAGGAATTTTTTTAGCTACTATAGAAAAATAACACCATTTAAATGGCAAAAAAATATCTGGTAGGAAAATTTAAGTTATAATTACCTGAAGAGCTTCCCAAACAAGTGTAAAGAAAGACTTTGGTGGATGAGGCGGGATTTCATTTTTTCCAAAGAAATCTCGACGCCTCTCCAACTCAGCTTCATCTGCCGACAAACCGGTATGTGGATTTGTTTTTAACTTTTCACAAAGACCTTCTATGGAACCGTAATCAGACTGGATTTTTTCTTTAGCTTCATTGCTACGATACTCCATAAGAGTGCGGAGCTCATCCACAGTCACTCCATAGGCACCCCCAGAAGATGTAGCCATATTTAAAAGATTAAGAGAGAATCACCTGCCAGATCAAATATTTAAATGGTGAGACTCTAAATGATGTTAGCTCCAGTCTATAACTTTAAGAATTATATGGATATTAAGAAAAAAAATTAACAATAACCACGGCATTTATAATAAAATAAAATATATCTATAAAATTTTTCTTTTAAAGTTATTGACAAAGTTATAAATTTTGTGTGCAATTTAATAAATATACTCTCTCCCTCTTGCCATCAATGACAGGTCATTTTGTATGCAATGTTACAAATAATTATTACATTATAAAAGTTTATAAAATTATTAATAAAAATAAAATGACATAGAAGAGAAAATAGTTGTTAAAATTTAAAAAAGATATTTTGAAATGTATTATAAATATATATATATACAATAATAATACTTTTAAAAAATATTTCAAATTAATGTATCCAAAGTCATTTTTAAAAATAAAAGCTAAATTTTTAATTTTCATAATAATATACAAAAAAAATATAGAAGTATTATTTTTTAACACTATTTTTTGTTTAGTAAAAATATATTTAAAAAAATAAAAAAAAAGTGGTTATTAACTATAAAAGCCTGTTAATAACTTTTTTTTACACTGATTCTTATTGTATTTAGTGTTACTTATAATACATACAGACACAAGATATTAGATGACATTTTTCAAGCCATTAAACATCTATCGTGTTAAATGGTTTTAATTGTCATCGTTGGTCTTATTTTAAATATATTTATATAAATAAATATAGCAAATATAGAATTGTATTAATTTTTCCACTTCGCTTGAAAGAAAGGATAAGAAGAAAGGAATTTATACCAATTAAAGGAAAGCTCAAAAAATCGAAGGAAGTATAACGGCAATACATGTGGTACACATATTTATCCGGCTATTTCATTCTTCTATACTTACATCCAGCATCAAAAACTCTTTTCTACGGTGCTTTGGCAAATATACATTCCTCTTCCTACTGTCAATAACGCCAGGGAGAAGCATTTTACATTTTTGCATCATAAGAAATATTACATATATATAGAGAAATAAGAAAAGAACATTGATAGTCTCTCGCCATCTTCTTTTTTGCCAATATCTATGAATTTATAGGAAAAATATCAGAAAGTATAGGAAGAAAGTTGTAAGATAGAGTAGGAGCAATTGAAGCCATTACGGAGCAGTCTAAAAGCAAATAGTCTTATTTTCATTATTTTCTTTTGACACTGCGCCATCGTCGCCAGACTTTGGTGAGAGGAAAAAGAAAAATAAAAAGAGTTAACTTAAATATGTATTCTTTTCTTTCACTAATATTCTTGTCTCTGGTGTCTAAAAACTATAAAACTATAACATTAGTATAATATTTTGTTGTATGTAAAGAAATGTCTTTGTAAAGCTAACATTATTCTTCAAATATTTCCATCAATTTATATATATATATAAAAAATCTATATATATATATTTATATTTACCACTGAAACTATATAATAAATAAAAATGACAAGAAAGATGTTAACAACGTACTTTTTGTACCTCTAATGTTTATAAATTATATAAGAAAATAGAAATTAAATAAGTTTATTCAAAAAGACCTCTTACTTCCCATTCATGAATAGTCGAAGGCATTTTATATAAAGAAAACTCTAGAAATTGACATCATTTTATATTTCTATTCGGGGACCACCTATAACGTCATTAAAAAATGAGTAAAAATTTTTATTTGTCATAAAGAAATAAATTAAACTCATAAATAATGTTGTTAGTGATAAAAATATAAAATAAGTATATATAAAAAGACTACTACATTTGTCATTCTTCTTTTAATATAAAACGTTTAAAGAAAAGATAACCTCAAAATGTATTTAATTTGGAAAGAAAAATGATAAAATAAATTAGGCATTCATTTTCCCATCATTTATCTAGACAAGTTTACTTAAAGTTGGAACGGAAGTCTATGTTCTTGTTGGAGGAAGACATATTTATAAATCAAAAACAGGCATACTCTCTCGTTAAGTAATCATTTTGTTATACTAATCACGATTATATGTCTATGATAGGGTCCCCACCTAATCATTACTCAAATAATACTAATAGTTTTATATTACTGCCCTTTAAATTAAAAAGAGAAGTCTAACATTATTACACAAAGGTCTATTCTCAAAAAAAAATTAACAAAGTTATGATGAGATAGTAAGTATGTAAATAAATAAATAAGCAAAAAAATTTTTTTATAAAAAATAATATAAACATCATTACCAATAAAAAAGTTTGTTTTTTTTTAATTTTAATTTTCTAATATTACAAAAATGATGATTTTTATTTTGTCTTACATAATGTTCTTAATTATATTTTTTCAAGAATCGGTGCTTAAAGTAATTGTAAAAATAAATAGGCTTTTATCCTTTAATAAGAATAAAAAGAGAAAAACAAAAGATTAATTTATGTTATTAGGATTAAAATAAAAGGGTTTGAAATAATTTATCAAAAATATTACATATGTACATTAAACACAAAACCCTTATATTTTATCTTAAAATTCCTTTGAGACCAATTAAATAATTTACATATCAATGTTAAAAGAATAAACATATTTTTGTTAATATTTTAGATCTTAACTTATATATATATATTTTTTATTTCATATAAAGATGTAAAAAAAGAAGTAAATTGGAAATCTTTTAGACATACACATAAAAAGAATGAATCATTCAATGTATATTTAAGTCATTATATATATTTTCCTTTTTTCCTAAGAAACCTCCACTTATACAATATTCTGAAGGATCATTAAAAATTATAAAAATGATTAAAAGTTGAATATAGAAAAAAACCTTAAATCATATTTATTTAATAGTCAAGCAATAATTTCTATTCCATTATAATTAATAGAATTGCTCAATCCTTTTTATTTAGACAAAAATAATATTTCGATTGCGCGAATTTAACATGTCAACAGAAAGATGGTTTATCAATTTTTATTTTAACCCATCGAAGCAGTCATTTATTTGCCTGAAATCATTTCACACAAATAAAGCTAGTATTTAGTGAATTGTAGATAGTGGTCCTATATTTTAAATATATCTACATTTGAAGGAACAAATTAATATAATAATTAATGGTCAATGATATTGATAAGAGAAATGATAATAAAATATATATTATTTTGATTCACAAAAAAGAAACACATTAATAGTACTTTTTATCTTATAAAACTAATCGTTAGTGATACAAAACATATGTAAAAAGGTCTTTTATTACAAATGGAGCAATGTTAACATTTTGGAAAAGAAAAAAAATTGTAGGAATCCTGACAAACACATATACATATATATTGGATTTTTTTTCTTTTAAAAATTTCTTTTATAGAATGATTGAGATGTATATATGCATATATATATCATTTTTATTGGTTTGACACTAACAAGTGAATGTAGAAAAATATAACCATATTATATGTCAAATACTAACCCTTAGATGCTTCACAATTTTTTACGTCAAAATTTCTGTTGACAAATGATAAATAATTTAAGGAACACAGTAGCTTAAGTTAACTTTGTTAGTGATAAGAAATTTTTACTTGATAAAAGGATTACTATCAATAGATATATTATAAATTTATATGTATAATATATTATATATATAATATATAAAAATATATATGCATATTACTTCCCAAAGGTCAATAATAACATGCTCATACATATATTTCAACTAAAATTTACTTAATTTTCAAGCCTCCGGAAAATTGTTGTTTGTTGAAGGTAGAAAAAAAGAAGAAATTTCCATTAGTAATATTTATCCATAAACAAATAAAGTTAAGATGTATATTTATATATATTGAATAGAACATGATATTAGTTAATAGAATTATCGTATTTCATCACTAAAAAAAGAATAGTTTTAGAAAATTAGTGAAAAGAAAATGATTACATTTTATGGTATAGGAGTATTATACTCCATTATATATATGTTATCAATTATTTAAAATTTTTGATTATATCTCTAATATGAACCATCTTATCTATTTCAGTAAAAAGATTAATCATTCTTTTTAATAAATATAAAGCAAGTTTTATTGAAAAGCAACACATTAATGATAAGTTAAAAAGAAATCGTCATACCTAGTGCCAATTATTTTTAAAATAATACATATAAATATATTTATCACTGATCTTTTTTTTTCTTTACCCAGTCTTATCAACCAATTTGACAGGGTCATCAAAAAGAGAAGCAGCTGCACAAACGGCAAATTTTTTTCTTTTTTTATTAACAGAGGTTATATATGCTATCTGATCAAGAAGTGATATGTATAGATGAAAAATATTGCAATAGCCTTGTTGTAAACGTTACGACAACATTCACATAAGCGCAATAAGAGCTAATAATAACATAAATATGAGGGTTTATTACTTCGAAAATATGTAATTACAAAATCACTACCATTAAATGAGTATAAATAGTAGAAATATGGTAAGTTGAATTTTTATATCAATCAAATTTAAACTTTTTTATAAATTTCTCTTGAATATATATGAAATATAAAATAAATATATATAGATGGTTAGTCGATAACAATTATTATAAACATGGTGTATACTTTATTTATTTATATAAAGCTTTCCTCTATTATTTAATAATTCGTTTGTATAATTGAATGTGGGATGAATTGAGGAGAGTACATGAATATTTATTAACTTATTAAATTATAAATGTTTCATGAATAAAAGAGCAAAAGTATTAGAGATTTAGTTATTTTAAATAGTTTCAAGTACAATAAGATTTCAATAAATAGTTCTATTTTTTATACCGATATTTTTTTTATAAAAAATACAATTCTCTTCTTCTGTCAATATATTATATCATTTTAAGATGGAGTTGATAGATATGGAAGGGAGGATAATAAAATTGATATACATAAAAGGCATAAAGTGCAATTATTATGATGTATTTGTAATGTTAACAAGTGAAGTGAAAAAATAAGGAAGGGTAAAATGAAATAACTTAGAGTTATTTAAAAATTCTTTTTAAATAAAAATCTTGTAGAGCTTTATTAATGTACTTGATATAATTCACATATAAAGTAAAAACCTAACTATACTATTTTTCTTCTTTTTCACCATCTTTTTATATTCCATATCATAAAATTTAAGCTATTGTCTTAGGAGAACTAAAAAAAGGATAGAAAATACATTTATTAACATGTTATATCTCAAGAGAATCTAACGCTCCACCAAATTTTTTAAAATGAAAAATATAAATTCTCACAATAGAACTATTTTTGATTATTTACACACATAACTTTACAAATGAATAATCGTACCAAATTGTATACAATATATTCTTTCTATTCTTAGTCATCTCGTATTATTGTACCTTTTATCATATTTACATATCAAATGTTATAATAAAATATAGAAAGTTTTTATTTAAAATAAATTTTATAAGTAAAAAATAAAAAATTTTAAATATTTATATAGAAGAAAAAGTATGACTTTTGATAGGTAAAAAGTAAAATTGAGGAAATCATGTTTTATTAAATAAAAGTTCTATTTTGATGAAAAAAATTTTTTATATTTAAATTACAAAGTATTATATTGGAGTAAGTAAAGGCAAACAAAATAGTAGAAAATGGAGGAGGACAAAATTGAAGGGAGATAGATTATGTGAAATACTCATTATTTTAAAAGATACATTTCCTCAATTACTTTCAACAACTATCTTCCAAATACAGTTAACCAAAAATTAGTTGGGTTTTTAGATGGACATAACATAATAAATAACTAAATAGTAAAATCACAACCAATATAAATGAAATTCTTCAACTAAATTTTTCACTCTAATGTTATATAAAGACAATTTTTATCAATAGTATAATTCCTCAAAAATTTATTTATTACGTAAATGATGATAAGAATTAGTACAGTTATTATCATTATTTTAATCACAATAATAATAACCTGCCATTCTACAATTTTTTGCAATATTTTTCAAATTTGTCAATGAAAAAAATGCTTATCTTGCAATATAACTGATTAAACTCCTATATAAAAAGTTGGACCTTTTAATTTGATGACGCAAAACACATATTATTTTTATTTAAAAATTCATTGTTTACGATAGGCTTAACTAATATAATAATTATCTAAAATATTTGCTATAAAAATTTTTTTAATCTTTGACAGGGATGTGATAATAAAAAAATAAAAAGTTACTAACAAAACAGAATAATTTATGTAGTTTACCACACATAACATAAAAGTGTTTTAAAGAAATTATTTAAACATGATAAATAAAAAGATTACTCTATTATAGTGTAAGTTAAAATAATAGAAAAATATCTTTTTATTCTATTTTTTCTAAAATATCAAAATAATAACAAATGATAAATGTGTATTTGTAGATGATAAGAAAAGTAGGACCATGTATTTTGATAAACTGTATAATCTGTATTGCCAAAGATACATCAATGTTTCAAAAAAGATTATTGTGACAAATATTAAATAAAAAAAATTTTTTTAAAACAAGCTATTGGGAATTATTTATTTTCCTTTATAAATAGAAATAACATGAATTTTTAACTAAATTATAGAAAAATTGGGGTAAAATTTAAAAAAAATAACAAAGTTAATATGAATGAGACATTGTTTGTTTTCACTAAACATAAAATAATAAAAATGTAAAAGAAATGTTATTAAAATTAGGTAAAATTTATTTGTTTTTCTATAGATAAATGTTGTAATTTAATATTAATATGAGAAAATGATATTATGTGTAGTGAAAGAGGGAAAATTAAAAGGATTGTTAATAAATAATTATATAAAAATCAGATAGATTATAAAAAGTAAAATATCCTCTCTATTAAATGCTTTTAATCATGGATTATCTAGATAAAAATTTCTAATTATAAAGGAGATATCAATACAAAATAAAATTTTGTTAATTCATCACAATACATTACTCCTATCACAAATAGTTGCAAATTTTTACTTTTTATCAGTTTATGTACCTAATTTGAATTACAAAAAAATATAATTTAATGCTTATACTTTTACAAAATAAATAAATTTTGAAAGATAAGAATCTCATATGTATAAATTGTATTGTTAAAATATGTTTTATGGATGGGCAATTTTGGTAAGTTATTAGAATAAAATTGAATCTTTTTATCCTTCCTATATTAATTCATTAAATATAAAAGTCAAAAACTTTTTATTGATATTAATTTCCTTTTTTAGATAGCTTTAGCTATCTATTGCTGGATAGCACTTTTGTGGATTTTAAATAATACTGAAAGGCATTTACCAATATTATTAGATGACAATAATTGTTCTACAAATGGCATTGTAACAAAAAATGGGAAGTTTGAAGGAAGGCAAAATGTTCATTTCCCGCAGCGTATGTCAAATTCTCCAACAATGAGGATATTGAGTGGTAAAAATAGAAAGATGCGTGAAAAACAACTTTTTGAAATTCTAAGAAATAGACATTTTACAAATAATATCTTAAGAAATGCTAGTAATAATAAGAGGAAAACTATAATGTTAAATGATGATAAAAGAAAGATATCACTTCCAGATAGTCATAAGGTGGTAAAAAATGATAGTTTCCAAAATAATATAAAATCGGAAGTTTACAATACATCTATTTTATCAAAATTACCATTTAAATTGATGGATAGGTCATTTGAAGATGATAAGGAAACACTAGAAGATTATAAATATAGCCATGCTTATGAAAATACTTGTCGATGGCCTACACTGTCCGCAAATTCACTTGATTTAAAAGATTACGTCAACCATCGCCGGCAATATAGATGTACTTATGATGATAAATATGAAAAACTAGTTACCCAATCTCCGGATGGCTCAATATTTATATCGAAACCTAGAAATTCATTGATAAATGGTGAAATTGAATGTTATCTACAAAAGTTAAGTGGAACTCTAAGGCCAAATATAAGAAAATGGGTATTTGATGGTGATAAAATAAAGGTGAGAATAAAAAATATTTTTAAGATAAAATACATATATTATTTTTTATTATTATTATGTTATAAAGTTAACATGTTAGTATGTTTGCAAGATGTGTAGTAGTGTTAGGAAAGCTTTTATTTATATTGTCATATCATTGATAGGAAAATAACTTTTTCTCTACATGATATAAAGACGATATTTAGTTCTAAAATTTTTTAAATGATATAAACATTTATGGAAAAAGTATTAAACAAAGATATATCCTCATTGAGTATTATATATATTTTTTTTAGAAAAATTGAATACTCATTTTAATTGTTTTCAATTGAAAAAAAATATGTATAAATATTTTATGTATGTAATTTTAGCTCCCTATTGAGTCTCATATAAACATAGATATGAACCAGTTCGTTATAACGTGTATAGAAATTGATAGTAAAGATAGGAAAGTCATTTTTGAAGAACCATTTACATCATTATATAACGTGGAAAAAAAAAATCAAGAAAGTATTTCTGCTACAAACGACTCACCAAGTATAACAATTTTAGCTATTGATAGTGTTTCACGTAATCAGTTTTTCCGTCACATGTATAAAACACTAAATTTTATGTCAGAAAATAATTTTCATGTATTACAAGGATATACAAAGATAGGTGACAATTCAGCTGTTAATATGATGGCAACATTCTCTGGCTTAACATATGATGCCGAAGCAAGATGGATGACAGATATTGTTTCTAAAAATATATCTCTAGGAAGGACAATGTTAAGTGATAAATTAAAGAAATACAAAGAGCGCTTTATTTGGCATCAAATGGAAAGAAAAAAATGTATTACTCAGTATAATGATGAAATATCAAATTCAGGATACGGAATATTTAGTTATAATCCGTTTCAAGGTTTTGATGAACCACCAGCAAATTATTACTTTAGGCCATATTATGAGTACTTATATCAACATACATTTGGTGAGGAATGTTTACATGGTACCCATTTATTGAAACCATTCCTCGATATTTGGGAACGTTTCTCAACAACATTCGCCAAAAAATGTCACTTTTCATTTAATTTTATAACAAAGTTTACACATGATTCAAGTAACTCATTAGAATTATTTGATGACCCTCTTTATGTTGCATTACAAAGATTTAAGGTAAAAGGTGTTTTTAATAACACAGTTATTATTATAATGGGTGATCATGGACAAAGAGTAGAAAGTATTCAAAAAACTTACTACGGTAGAGTTGAAGAACGAATGCCATTAATGGCAATCTATTTACCACAATCTTTTAAGAATAGATTTAAAAAAGCAGAAGAAAATATACGTTATAACAAGGTAGGTATTTTAAATATATGTGAAAAAGATTCACATGAGGGAAATGTGTATGCATATTTGGTATATTACATTTGCTAGAGCTAAGAGAATATTTTGAAATTTAAAACCCTATAATGTGTATAAGGTGAGAAAAAAAAAGTATACGCAAGGCATATTACTTAGTAAAATACATATACATATATGCAACAAATGCATAATAAATTTCTAACATAAAGATAACAAATATATACATATATTTTTTTACAGAATCGTTTAATATCAAATTTTGATATTTATGAAACCTTACTTGATATTGTAAATATAACAAGATTAAAAAGTATGGAAGAACAAAAATTTTCAAAAGAAAGAGGTTTATCCATACTTAGAAATAAAATCTCTTCCAACCGTACATGCTTTGAAGCTAAAATACCAGAAAATTTTTGTGTCTGCCAACAAAATATATCTTTGTCAGAGAATAATTTTAGATCACTTCAAAATGTTAATAATAATATTACATTAGATGCTAAAATAAAAAATACATTGACAAAATATTTGAGGGAAAAATTAGTATCAGATAAAAGTTGTATTCAATTTATTGAATATAACATATCAACATCATTAACATATTTAACAATTTCTCCTGTTGTTAGATTTGGAGCACGTTATCCTAAGAAATGGAGAGAATACTTAGTAAATAACACAGAACAAAGTATTGTTAGAGAAATTCAAGAGATATCATTTGATATTATATTATTATTAATAAATAGAATGTTATTAAAAACATATTTAACTCTTCAAGTAACCATGGAATATCAACAAAAATACTCTTACATTAGAGTTAGCAATAATCCAATGATAAAATCCTTTTGTAACGATCAAGAATCATTATCAACAATTATGGAAGTTAATGAAATATGCAAAATATGTTTTCAAGAAAAAAATATCTAATAAATTTTTAATGATATTGTTAATTTTCAAGTAAAAATATAGGATTTAAAATGTAATCGCGTTAGAATTTTAAAATTAATAATATATACTACAAATTTTTATTATTTCGTTTAATGAACATTAAAAAAATGTAAAGATATATTCTTTTTAATTATTTGTGCCGTCTCATTTAATCTATTTATCGTACTATTTTTGTCGAAAAAAATGTTCTGCACATCATTAGAGATATTAAAGAATATTTTTATTTCTAAATTTAACATATAAATTAAAAATGTAAATGAGTATAGGATAAAAATGAAAAAGGGGTTACCTAAAATTTGTTGGCACACTAAACATTGGTAAAAGGAGATTTTTTTAGTAATTTAAAATATACCATTCTACACATGAACAACTTACAATTGGCATAAATTTAAATACATATATATTTTAATCAACATAAAGTGTCATAGTCAAATTTAATATGCCATTGAAAGAGATTAACTTTATGAAAGAAGTAGACATAGCAATAATTGTTAAAACATAGTAGTTATGACATATATGTATTAATAAAAAGATTAAATAATACTACTTAAAAAACTTTATCATATAGTAAATAATTTTAAAAAAAAATATGAAAAAAGATTTCAAATTATTTATAGAGTTTCCTTGGCAATGTGTTAAATACAAATGCCTATATAATAAATGGAATCATTTTATACACACAATTTCAATTTATTACACTTTTCATTATTATTTTTCTTGTCTAAAATTTCTCAAAAAGTTTACCATATTCACAGATATTTTAAGCAACATTAACAATCAACTTTTAAAAATTTCACATTCATTTAAAAATATTAAAAAAGTTATATGATAGATGGTAATATAGTATTATGTTGATTAAATTAATTTCAACAAAATTATTAATGAACTCTAATTAAGTTTTCATTTTTACCAAGAAAATGGTTAAATAAATTTTTTGTCAAATATTATAATATTAATCAAATTATACATTTAAAGTACATGGTAGTATAGTAATATAGACGAAAAATAAATTTATTTACCAAGGGAATGGCAAAAAATAGACTAATTTAATTGACTTTTCTTTTGCCACTTTATATCTATGAGAAAGATATAAATTTGTTAAATGAATTATATTTTTTATTTAAATGTAATGAAAAAGATAACAATTCCCAAAAACATATAATTATAATACCTTAAATCTCTAAAATTTCCCATACAGTTATGCCAATTTTTGGGGATATTTGTTACATTAAAATATTCTTTCCTAAACAAATTACTTAAATTCAATCTTTTTTTTCATAAAATTGAATAAACAAGTATTTTGTTGAAGTTAAAAGGATTGATTTCTTTTATAAATTAAAATATTCTATTGAAATAGTTCTATACATTATTTGCATTGTAAGCATAAAAAAGGAGTTATACATAAATGAAATGGTAAAAAGTTATTTCCACGTTTAATTAAAGTGCGATCATAGTTTTATTCATCAACGAAAATAAATTGAGGACTTGATAATATTGAGAAAATACAACAATTAATAATTATTTCCTATGTATCTGCTTGTAGATTGAAACATTCAAATATTTCTGGCAAATAGTACAGGCACAGTCGATGACTTTTCTTCAACATCTATAATTTCTTAAATATAATATACACTTATTTTAACTTACGGTGAAATTATTAGAACAAAAATCATGACAAAAATCTGGAATATTTCGGGCTTGACAACAAGAAGTGTAATTTTTTCTTCCATCATCAGTTACACAATGAATGAAATTTCTAAAATCAGCGCTCTGGCAACTAATTGGATCAAAAACTTCTAAATACATATCTCTTGGCTTGCACATTGAACGACACATTGGATTTATACCTCTTTCCAAGCAACATGCTGTGTAGTCATATCTGATATGCTTATGAAACCCTTGTTTTAAGCCACTATCTTAAAATAAAAAAATAATCATTTTTTTTTAAATATACTACGTACTTAATACTTCTACATGAAAATCCAATTGTTGGGGAACTTCATTTATAACACATCTATAATCTCCACCATCCTGTTTCGTTATATTTCGTAATATTAGGTTATAATTTTCTGTAATGCAATTACATGTCTTTCCTTGAGGTAACTTAAACATTTCTTTACAATCTAAAATTATATCATTAAAATTAATTCTTAGACAAGAAAGAAATTTAAAAAAACAAAGAAAAATACAATCTATATTTTACTAACCTTCAACTTTCATAGACTCTTCATCAATTGTATGTTGTAGGTATACCGATGACGGATCTACACCTGATGAAACAATAAATTTTGTATTATTGAACATAACAACACCATTTTTTAACCAAGAAACCTTTAAATAAGAAATTATTCAATTGCTTCAATTATTACTTACAGATAATGCTTGATCTTTACACCTATAAACAGTGCATTGTAACCTTCCTGAAAATCCATCCAACACTGGAATAATAACATCTGAAGTACTTGTCAATTGAAATTTATATTCATTTGTAGTGGGCCATTGGATAGATGACTTGAATAGCAATATTTTATATATAATAAATAGAAAATTTAAAAACTTCATATTATTATTGCAAATATATATAAATATATTAAAAACCTATATTTTACAAATCAAAAACCTAAAATGTTTCAATGGTTAATTTTTCCCTATCATTCATGATACAATCTGAAGGTTAATAGCTATTAAGGTGTAGGATCAAAGAGGTATGACAAAATGATACCAAAATAAATGTTTTCTTTATAATAACACTAGTCTACCCCCACTTCATAACGCCCAATGACTTGGTTAAAAAAAGGTAATATTTTCATGTATTAATTTAAACACAAAATTTAGGCTCATCAACAACTTTTATACGTGTACTAATCATGAGAGAAGACGAAGATACATGTACACATATATCTATTCTACGTTTGGGTTAGCCTTTCAAAAAGTAACCTAAACAAACTCAAAGTCAAAATTAAATATTACATATAAGAAAAGATATTTTGCGCATCAACATGATGCGTTTTTTGATAGTAATATTAAAAAATATCAAATAAAATTAACATAATTTGATTTTAAGAAAATGATTCTAAAAAATTAGGTTTTATAGAATCGTACGCAACCAAAAAAATTATAAAATAACACTATTCACTTTTCCTTGACATTCCTAATTGTAATTCTTCAGTTCAAAAAGATAACAAAGCAATACTACATGATAATTATGATTTTAAAAAATATACAAAAAAAATAGAAAAAGAAGTAAATATTAAATCTATGTTTTATTTTTAACTATAAAAACATTTGTAAATTGATTATTACAACATTTCTTAATAATAAGATTAATGTAATTATTGTAGAAGTTCCTTGGTAGAAATTAATGCTCACACACATGAAAAATTTCAAACACATTTTTTGGTAATTTAAAATTAATTACTCAACTAACTTTATTTTTTGCACTTTTATTTAATACGCCTTATTCAGGAACGAGTTTTATAAATATTTTAAGTTTGAGTTGCTTTTTTTTTTAAAAACTTTTACGTTTTAATTATTTTGAGGTTGAACGGATAGAGCATTTTCATATTAATTGAATGAACACCTCTCAAATAATTTTCTTGTTTAGAACCATTTTTGTAAACCTATTTAAATATTTTGTAGATTTTTTCATTCTATATTTTTGATTATCATGGTTTGTGTTCCATGTATTTTTCTACCAATTCTTTTGGCAATCTACTTGAAATTTATCCAACCAATTGTTCTAAAATTTGTTCCAGAAAGATGGAAAGCAAAGTTAGATTCTATTCTTTATCCAACATGCCCAATAAACATTCAACAACAGTCAACAAGACCAAATGAAGGAGATAATTGTTGTAAAGATGAAAATAACGTAAGAAGTTGTACTAAAGAAGAAAATAAAAAAGATATTTGACCTCTGTCCCAAAAAGAATAAAAATTGTTTATGTTAAGCCAAACATCAACAAGGAAAGTCTTTGAGATGAAGTATATATATAATCTTTAAATAAATAATACAACATTGTACCAAATGATTATTTTAAAATAAAATATATTTATCCTTAATAATTCCCTCAATTTTTTAATAATATTTTAACAAAATTAGTTTGTTTCTTTATAAATTACAGCAACTGCCATCTAGCATACACTCTCTCCCTCTTGATCAGCCATCATTTATCAGTGATTGGCCCATCATAAAGTAAATAATTTTCACAATCATTCATAAGCGATGGACATATGACATCTACACTGACACATTCTTCATATAAGAAAATAAAATTATAATATTCCTTGAGGCAAAATGTAAGAAATGACTTACTATTATTATTATTATTATTTATAATTATCACTACAATGAGATATGATTGACTACCTAACTTCCATCTCCATCTAATTTTCCAGTTCTCCTCCTTTTTATCATTATTATCCTACTATTTATAATTTACAGGAATAAAAAATACTATATTAAATACATTCAAAAGTGTTAAAAAGTTTTATTAATGAGTATTGTTAGAGGAACAATGGATTAAAGTAATTATCATACAGTAAGATAAGATATTAATTAGTAAGGGTCATTTGTATCTTTCAAGATACACAACTTTTTATTTTTTGTAATTATCTTTTTAAGGCTAATCACACTATAAATTGAAATTTAATCATATGCCTTAAAAACTTTATCCTAATAAAGCCTATAACTACAAAGATTAGCCATGATTTGGAGGCTGGATGTTAATTGTGAATGTTAAAGGCATACACATTTTATGGAGGCGTTACATACTTACTCAAAATTGCACTTCGAGCTAAAATTGAATTTGCCATTTATTAAAGACTATAACAGTAAAATTACTCTTAATATTTCATATTTTTAGTTATTTATATTATTCAGAAGATGCTCAAAAAGTTACATTTTTTTATCTTCCTAAATTTTTATATTATTATTAATGGTAATTACATTTCTTCTGAATCATCATGGTCCAGTTTCCATGCTGATAGATTAACAGCACCAAAATGTGTTGATATACCAAGTAATTTTACGTTATGTAAAAATATGCAGGTAATAAATATGGAATAATTAAAAAAGTCCTTTTTTACATTTATAGTATAGTCAAATGAGATTTCCAAACTTTTTTGAACATGAAACATTAGCTGAAGTACTTGAACAATCAGAGTCATTTGTTCCATTAGCAAACATTGACTGTCATCCAGATACAAAGGTAATAACTTAATGTTATCATAATAAAAATTATTAAAAGTAATTGCAGATGTTTCTTTGTTCATTGTTTGCTCCAGTATGCCTATCATCCTTAGATAAACATATTCCGCCATGTCGGTCCCTTTGCCTCGCTGTTCGCCAGGTGTGTTTTTTTAAAAATATTCAATAATTTTCCTAATTAGTGGATCACACTAATAAGGAAAAAATGAATAAACTATTGAATTTTTAAGGTTCTTAAATTTAACCGCTTTTATATTTTTTACCAATTTATAGGGATGTGAAAGTAGAATGAAAAAATATGGTTTCGATTGGCCGGAAATGTTAAATTGTAACAACTATCCAATAGATAATGATATGTGTATCAAGGCTCTTACACCAACTAAGCCAAGTACGGTCATTTTTAAAACAACTCCCAGTTAGTCCATTATCCTTATTTTATCCTTTTTGTTTTAAAATATCTTAATTTCTTTTGTTTACATTTTTTCTATTTTTTTAGAGCCATCTAGTCAGTGTCGATCTTGTGGACAAATTTCAACATTTGAAAATATTATTGATAATTACTGCAGAGCTAATATAGGTAAGTTTAAAAAATTTTCAAAGAAGCTATTAATTATACATTCATCGGCTACTCTCTTTAATATTTGGGATAAAAGTCAAATTATTCTCTTTCTAATTTTATATTCTCTCCCACCAAAAGATATTTTTTTTTTTTTTTGATATTTTCTGATAAAATATGCTTGTCTTTTTGCACTCATCATTCATTTCTTCATTCTATTGTTCCTCCTCAAGCATTGTAATATTTATTTGCTCCTTAGAGAGCTTCTTTTACCGATAATATAAAAATTGAAGATAATGGATAAGGAGGAATGATAAAATATCCTATGTAAAAGGCGGCATTCTTTGATCAATTTAGTTATCCAAGAGATTTTTGATGAATATGAAGAGCTTTGATATTCGATCTATCATTCTATTTTCTTCCTAAAATTTTAGAAGGTACAACTATATTTTAAAACCATAATCTTTTTTAGTGATCAAAGGGAAGCTAAATAAAGTTGATAGGAATCATGTTACAATTAATAACGGTGGAATACGTAATTTGAAACATGACGATGGAAAGCGTCATATTCCAAAAAATAAATTAATTAGACTTAACGATCAAAATGAAAATGGAAGATGTACTTGTAAAATTGAAAAAGGAAACCACTTGATTATGGCCTCTCAATTGCAAGATGGTACATTTGTTGCTAAACTTATAATGCCATGGAAAAGAGATGACCCAGAATTTAAGAAAACAATTCGTTCAATAAAAAAGATTAACTGTCAGTCATTGGGACGTGAAATTAGGCAATCTGTCTTCAAGAGACCTCATACACGACAACACTTTTCACATCATTAACCTGTGAATTTATACAACAAAGGAAGAGAAAAAAAGAAAAATAATGAAGACATCATTTATGTAATATTAAATTTTTAATGTGCTAAATTAATTAAAATGACATTATGAATATATACTTTAATATAACTTGTTTCATGAAAAACTAACTTGTCGTAAGAATTAAAAAAGTAATAAAAATTGCACATATAAAAACTATTTTTTTTAGCAACTTTTTCTCTTAATTAAGATCTTGAGCCTGAACAAATTTATAGTAATTGCCTTTTTTACGCATAAGTTGTTGATGTGTACCTTGTTCAACAACTTTTTTATCTTTAATTACTATAATGTTATCAGAATTTTTGATTGTACTAATACGGTGAGCAATAATTAGAACAGTACGATTTTTGGTTACATTTTTTAATGCTTCCGAAACTAAACGTTCACTCTCTGAATCTAAAGCACTTGTAGCTTCGTCTAATATAAGAATCGGAGGATTTTTCAAGATAGCACGCGCAATTGCAATTCTTTGCTTCTGTCCTCCAGATAAAGTAACACCTCTTTCTCCAATCATAGTTTTATATTTATCAGGGAAAGATGATATAAATTTATCAGCATTAGCCAACTCAGCTGCCCTAAGAATCTAAAATAAAATGAAAATATAAAAAATATTTTTATATACTTACCTCATCATCTGTTGCATTTGGTTTTCCATATCGAATATTTTCTTCAATAGTTCCATGAAATAATATTGGTTCCTGAGATATATAACCAATTATTAATTTTCTTAGCCAATGAGGATTAAGATCCCTTAAATCGTAACCATCTAATGTTATTTTTCCATCAATTGGATCATAAAATCTTTCAATTAGACTTGCTATTGTACTTTTACCACCACCAGAGTTACCACATAATGCTGTAACTTTTCCATATGGTATCTCTAAATCAATTCCATCAAGAACAACATGATTTTTTCTCGTTTCATATGAAAAGGTAACATTATCAAATTTGATCGATCCATACAATGAATGATGTGGTATAGTTCTGTCTCCAGGAACCAAAGAATGCTTAATATTCAGATATTCAAAAATTCTAGACAAGGCGCTCCACCCACGAACAGCACCTCCAGAGACAACAGATATTTGAGAAATACTTTTTTGAATACTTTGCGCTGTTATAAGGAATGACATCAATTCACCAGCTAGCATTTCTTTTTTTATAACTAATTGTGAACCACCCCATAAAACTCCTAAAACGACACCATTGAGAAAAAGATTTGTTGCACCCTGAAAGATTCCAATTCCTCCTCCTAGTTTTATATTTAATGATTGATTTTTCTCAAGCTCATTTTCGTAGTTTTTAATAGTTATATCTTCCATAGCAAAAGCTTTAACAGTTCTAATATTACCTAGTGCTTCTGTAGCAACACTGGAAACTTTACCATTTTGTGCTTGAGCACGTTTACTTAACTCTTTTAAAAAGGCAGAACAAGCTTTACCGATTAAGACAACTATTGGTATTATAATTATGGTACATAAAGTCATTTTGGGAGAAATAAAGTATAATGATATTGCACTACCACCAGCTTGAGTTAATGATTTTAATCCTTTTGATACAACTGTCTTGAAAGATGATTTAAATTCTTGAACATCATAATTTAATCTATCACATATCTCACCTATACGTTGTTTATCAAAAAATGTCATATCATGATAAATAAGGTGATTAAATAATTGCACACGTAAATTAGTGGCCATCTTTTCACCCATCACAGAAATGAAAAATATGTAACCAAAAGTAAGTAAAGATTGAAAGAGATAATATCCTAGAAGTTTTATTCCTAATGGATGTAATTTATCAAAATTCCCAACATCTTGCGATTTTAAAATTTCAGTGACGCCATTAATTAATTTTCCAAGAATTAATGGAATATTAATATCAACGTATGCAGCACCAATAACACATATAATTGCGCCTAAAAGGTAATGTAAGACAGGTTTTAAGATAATCCATAAATCATGAAATGTAGCATTATACTCAGAAATTGAGTTTCTTTTACTATCGACTTCTTTTTTGATAAAATTTTTAGAATAACAATTCGTTTCTCTATATAAAGCAACCCCACAACTTAATGATAATCCAAATAATTTGAAAGTACTTCTTAATGAATTGACATGAAAAGGTTTCGTAAACCATCTTTGTGCTTGTAAGATATTTAGTTGTAAAGTTTTTTGTGTGTTAATTGAACGATATGTTATGGTTGAAAACTTTATTGGTCTACGGAGTGTCGAAAGAATACCCATTTTTAACTGAAAAATTTATATTATTAATTAATTTATAATAAATACATTAATCCTTATTAGACAGGTGGTATGGTATTTAAATTCTTTTTATTTTTGTAAATTTAATTATATTGTATACTCTCATCAGTTGGTAAAGTGATCTTGATTCGTTTCAGAACGTAAATCAAAAAAATTACATAAGAATCATTTATCTCATTACATGAATTATGAATTTTTGTACTGTACAATAAACAATTTTTATACAAAAGAAAGAAAATTTTTGGTATAATTGTCATAAAATTAGTAGTCCACTTCAAATACACTCCATCTGCCATCGGCATTCTTTTAAGTTGTCGTTTTTTTTCATATAACATTAATCATAAAAATACATGTAATTTTTTATTAGAAATTAGGGAACTTGACAAGCACAAAAGAGATACGATTAATACCTCGTTACAAATATAAAACTGTTGAATCATACAAGGTCGTTCTTAATTGTATCCTTGGCGCCATTTGCTTTCTCTAAAACACATCACATCTTTAGCAATACAACGAGTCGAGATAAATTTATATATGCAAACTAAACTATTCCTTTTTTTAGTACATATTTTAAACAAACTTGATAAACCTCAGAACATTCTAGGTTACCTATACCTCCTAAAATTACATTTAAAACTTATCTGGCTTTATTTTCTTCCCCTAAATTACTATTTACCTCCTTGAAAAGTTTTATTGCTTTATGTCAAGATTAGTATTTAAAAAACAAATATTTATATGTCTTAATTATTACCAAATATATTTTTGATTAAATTATATATTTATTATTAATTTCTAAAAATTTATAATATATATATGTCTTTGATAGTTATGAATGATCAAGAGAAGAAGATTTTACGTTGTGTTTTCTCTTTACAAAAGATGATTTAATATTTTATTAATAGAAATTAAAGTAAACTCTTGCAACATACACCATATGTACTGTCTTCTTTTTATTATATTTTAGATATTGAAAAAGGCCATGCCAATAAATACTACAACTTTTTATTTCTATTTCTCTCAATAATGACTCTAGAAAATCGGTTTGTCTTTTGAGGTTTTTTAAGATTGTCGTTATTATTATATTATAGATATATATTGTTAAAGTAACGATATATGCATATATACTTTTTAGTTTATCTCATTAAAACTTTTATCTGTCTCATATTCCATTTGTAAAGTAAAACTTTTAAATAAGCCTTATTATACTATTAAACTTTTGCACATTTTTTAGAAGTTAATTTATCAAAATTTGATATGATTCCTTCCTATCACCGTCACTTTCCGATCACATTAATAATTACTATTCAATATCATATTCTTCATCCTCTTCTATGTTAATACTTATTTTAAATTGTAAGATGAAACATATTTAAATGTATGCTGATTGATATCTTAATTCAAGAAGGATCTTTTCTAATAATTGATACATTTCTTAAATTTCGATTAAATGTTGCGTTATTTAAAGAACAAAAAAATATAATAAAAAGTGAAATCTTAAAATGGCACTTGACTATTTTTAATATATGTATATAAATGTATTTCTACACTCACACATAGAGGATAACCAATTTAAAATAGTCACTTCTTATAAATTAAAATCGTACCATCAATATACTATTAAGTAAGCTATTGCCATTGATATTATATATAAATTTCTATTGTCATGTTCTCATCCATTAAACTTATACATATATGCTTCTCCTTTTGTAGTTATAAAATTGATATAAACATGTTATATTCACCCTTATCTATAACAGATTAACGCGCCTATATGTTGAGAATTTTTAATGCCATCTATTAATAAACCTCTATCTATTACATTTACTATCTCCCTTAAATCTTTTTTAATTTTATTTATCATTGTTTTTCTATAATTTTTAATTAAAAACTTAATTCGTAAATAATAATATAATGCACTATAATATTCATTGAAAAACTTTTATTTTTTAGAATAAGTAAATAGTTATTGATAATACTGGGTTTCTTCAAAACTATTTTTTGAAACTTCATTAAACTTTATTTATTTTCATTTTAATATATAAATTATTCACTTAAATATGTCTGTTTTCTCTGACAGATCATCAAATAGAAGATATCCAAGACAAAATATAAGAAGTTCAAGAAGTCAGGGAAGATCATATGATCACGATGATTCAGAGAGATCTTTTCTTGTCTCAAAATTTTCTGCTTTAAATTCAGAGGTACCATTAGCTTTTTAGTTTCATAAAAAAAATTTTTAGGGACCAACAATAGATGTTGAACAAAGAGATCAATGGGGTGATAATACCACAGTGATGACAGGAAATACTTCAGAACATTCTTATGTTATTAAGTCGAATGAATATTACTCACAACCACCATCAAAAACTCCAACAAAATGGTGTTCAAGAATAACATGGTTGGGTTCAGCATCAGTCTTATCAATTTTTGCAATTTTTTCACCTATTGTTATGATTATCCTTCCATACTCATTTAGTTACATGAAAATTGATAATTCACCGAATTTAGAATGTGAAATTGATTGCCAAGGGACATTAATAACATTGTTTGTTAAAGTAACTCTCCTAATTTTAGCTTTAGCAGCAATATTTTGGAGAAAACGAAATTCAAATCTTCCAAGAATCTATGTTGCCAGAACCTCTCTTGCAATGTGTGTGGTATTTATTCTTATCTCTTTTTGGCTTTTCTTTGTTGTTCGTGTTATCTTAGACAAAGAATCAAATTATAAATTTATCGTTAGTTTTTCCTTATCATGTTTGGATTGTTTACTTTATATTCATTATGTTGCTGTTTTATGGTTAATTATTAGAAAGGTAAAACCTGAATATATGGTAACAATTACAAGAGATCCTGATGGTGAATCGAAAACATTTGTTATTGGAAGAATGACAATACAGGAAGCAAGCGAAGAAATTATAAAATTCTATCTTTCCAATTTTCCATCGTATAATCCACATTTTGATAAACAATTAAGGGAAGTTGGTCGTTTTAAAACTCCCGGCCCAGCAGCTAGTTCGGGTTTTAAAGTATATAATATTGATGGAAATGGTGATGTTGGTCTTGGGATACCTGAAGCTAATGCTCATGCTATTATTGAAGCTGCTGCTAGAAGGAGGAATGGAAGTTATAGCGAAATGCTTCATGAAGAAGTAGAAATTGAGAGAAGAATAAAAAAGAGGAAAATTAAATTAATCTGTTCAACAGAGGAAGCCTTTTCAGGTGTTCGTTTTGCTGCTAGTATAACACAGCCAAACATGAAAGGAGAACAAATGAGTACACATGATGCTGCAAAAACAGTATTTTCTATTATAGCAAGACCACTGAATAAATATCTTCGTCTCATGCGCCGCCAACCCCAACATCGCGGTGGTGATGACATTGTAAGGTATATTGAGAAATGTTTAATATTAAATTTGGGTCCAAGAACATTCTTACAAAGATTTTTTAACCCAATTATCAAAAATAAAAATGATGTGTCTAAGTGGTCAATTGTTTGTAGTGAATGTGTATCAAACGGAATAGATAATGATTTACTTTTTGTTATTAAGAGCCATTCAAATGATATTGACGCTGGAGTTCAACTTCTATGTGAAATATCAAATTTACCTTTTTTAAATATTACTGAACAATCCGCAAAAAAAAACAAACTAGAAAATCAGAAATACAAGACAGGTGTTCATATAGTTTGAAATGTTAGTAAAAAATAGTAATAATTTTCCCTACTCCGGGTCTTTATCAATATAATACATATATATCATTTTTCAAAATTCAACGACGCTTTCGAAACTATGACAATATTTCTGAAATTAATGGCTTTTTCCAAAAACTCAATTCTATTTTTAAATCGTTTTACAGTATGCAACTTTTCTTTTAATTAAAGTGAAACTTTCGTCAAATTATGAAAAATGTTTCTGTGTACGTAAAAATGTAGTTAATTTTACTAAATACTATATTTTTGATTATTCATATACCATAATAAGGATTAAAAAATAAATTACCAGTCGTAAAAATAATACTAATATTAAATCATTTGTAAGAAGTTACTAAAACAGTTTCTTATAGTAATTGTAGAGTTTAAAAATATATATATGCATACAATATATATTTGAAATCTCCATAAAATAGTTTTAATTTCATTGATATCATCCCACAAATTCAAACTATGCTTTTTAAATTTTTTTACTAAGGTAATGATATCTTATCACAAGTGAATAGTATTTAAAAATTATCGATAAAATTACATATACAAATGCATTTTTTATTTGATAATAAATTTTACAATAAAATATAATGTTCAATAAATGTATGTAAAAATTTTTCATACAAAATGGTGAGTTTAAGAAATTTTAATTAATCTTTATTTACAAAAGAATATTGGAAAATGTTGCAAATATATATCTTATATTCAACTATAAATCGCTACATGTTTATTTACATTAAATATTTGTTTTATATTCTTATTCATTTTTCAAAAATAAAATTTTCATTTTTTGCTACAATATTCAGAGCATTCTTATTATTTATAAATATATATTTATTCAATCTTCACAATTGTTCCTTCTTTGCATCCTTTATAGTTAACTTTTTGACCAAATTTGGTATAGTAAGTAACGTGACATTTTGTTTTATGACCGGTGTGCTAAAAAATATAAATGATGAATTATTATATACGTTTTTTTGCTTACTTCATCAAATATTTGACACGTTTTGTATCCTGGAATGTAAACATGAAGTGTTACAGCTGGTTTAGAGTTACTAAGATTTTCCATTCTATGGAGACCAATTTCATCACACATATATGTTACTTCATTAATAGAATATGTATCTTTTCCAATCTCAATCATTTCCTCTTCATCATTTTGAGCTTTTGGCCATTTATATCTTGTTTCAGTTAACTCTCCACCAAGAACTTTTACAAAACAATCATTTTCTGTATGATCATGAATTGGACTAGCTATTCCTTCAGGCCAAACAAGAATCATTGCATTATATTTTCCATTTCCAGTATCTACTAAATTTCTGGTATATCTGTAAAAATAATAATGATAAATTATTGGATATTAACATACTTGTGTGGATCATAAAAATAAAATTTTTCCCAATCTTCTTTTCTGCTTTTGTAAGAAGCTAGAATTTTACGAATAGAGTCAATAGAATATTGATCTTTATCAAATTCAGCCCTCATTTTTTTTAACATTTCATCCATCTTTAGATTGCTTTGTATTATTAAATAAAAAATTAATTTGTAAACTAAAGTAATATAAAATCACATTAAATGCATAAAAAATATTTATTCAATAATTATGTTGATATAAAATTCAAAAAATGGAATGATTAAATAAGAAGTAGAGTATAGTTATATTATTCCTATCTTTTATAAAATATTTTATAATCCAATTAAAGATAACAAAAATAGTTTAGTGAACGTATCAAAAGTAATTATCATAAAATTAAGAATACTATATTATTTTAAACTTTATAATACTCTACAAATTTAGATGAAATTAATTTGTCTAACTACATTTTATAACTATAAATTGCGCATCACACAATCTAATTGATAAAAGTTAAAAAATTTTACCATGAATCAAAGTTTCTAATTATTTATTAACATATTATCATATAAATATAATCTAAAACATACAAACCATTGTTATATCTTATACAAAACCACCTCATAAAAACAATCTCGTAAGAGGAAGTATGATGATGGTTTATGGAGAGATCAAAATATATTCTTTAATTGACTAACATTTAACATTCCTTCATTATGATTACTCAAACACAATAAAATGATACGTATATATAGTAAAACGAATTGTTTTTATTAGTTTATGATAAGCATTTCAATGAAAAGATAACAAATTAATACTTCTGCCCATGTGCTATTTTCAACTTAGAGGCATCAGTTTTCATTTTCTTCTTAAATTCTTTTTATTTGTTCCACCCATTAAATTATCATTAATGGTTAAAAATAGAAATAATCACGTATTAATATATTTCAAGAGTGTGATACATTTTTAAATACAAAACATTATAAAATAATTAAAGTTAATTAATTTAGAAAATTGGTAAAGAAATAAAATTTTAGAAAGGTATGTTATTTTTTAGCATATATAATTATATTATTAATAAATTACAGTTGATCTGTATGTATGATCAAGTTTGTGGATAGTTTTATCTAAGTACATAAGATGATGTAAAAACTTTCAACAAACAAAAAAGTTAAACTTCTTTTTTACCAATAATTAAAGCATTTTGTAAAATTTATATATATTTTTTTATCACATGTTACAATATATTATTATATTAGGGGGATGGTATATCAATGTTGTCAAAAATAGTTATTATATTCTTTATTTACTAAGAAAATTTTTTTATTTAATATGTTTGTTTGCAATTGGTTAAAATTTTTGTATCAAAAAATGCTTCTGATTATACAAAACTTTAAATTAGTGGGAAAAGAAGATAAATTACTTAATTTTTTCAAAAAGACAGATTTGTCATCCTAATTACAGTATTGAGAAGTGTTTTGAAAATGAATTAAAAAGGAAACTTGATTTTGTGAAAAAAATAACACAACGAAACTTCTAGATTACCATTTGGAAATTAAAATATTGACATAATTATTAATTGGCTATAAAAAAACTTTTTTTTTTTCAAATAATCGATGTGAAATTTTATTCTTTTAAAGTAAAATGATTGTTTATAAGTGTTTAAAAATATAGTTCTTTTTTAATCATCCTTAAACAATAACTTTTTCTTATCGAAATATAAAAATTATGCAAAAGCAAATATTTTACATTTTTTTTCAATAAGACTTTATTGACATTCTCCTTATTATTACTTTAACCTGAGAAGATTATTACTCCTACTAATCCCGGAACCAAGAGTTATTGTTAGGTATACTTATGATGAAAATTAAAATATAATTATTAATTCTTTTTCTCCAACAAAAAACAATACATCAAAATGTTGTACATCTCAATGAAGAACAAAAAAATTGATTAAATAATTTTAATATGCCATTTATAAGTACTTTGTCTTTAGGAATTACAAATGATTCATCTATAACAAATCAAAAATGTATACGTCATCAAAACAAATGTTTTATTAAAACATGATTTTAAGACTTCTAAAATTGCACGTACTATCAAAATTATTTGTTCCTCTCTTAACTCCCTCCAATCTTAAGAAGATGCCAGTTAAATATTTTAATAAAATGTATATCCTTCTTATTATATATGATAAATGCTTCTTAAAATTACTTGTTTTTATCATTACATATATTAATGTGTCTACATTTATATCTTTAAAAATTGATCAAATAGTTGTATGGAAAAATATTTTTAAAACACTTTAAATCTTTTTATATTATCTAAAGAATGCGATATAAAAATTATAAATTGTCCATACCCTCATTTTCAAATAACTTCGTTAAATAATATTTATTAAATATATGTTAATTTTAAAAATTTTTTATACTCACTTTATTTGATACGGTAAATAAATTTTTAAAAATTTAAAATATAAATGTTATTGAAAAGGTTAATTACATTAATTATCTGTTATTATTACTAATTCACGAAATTTAAATTTATTTTCACTTGATATCACTAACATGTGTTATGCTTCTTGTTTTATAAAAAAGATATTTTGTAAAAAATATGCTCAAAGAACATCTTTATAATATGTTACACTAACTTAAAAACAAGCAATTTTCTAGTTTTTGAACTTTTTTCTATAATTAGATGTTCTTTGATTTCTAATTGATATCATTTCTTGTTTTCACAAATCTTAGAAACTTTGAATTAAAATATTGTTTTTGTTAAGTAAAATATAAAAAAATAACATATTTTGACAAATTGATGTGCCGTTCCCTTTTATCATATTAATTTTAATGATAAAAAATTATTGGAATATAGTTCTTTCTATTTTGATGTTTAAAATAATTTTTTCACAACTTTAATATGCATATCAATAATTTTAAATTTTAACTTTAATTTATTAATAAATTTTTCAAGTAACTATGTATATAAAAAATATTACAATAACTAGAAAGATAAAAATAAACTCTTAGTAATTTTTGACATTCATTCTTGAAAAATGTATACATTTGATTTTTAAATTGGATTGTTCTTAACATTTTATCTACTACTAAATCACCCTATTTTTCCTTAGCACCTTTTAATTAAATGTTAAAGATAATTATATAAAAAGTTAAAAATATCTTATCTTTAATTAATGCCAGAGATATTAAACTTTTTATGATAAAATAATGATATACGGATATATTTATAAATTTATACCTTCTTTTTCCAATATTAAACATACCACAAAAATATTATTTATAAATTTTTTTTCTCATTTTGGTGATTTAGAAATAAATTTATTTTCTTCTTTTCTTGTTAATAAATTTTGTCATGTAATGTAAAACTTTCTTACAACATTACAACAACTATATGTTTTTTTTTTATTTTTTCTGCCGAAACATAAATATATTTACATTTTCTTTTATATTAATGATCTATTACTATCAAAGTTTACAACTTTTTAAAATAATTAACTTTTCGATTTTATCTTTTTATTATCATTCTCATGTTACTTTTTCGAAAAGCAGTCATTAAATGGAAATAAATAATGATATTAATTTTTCAAATAATCAAAAGCCATCTTATCGTTTTGATACCACTGTTCACTATTTTCTACTATATATCAATGCCTTTTTTATTTTACTTTAAGATTTTTTTAACATTAAATGCTTTTTTTTGACAAATTTATAGCTTATATGTAAAATGTTCTCTTTTACTATTATTATATCATCATCATTTGTTTTGTTTGGTATATAAAAATGTATATATAAGAAAGCGAGAGATGCAATATATTATATACAACTCATCATTCTGTAATATCTAATAAAGTCATTCTAATATTATGTCCCATAATTTATTTTTAATGAAACTTTTAATCAAATAGTTATGTCACTTTTTTTTTATAGGAATATATGATAATATTTAATTTAATATTTTAACATTTATATAATTTTTATGCACATATCTAATTCTTTTATATTTTAGTATACACTTTTTTGCGCCAATGAGTAATTCTACTGCATCTTCTAGAAAAATTAGCTCAAGTAAACTTGCTAGACAACTTTCTGTAAGTTTTAAATTGACATTTATATAAATATTTTATAGATGCCTGATGTTACTGCTGATTGTGATTATGGAGAGACTGCTAAAGCTGAAGGTCGTTATGTTTTTGAATGTGCTTGGGAAGTTGCTAATAAAGGTAAAAATTTTATTTAGTGATAATAGTTAACTTTTTATAGTTGGTGGAATTTACACTGTATTGAGAACCAAAGCTTTTGTTAGTACCGCTGAACTTGGTGATCAATATTGTATGTTTGGACCATACTTTGAGCAAAAAGTAAAATTTGAAGTAGAAGAGATGGAGCCTGAAACCGGTGCTTTTAAGTATGCTCTTGATAAGATGACTGAATGGGGTTTTAAAGTTGTATATGGTCGCTGGTTAATTGATGGTTACCCGAAAGTTGTCCTCTTTGATATTGGTTCAGGTGCCTGGAAACTTGATCAGTGGAAACATGAATTATGGGAGAAAGCTCGTATTGGTGTGCCATATGAAGATAGAGAATCAAATGATATCATAATTTTTGGATTTATGGTAGCAATTTTTTTAAAAACATTCGTTGAATGGTACGACGACCCAGAACTTTTAGCTGTTGCTCATTTTCATGAATGGCAAGCTGGTGTAGGATTAATCATGTCAAGATTATGGAAAGTTAATATATCAACAATTTTTACAACTCATGCAACATTATTAGGTCGTCATTTATGTGCTGCAGGAGCAGATTTATACAACAATATTGCCAGCTTTAATTGTGATTATGAGGCTGGCAGTAAACAAATCTATCATAGATATTGTTTAGAACGTTGTGCAACTAACTTAGCACATGTCTTTACAACTGTCTCAGATATAACTGGTTTAGAAGCTGAATATCTACTAAAAAGAAAACCAGATCTTTTAACTCCAAATGGATTGAATGTTGTTAAATTTGCAGCTCTCCATGAATTTCAAAATTTACATGCTTTGGCAAAAGAAAAAATTCATGATTTCATTAGAGGACACTTTTATGGCCACCTTAATTTTAATCTTGATAAAACAATATATTTATTCACTGCTGGAAGGTATGAATTTACAAATAAAGGAGGCGATTTCTTTATTGAAGCCTTAGCTAAATTAAATTGGATGCTAAAAACTTCTGATGATCCAAAAGTTAAGGATATGACTGTTATAGCATTTATTATCTATCCAGCGCCAGCTAATTCTTTTAATGTTGAATCTCTAAAAGGACAAGCTGTATGTAAGCAATTAAAAGATAGTGTCGCAAGAATAAAAGAAACAATGGCGTCAAGATTATTTGAACATTGCTCCAAAGGTGAGATACCTGATATGAATGATCTTTTGACCAATGAGGAAGCAGTACAACTTAAAAGATGTGTTTTATCCGCAAGACGTGAAACACTTCCACCAATATGCACACATAATATGGTTAATGATCACTTGGATCCCGTATTAAATGCCTTTAGAAGATGTCAGTTATATAATAAACCTGATGATAGAGTTAAAGTAATCTTTCATCCTGAATTTTTAAGTTCCGTCTCACCATTAATTGGATTAGACTATGAGGAGTTTGTGAGAGGATGTCATCTAGGTGTCTTTCCATCCTATTACGAGCCATGGGGATACACTCCAGCAGAATGTACTGTCATGGGAGTTCCATCTGTCACAACAAATCTCTCTGGGTTTGGATGCTTTGTTGAGGAAAATGTTCCGGATCATAATCAGTATGGTATCTATGTTATTGACAGAAGATTTAAAAACTTCAATGAATCAATTGAACAACTCGCTAATGTTTTATTTGATTTTACAAAATTGTCAAGGAGACAAAGAGTTATCCTTCGTAATCGTACTGAAAGAATAAGTGATTATTTTGATTGGAAAAATTTAGGAGTTGTAAGTTTATTTTTTGTTTGTTTTCACAATAATCATTCTCTATATCAATCATTTTTTTATTTTTAGTTTTATCAACGTGCTCGTTATCTAGCATTACAAAAAACACATCCAAATCTAGAAGTTGTTATCTCTGAAAATCTTAAGAAAATGCCAAAGCCACTTTCTGCTCCAAGCACCCCCTCTCATTCACGTCATGTTTCTCCTCATGGTAGTGATAATGAAGATTCTGATACAGCTGAACAAGAGGAACATGAAAATAAAATCTGGAGTAATGAAAGATAATAAAAAGAAAATGCATTAATTTTTAGGAAACAAATATCAATAACTAAAGATTAATTTTTGATAAAATAATTTTTTTTATAAATCATATAATTGTCCCATTACTAAAATCCATATATACCTTGCGATGAATTATTAATAAATTATCTAATAAAATATTTACTAATATTTTTAAAACACATTCTATTTAAATAAAAAAATCAACTATATTATTATTATTTTATACATAATACGTATTCATAAAAACTATACAATTACAAAAAAACATTATTCTAAGATAAATAAAATAAAAAACAAAAATTATTTGTCTTTTTTTATTTTCATACTTGGTGTTTTTCATCTATATAATAACAAAAAAAGAAAGAAAAATTTTTTAAAAGCTTTTGAGATGTTTGTTATTATAAATATAGAAATAGTGGCTTCTATGATCTTATATTTCTTTTTATATTTTTAATATACATATAGATATCTTGTAAGTCCTTATTATCTGATAATTCAAATTAGAAGACCAGCACCTCTCAAAGAAGCAATTCTTTAAATATAATAGTCCATTACGTTTTATATCCGGTGACTTACTGGGTCACTTGCATCTCCCATAGTATGTTGTGGGGTATTTGGTATATGTAATGCAATAGTATCCCTTATTTTATATAACTTTGTACCATCATTCTGCCATACTCATGTATATATATATATATATATTTATAAAAATAAATTTATTAATGTCATTAATAATTTGTCGACACACTTTATTCCTATAAATATGTTAGCTAACGATTTCTTTGTTATCAAAAGGTGAATAGCTTTCTTAAGTATTTGAAAACAAACCTTCAATGAAGAGAGAAAGTTCTCTTAATCTACCATATAATAGCGGAATGTTCTAGTTTATCTTTTCAATTAATAGTAAAAAATATGCATAATTACTATTTTTTAAAATGTACAATCTTTTTTTCTTGTGATAAAGCTAACATAGAATAGATGAATTTATTATGTCATTTCGTAAAATATTAAAATGGTTTATTAGTAAATAAGACATTTTTGTTCATAATTTTCTACTTTTCAATACGATTGATCTATTCCTAAGATATATCTAACTTTTTTACAGTTTATCAAACTTCATTTCTCTAGAATATCTTGATTTTATTAATCTTTAAAATGCTATATTTTTCTTTTAAACGAAATTCAATTTGTTGTTAAAATGTAGTATTCATTATATTTTCTCATTTATGGAAAATTTCTGAATAAATAGCATTTAATAATTTTCTTATATTCCTAATTTATAAACTTATCAATTTTTTAGTATTAGTGACTTTTTTCGTACTTTCCGGATGAAAAATGTTGTTTTAATAATTTATAAATAAAAATATTAAAATGCTTCCTTGTAATTTATTTAAAAAAAACTCAGGGAGTATTTTTAACATTTATTTTTTCTAATTCCCAAGTTAGATTTCTATTTCTTGAATAATGTTATTACACTTCAATAAAAGTCTTTAAGTTGACAAAACATTACTATTTTTTATGAATTTTATCACGTTTTTTTATTAATTTAAAAAAAAATAATTAGTTAATGACGTTTATTTACTATTAATTTTTTTATTCTTTATTAAATTATTCAATTTTTAGATGAACTTAGAAGTATATTTAAAAAGTAACGGCTAGTTTTAAGGGGGAGATATTTTGTACATATTACATTTATCAGATAAGTATTTTTATAATTTCTTATGTCTCGTTCATTTTATACATTCTTTATTATTCTAAATTCTTATTTCTAATGCCTATTTCAACTTTTTTTTGTTATTACAGTTTGAAGTGTATTTACTTTACCAATTAATAACTATTAAATTAAATGTCTAAACAAAATTTTGTTTTTTACGTATCCTTCACAAAAACTTTAAGATATAAATTTAATGGATGTGTTATGGTAAATAACAAAATTTATGTACACTGGACTCTAATGATATAATATTTTTTACACGCTTTTTTTCAATAATCATATAGTGCACCAATTTAACCGTAACATTAGTATAAATATGTTAACGAATATTTTTCTAACATCTTCTTAAATATTTTTTACCAAATTAAAGGAAAACTTTTTTTATTAAATTATTTTTTTGTTCATTAAACAGAACTTTCATTATTATAAACTATATATTAAGTATATTTAAAGAATTAAGCATTATAACACTTTTATTGCCCTTTATTTTAATCTTTTTCCTCCCCAAAAATAATAATTTCTCTTTTTATTAACTTTTTTATTTTTAATTTAAAAGATATATTGTTATCAAAAAATGTATTTATAAAATAAAATCTTTATGGTTTTTTGGTCTTCTTCTAATATGAGATTGTATTCAAATTTTGTTGATAAGATTTAGTTTGTATCATGAAATGTATATCCTTAAGTAAATTAACTGATTAAAATAAAGTGTTATAGAGAGACTTCCTGAGGAAGTTAATGTTTGCAAAACTTCTAACTAGATAATCTCCTATTCTTAAGAATCAGATTTTTTGTCAATCATAAACTAGTTTAAATTTTCGTAGGTGTTAATGACTTTAGAAAAAAGAATATGATAACAAGTTGTTAATTGATATAATAATTGGTCTTGAATACCTAATTATACAATACTATCACTCGTCATATATTTTTTTCTCACTCATCACCATGCAGTTGCCAACTTTCACATATCTTTTATTTATTATTAGCGTACTATTTAACCTATAAATAGAGTCAAAATTATATTAATGAGTAGTGGAATAAATTCAAACAAATTATATATTTCTAATTTTTCTAACCATATTTTAAAATAGTTTTCATTTTTTTATCTTTAAAATAATATTTATCATTTCATTTGACAAAATTTTTAAAAAAAAACATTATAAAAGATTAATGAACGGTTCTTTTAAATTTATCAAAAATGACATTACCACCTTTTTCATATTTTCCCCCATATTATTACTATTTTTTTCACCATTATTTTATTTTGTTATTATTAAATAGAAATACAAAAATTTTTAAATATTTTGTTAGGGTAAAAATGCTTTCCTCAATATTACTCTATTATTTATATATGACTTCCATAATTTTTTTTAAATTCTTTCATTCTTACTACAAATTATAATAATTCGATGCTTCATCAATGAATATACAAATTTTTTTATAATGTCTTCTCAAGTAAAACCTATATCTTATACGAGGAGGAAAAATTTTTAAGTACCATTATTTAATGATACTTTTTCAATTGTTTTATATCATTCAATATCTCATCACTAAATACTGTTTTTCATATATATTTATACATTTGAAATTGTCATTTTAAGTGGTTTTTAACAATAAAGTTAATTGTTTAATATTTTTAGTGTCATTAAAATAATATAATAAATATTTTTATTTAAAACTCAAATTTACCTGATATATAATGATAAAATATATATAATGTTGTAAAAAAATATTTAAAATTTCTTTTTTACTCGCATATTATTTATCACACAATAAGACCAAAGAATGAATAATATTTAGTTTACCTATTCATAATATATTACTTCCTTATGATTGATTAATTAATTCTAAATCACACAACAATAAAGTCGTTTTTATAATTATCAGCTACTTTTTTCACACTATCTTTTTTATTATAAAGCCACAAAATATTTATTTTTAATTATTTCGTCGTTTCAATAATAAATAAAAAAAACTTGTACAATTTGCTATTTATCAGTATGACAAATATAATTTAAGAAAAATATTATGAGATTACATTAGATTTTTTTGGATACCTAAATATTATACAAACACAACAAAATATTATTATTTACATTACAAATATAATACTATTATAGTAATTTCTTTGCATATATATTTTTTTTATTTGTATTTCTCATTATTTACGTATAAAAATGAAATAAAAGAAAAAGGCAGGTTAAGAAATAAATTAATATAGTTATGAAAAATTTTATGAATCATTTGAATTATGATAGAAGAGGAAGAATGATGAAAATTATAAATTTGATGGGTATTGTTTGGGGGAAATTAAATTTATGACATAAACTCTGTAGAAAAATACACATTTAATAATGCCATATGACTCTTTATAACAAATTTTATATCCGTGTGCCTTTATCTATTCCATAGGTTCCTTATCAAAATGAATTGCTTTTATTTAAGAAAATAAAGAAACAATTATCGTCATTTTCATGTGCGCGGACATCTCAGTTATTAAAATAGATGATTTTTATTATTACTATGTATATATTTTACTGTATAAATTTATATATTATTACACTTTATTATCCCTAACAAAGTCCACTATCAAATCTTTTACCCTTCTTTTTTATCAGTAAAGAAAATTGATAAATTTGTTAAAGTTATTACTAACATTTCTAGGAAACATAAAATTAAAGTAATAATCTTGTATGACGCGTTACAATTCCAAATATATACAACCTATTCACTACCAATTTTAATAAAACACATTAACTGATTATTATGTAAATTTATTGAATAAACAAAATTTGTAACTTTTGATTTCTCCTGAGACTTCTCATTAAAAATATAAATATAAAATTACTAAGAAAATACAAAGAATAGTAAAACATATAATCCTTTATTTCTTTTTATATCAAATATAATTAAATAAAGAAGTTAATAAAAAAATTAATAATCTTTTTAATAATCCTACCAAAACAAATATCACCACCTCTATTTTAAAAAATTTATTATATCATTACTTTATAAAATCACTTAAAATATCTTTTTATATCTAAAAAATTAAGCTATCATATTATATTTGATGTTTAGCTAATGGAGAGATAGCTTTTTCAATCTAATCAACAATGTACATTGGCATTTTTAATAAAAATTATATTTAAATATATATATATATCTTTATTCATTTATAACCCCAAAAATGAAGACGTACCTTATCAAGTTACCATGATAAATTTTTGACGACCATCTCTTTTTATATTTTATGTGACTTTTCATCAGCCGATTGTTTAATACAAACACTAACAACTGTCTTTTTATCTCCCATGTTAAAACAATTATTTATTTTTTTATTCTCTCCTATTACACATAATATATCATTATCAAAAATGTTTTTTCATGAAACTTATTAGAATTTAATATTATTTATTTGTTATTTATTTTTGCTCTTTTAGAATGAATACGGAATGGGGTGTTTACCTCATTATAATAATATATTTCAAATTGGCATTATGCGGCTTAATTGGAAACATATGGGTTTTGTATACTGTTACGAAGCAACTATTAGGCCATAAAAAATTATCATCAACATCTCATAATTACCGTTGGATATCATCATCTATTCCTTCACAATCATCTGCTTCAATTTATCTACTTACTTTATCTGTTGTAGATTTGATATCATTATTGTGTGTACCAATGCTTGCAAATGACATATTAAATAATATGTGGCCATATGGAGGAATTTTATGTAAAATTTTTTATGCATGTGAGGGAGCCAATAAATCATTATCTCCATTACTATTAACAGCCCTTAGTGTTGATCGGTACATAGCAGTTTGTCGTCCGAATCTTGCTTGGTTAAGGCAAATAAAACATTCATTGGGGATCGTTTTTATATGTTTTATAATATCACTTATCTTTATACTTCAAGTTACATGGAGATCTAAAGTTACAGAGATGATTGATTATAATGGTAAGGAACATTTAAAATGTACAGTTAGAATGACAGAAGCATTTGATGTTTATCATGCTATAAGTTGTTACATTTTACCTTTATTAGTTATTCTTGGAGTTTATATAGCTATACTAAATCGTCTATATCACCATACACGATATAGTACTGTTGGAAAGAGAACATCAATTAATTTAAGTAGAGTTGTACGTTGTTCTGTAATGGTTGTAGCATTTTATTTTATCTGTTGGACCCCTTACTGGACTTTACGTATGCACGCACTAATAACAGGAGGTTAGTTTTTTTTTAAAACAAAAATATAATAATATCAAATTACTGTGTTTGCGGAGTCATCAGTAAACATAACTAATGCAATTGATATTTCAAATATTCATTATTTTGCCATCTCCAATTGTTAAATCATTTTTTCGTCACTTACTATATAGTATCTTTGTTAGTGGACAAAAAATGTTTATCAAAAAATGATGGAGAATTGTGTTTGAGGATAAGGGGAAAAATAGTAAATAGGATTTGATTTCACTCTCCTCCGAAACATTTTTATCATATTTCTCATATATTATTATGACATTTAAAAAACAATGTTGATTAAAGATTTGGAAAAAGAGATTACTTGAAGTATAATGTAGTTTTTTTTGTTTTAAATTTTTAATGTAATTATCAGATTACATCATAACATAACTGAATAATAATATAACACTATGCTATATTTTATAAATAATTTAAAAGAAAAATCTGGACAAAATGAAATATAATATTCTCATTTTCATAAACTTTCTATATTTTTGTTATCAATGTATGCTTGTCATATATGATAAATCATAAAAAAACAAGCTTATGAATTAGAAGTTTAAAGTAATTTCATTTCGGTTATAACAAAAAAAGAATTATTAAGTTGAGGGATAATCTTTTGTGTTAAGAATATTACAAACAATGACATAAGATATCCTTTTATGTGGGTGTTTTATTAATTAAAAAATTTTCAATCATTATAAGTAAACAAAAAAGTGGTATTCTACTATTCTCACATTTTTAATAAATTTTTTTGATTACTAATTCTTATACGTGGTTGTTTTAGATTCAAGACAATATGGAAATGCTAATAATACTATTGAGGGTCCAACAAATGGTAAAAAAATTTATACTCATGAAGATGATGTACTTTTAGCAAATAATTTATCTTTCACATCATCCTTTATCGATAAAGAGAGTTTATTTAAAGATAAAGTTATTTCAGTTATTCAAACAACATTAAAGACATCCCTCATTAAGGATGACGATATATCAATGTCTCAGACAGGAAGTATTTCTGATTTTTTTGAAATTTTCTTTTTATACCTTCTTCATGCTTTACCATACACACAATCATCCTTTAATTGGTTATTTTATGCATTTTTAAATCAAAACTTACGTAATCCTGGTAAAAAAAATGACCAACGTCAAGTTTTACCAAATTCAGGAGTTGATAATCAAAATAATCCTAATGATAGTTACCCATCAGTTCTCGTGGTTTGGAAAAATTTTTCATCAAACATAACAAGTAATATATTTAATTCTCCTAGACATAAGAAACATGGTAATTTACAACAATCATCAATAAAGTGTGAAACATATAATCTTTCTCCAGATATGTATGTTTATTTAAATATTATTAATAAAATAATTCAAAAATAATTGTAGGTGTACTATAGAACGTGATAATAATTATAATTGTAAAGAAGATTGTTCTATTAATAATCATTTGGATGTTCACAAACCTTTTTTAAAAAAAACGTCATTAATGGTATCAAAGTAAATGCATATCAAATTTTACATAAAATACCGTAAAATTATCAATACTTTAACTATAAAAGTAACTACTGATGGGTAAATTTTTTCTATGGGAAAAACAAATTGATCTCTATTTAGAAGAAGTATTTTACACTAATTTCTTATTTTTTCCTTGCAAATTATTATGTTTTTTATGCAATATGAATGTATTAGATTTTTCAAAAATAAACATGATTTTTAAACTAAATTAAATAACTTAAAATCCTTAATATTGACAAATTAAATATATTTATTTATAACATAAACCACTAGATTCATCAATAACTATTAACCTGATGATTCGTGTTTCGGTTTTGTCCAAGAAAAAACTAACTTTTTGTAGACCTAAGACAACAGATTCACGTCATCTGTGTTAGTTAGATACTGTTTTCCATTAACCCTTTTAATTATCAAATAGATTTTAATATGAAGGTGCTGTTTTTGAATAATATGATGGATGAGGAGGAATTTCACATATAAGAGCATAATAACATCTTCCTAAAAGTTAAATTTTGACTTATAGTCGTTATAGCCTCTTTGGATTACTTCTCATCGCAGTTGGATTATATGAATATCTTTAATATTAAGATTATGTTTTTCTAGTCAAATCTATAAAATTGATTTCTTACAATATTTACATAAACTAAGAATTTTCAAATGTATCATTAAAACTCTTCCGACAACTTGAGATACAATCTCCCCAATTCTGAACTGCATAAAAGACGATTTGGAAATTATTTCTAAACATGATTATTTTTTAGAAGAGAAATAAGCTTTAAAAAAAGGGATATTTAAAAGAAATTGGTAACGAATGTAGTACTAAATTTCCTCTACAAGATGACATATTCCTTAAGCCAAAAATATAAACATATGTAAATTACAGACATTAAGAAATGCACTTTTAAAACGGAAATTTATTTCTGAACAGTTTAATATATAAAAAATATAATAAGCATGTTCTAATTGATCCTTTCTTAATTATGATAGAATTGAATGCGTACAAATTTTTATTGATAGTCTTTATATTTCTTTCATTACAGATGAAATTTATCTTTAAATGATAATAATGATTGTTAAGAGGAGACTAATCATTGAAATGTATCGAGATGTAGACGAATTACAAAAATTTCCTTCACAATAACAAACAGTTGATTTTATAACCTATAAATATGTAAATTAAAACTAGCTATGAAAAAAAACATACTTCATTTGCCGTTATGGAGGATGTTAGTGATAGCGGAAACTCTGTATCTGTTTCAATACATGTATTTTTTATATATGGATTTACATTAGAGCATCGTCTTTCTTCAAATTTAGCTTCTGAAAACGGTGTACGTTAAAGTAATAATTATATAAATTTACCTCCATAATGACCAGAAACCTTAACGCAATATTTTCCAGTACATGTTGAATCTGAATTTGGTTTACACTTTCCACTTCCATATAGATTATTGCAAGAGTAACAGGTATTATCTATAATAAAGATAAGAATTTTCATCATACTATTAAAAAGAAGTATTTTTAACTTACTTCCTGGAAGTGTACTTTTACAAACTGTATTAAATTCTTTTACCTTGAAATTATTATTACATCCATCTTTACTACAATATCTCAAATAGAATTTATCACTGACTGGAGTTTTTTCTTCACTTTCTAAACAATATTCACCCTGCTCATCAAGTTTCCCTTTTACATCATTTATTACAGTATTATTGAAAAAATCATCCATACATCCTCTGACAATGTAAAAATTTGAATTACTATTAACAAGCATACTGAAACAATATGATGAGCATTTAGGCTCTATATATGGACTATTAATTCTATCACATTCAGAATCAAAAAAATATGTAGTATTTTTTGGGTACATTAATGTTGTAGCGGACCAATTAACTTCCAATTCTTTTGATGCACATGAGGTACACTTAATTAAATCACAAAAAATTATCTCAGATGATAATTTCAATAGAAAAAAAATAAAAAATGCCTTATTATGACACATTTATACAGTCGTATGGATAAAATATTAATGAGAAATAATTTAAATTTTTCCTTATTTATATTCATATTAATGCCACACATATCTTTGAGTCAATAATTACTCAATACCAAAATCAAATATACTTATCTTTAATAATGAACTTTTTTAATCTTTCTAAATACTTGAATAATGCCTTATATCATTTTATTATTCTATTTATTGCTATTTTATATTGTTAAATAAATTTATATCTTTTGCTAAAATATCAGTAGTAAATAGGACTTCCTTTATTCACTTAGAAAAAATTATTAATCAGATTCTTTTGATGATTACGTGTACATATACTAAAGTTAATCTTTCTATGATTCATTATTATTAAATATTGAAGATAATATTTGTATAAAGTTTTTTTATTATTTAAATATTCATGAAGGACGAGGAAAATAAAAAGAAATTTTTTGGAACATTTTAATATTATATTTATTATCTCTTTATCTTTTTTAGACAATTTGATTTACTCCTATTTTATAACTATTGTTTTTAAATTATGCATAAATATTATTGCCTTATTGCGGTGGGGACAAAAAAATTAGATAAAACTTTGCCTATCCATATTATTTGCATTTTTCATACCATCTTTTGAATAAACTTGACCATTTCCTCTTTTTTGCATATAACTAATATTCTCAGTCATTCTATAATCTTTTGGTGAAGTTTTTGGGTAATTTATATTATGAAAATTTTGTTTTTGATAAAGATTAACATTATTTGTCATACCACCAATATATGGTACATTTTGTTGTTGATAAGAAGAATATCCTTTTGATGATTGTCTTGATGTTGTTATATTATCATCCATCTCTATACAAGTAACATTATTTGGTAATTTAATAACACGAGACTCATTACTTAATTCTTCTACATTATCATAGAAGCTAAGACGATTTGGTCCGTTAATTGATAATGATGATGATGAATTTTTTGATATTGTTGGTGTTCTCATACCAATTAATGGACTTTCAGGATTAGTTTTACCATACTTAGTTAATTGTATTTTTGGATCTGGTTGAAAATGATAGTAAGGATCTGATGGATTTATATAACCTTTATATAGTGTATTACTGGAAACATATTTACTATCAATTCTATCCTTTGGTACTCTAGTAATAGAAGTGGGTGAATAAGTAGAATTTAATTTTTCTGACATGTTTGTGTATTTTGATTCTTTATTCATATAACTTGACAGTTTTATATTTTTTCTATTAACACTACTATTTTGTTCCTCTTTCAATTGATGGGATAATTTTTTCTTACCAACAGCGGGTGATTTACCAGTTGTAGCTATAAATGAAAATTTTATATTTAAAAACAAAAAAATTAATACTTAAATTTAGTTTATTGCGTCAACGGTTTGTTGGAAAGAAAAAGACGATTAATAACATGAAAATGTATTATTGTTTGTTAAAAAATAAGATCTAGAGGATTATATTACATTATTTAAATATTATTACAAAGATGGAAAAGAATCTTCATCAATTAGTAAATTAAGGTTAAAAAGATATATAAAAGTTTTGGCGTGTATGTGGAATGGTAAAAACTTAGAAAGACTTACAATTACATCGAGACTTTTTTAAGCTACGTATTTCATCAACTTCACTTCTAATTTCATCTATACTTCTATTCATTATTACACCAAAAGATTGTTGTGGTACCTCAATAGGATCATTCTCTCCTGGGGGTGGTGGTAAGTGATCATTATTATTTTTTAATTTTTTATAATTCCTTTCTAAATTTATTATTGTCTCATACATTGTATATCCAAAATCATCGGCTAACTTATCTTGTATATAATGTAGATATTCTTCAATGGAACATTTCCTTAATTTTTTTTGATGTAAATGTAATATTGTATATCCAATAACAATAAACATGCAACTTCCATTTAACAAAAAAATATCCCAAAATCTTAAAGCTAAGGGAAATGGAACACGATCTAAGAAACATCCAAACCACCATTTTGTTAGATATATTGAAGGTATATCTTGAGCTTGTAAATGTTTATGCAACTTAGGAAGATATTTTGCAACAATATTATTAAAATGCTTCTCATATCTCATTAAACTTGGGAAACCGATCTTGAAAAAGCCATGCATACCCCATTTTTTATTAGTTAATAGTGAATGCATGCACCAAAAAGAATCCTCTTCATCCATATACATTAAAAATAAAGCACCAATTTGACTCATTCCCTGACAATACCCAACTTCTGTGTTAAACATGGCACATGCTGTAAGAAGGTTAAATAAACTCTTTTGCTTTAAATCATATCTTTTGCGAAATGCTAAATGATCTCGGTATGTCCGATTAATATCAAGATCAATTTGTTTTATATCTTTACATACTAATAGTGATTTTTCAAGTAACTCTTTATAATAATTCTTAGGATATTGTTCTTTCAAACTTTGACATTCCAATAAAACTCCCCATACAGTAGGACGCATTTTATCAGGAATTCCTTTCCATATCCTTTCTTCCCATTTTTTGTGTTTTTTACCCTTTGTTTTTAACATTTTTAACCATTTATATTCCCTTTTCAATTCCAATTGTTTTTCATGTATTGTATCTTCAGTTTCAACCTTTTCGAGATCTTTATGCACAAAACCATACCTATCAGTCATTCTATATAAATTAAAATCAGGATTTTCCCAATCATCAACTTTTCCTTCAGCATTACCGAAATACTTTGTTTTTATTTCTTCCCTTTCCATTAAATCTCTATACTCTGGTGATAATTCTTCCATTCCATCATCATCATTATCACTCTCTTCACTACTATCTTCAAGTTTTTTATTTTGTGAATATACATGAACAATATCATCATCTTCTTCTTCACTATCGCTGTCAAGAATGTCAGTTTCTTTACCATTATCATCATTAAATTCAAAATTACTACTAGGATTTACCATATTTATTGACTTAAATTCATCTGCAAGCGACATTTTTTTTGACGACATTAATGTAGGTGGTATTTGTTTACCTGCATGTATTGTTCGAGGTGACTTGATATCATGGATTGTCATAAAGTCACCATTATGTTCCCTATTTTTTCTCTCTAAAATTTCTGCAGCACTCATCATGTTATTGACTTTTTTGTTTTCACTTAACATTACTCCAGAATACTCTTTTGATGTCACAACAGAGTTACTTCTATCTTGTTTAATAGGAATAATAGTTGGGTTACTTGGAATATATCCTGAATAACTATGGGACATCTGATAACGTTCATTCTTTCTTTGACCATAGGGAGATGGGTAAATAGAGTGTGGTGTATAATCATTTCTATTTCCCTTACTATCGGTAGAGAAGGTAGGATAGTGAATTACTTCAACAAAATTTGACTCTGCTGGAGGAGGTGGTGAAACCATATCCCTTCTTTTTTTTCACCCGCGCTTTTGATTGGTAAATCGTTATGTTGAAACTATAGAAAAATAGTTTAAAAATATTATCACCTAAAGAGAGAAAAAGACTATAGAAAATAGAGCATTGAAAAGAAATAAAATATATAAACAATTGTCAACTTTTATTTATAAAATATTCTTATAAGGCTTTGGAAAGATGCTACTACAGTCGAGAATTATTGATCTTTTAAAATAAGATTAAGTAGATGTAGTTAATGTATTATATAATTAGCTTACGTATATTATATATGATAAAAATATTCAAAATAATTTATATTCAAAATTGGTGTAGCTAAAAGTACAACAACAGTACAAATTAAATGGTATAGGAAGATGGAGTTAATAAGAAATAATATGTATAAATGACAACTTTTTAATAGGTGTAAAAATTTTAAATGTAAATATTAGTTGGATGTGCTATATATTTAAAAGTTTTATTCATTAATGTTGATTTATTCAATTTCTTTTTATACAAATATTAAAAATTACAAGATACTTTAAAATAAAAGCATTTATAACATGTCAAGACATAACTTCTAAAAAAAAGGAAATGGAATATCAATCATTGATAAATATAATTTATCTTTATATATTAAAATGCATGAAAACATTTATTATTAAATTCTTTGGAGAGAAGGAAACTAATATGTATCAATTGGTATATAATACACCTGATCAAATATGATAGAGTTATAGGATTTTATGCAATAATAATGAATTAAATACTAATGCACAAAAATACCATATATAGTTATACATATATAGTTGAATATATATATATATATATATATAAATTTAAATAAAAAAGAAAAAGAGTGATTGTTACTTAGAAGGACAAACTAATGAACGTGTTTGAGTAAACTTTTCACATTCATTCTTAAAGATACCAAATATGTTATTGGAAAGCACTTCAAATTAAAAAAGCTTTCTCTTATATTGAGAAAATCCTTTACTGGCTATAGTAATATTGTTTATAATTTTTTTGAGTTATTTTTAATAATCACTAAGTAAAAATAATTTGTTGTTATTTTAAAAAATTGATTTATAATTATACTTTCCATTTCATGATATTACTCTAAAATAATAAAGAAAAAATCGTATAACCAACATTTTAAAACGAAAACTTTGATATATTATTTTTAAAAGAGAGTGTTTTTTAACAAAAAATTAAAAATAGAAAACTTGAAGCTTGATTAAGTATTTAAATTTTCCCGTATACTTAACAGGCTTATCTCGTATTTGAAATTTTAAATAAATTTAGTAAAATGAAACTACAAAATAAAACTTTACAAATTTGTTTATTTTTTTATATAAACAAAATTTAATTCTATTAAAGAATAAAATTTGTGATGAAAACAAAGATATCCAATGACAAAATATTTCAAATAGGTGTAATAACAATAATTCAAAACCCTAAACAAACTAAATAATATATTTTTTTAAAGTAATCTCTTAAAATAAATTTCTGTCATTAATGGATACCCTTACCCTATGCATAAAATTTAAGAAAGATTTATATAAATTTAATTTTATATAAGACCAGAGAAAAAAAAACAAAATTTGATATATGTACAAGTATATAATATAAATTAATTGAAAAACCTAATTAAAAAAATAATTAACGCTTTAAAGAATTTTTAATATCTTCATTATTTATTTTTGTTATTGGTAATGATAAAGAACTTTCAGACGTTGTGCTGGTACCGGAAATAACAACTGATAAAGGGACAACCATATTTCCTCTTCCTCGACAACTTATCTTTTCAACAACATAAAATATTATTGGTATCACTATTAATCCCTGCATTAACGATAACAGCACACATAATGTCATAGATTTAACAAATACTTCACCCATATATAGATTAACCCAAAGTAATGAAATCACACATGTTATTGTTGAGAAGCCAGCTTGAAGTATTGGGAAAGCAACAGCGTGCATAGTGTGTTCAATTAGTTGTTTGCTACAATACCCAGGATTTTCTAAAGAAGCTTTATGATAATGAAAACAGATATGTGCTGGCATGTCAACTGAAAAACCAATTGTCATGATGATTGTTGCCATCATTATTGGATCTAAATCAATACTCCACCAATTTAGGTAACCAATAACACCTAAACATATGAAAAAAATTGATGTTGAGGCAATAATAATCGATTGTAAATCGTACAAGAACCAAAATACAACAAAACCCATAGACAAAAATGTTACTAATGAACTTTGTAGTGTTACTGATGGGATTGTATCAATTAAATCTATTACTGGCGAATCATCGTTATAAATTGAAACATCAAACTCATTTTTATACTTATCAGCTTTCTCTCTCCATTGTTTTAAAAGGTATCCTCTAAAAGTGATATCACGTAATTTGTCTCCTTCAAAACCAGTTGTAAAAAAAAAGCCACCTAAATCGTTAGTATTGTTATTAAATTTTAAAAAACCTTTCCAGAAGGTATATTCAGGCCATTTTAAAAACTCATCAAATTCCTCCAAATTAAGGTGTCCTTCCTCCTCACCTAAAGCAATATTAAATTCAATAAAATCTCGTAAAAAGAATCTTGTTGATACTTTTCCTTTTGCATTATTCATTGTTTCGAAATCTTCAACCATATTTAGAAGTTTTTTTACTTGTGTTGGATCTGATAAATTACCAGGCTTACCAATAAATACCATTAATGGTGTCATTATTGGTATAACATATTCTGTTTTATAGTGATTTGCTTTAATAAGTTGTGAAGTTGGTAGGAAAAATTTTTCTGGACTAAGGTCAATATGTAGTTGGAATATTCCCTATAATTTTGATTAGTAATAATATAAAATTCTTTATATATGCTACATACCATTATCGATATTATAATAAAACCAATAAATGCAATAAGTAAACAAAATATCATTTTCCAGGTTGTAATTGTGCTAATAAATATTTTAATCATATTAATTAAACTTTCTTTTGTTTTTTTAGATACTTCAGGTGACATATTCTTAAAATTAATACAATAATATTATTGTCTTTTGAACTTACAAATTTTTTATGAATTCTATTGACAATTGTGTAACTTTCGTCATTCATCATGTTGGTAAATTCCTTTTTGCATACAAATGTCATGACAGCTGAAAAAATTGTCAATTGATAGAAAGTATCTATAAATATGGCAAAACCATTGCCTATACAGAATAATTGAATTTCTGGGGGTGATGTAATACAACCAACAAAAAATGCTAATATATTTGTAAAGGCTGACAATAATATCGAGGGACCTGTTTCACAACTAACATACGATATACATTCTTCAATGTCTTTTTCATCTAATTTATTATTTTTTAAATACTTTTGAGACACAAATCTTTGTTGTGCATGAATCATTAAAAATGAATCATCAACACCTATTGCCAATATTAAGAATGGAGTTATTGCTAAAATTGGACTAAAAGGAAACCCTAGAAGAATCATTATTGAGAAAGTTGTGGCAGTTGACATTATTGGAACAGTACATGCTGAGATTGTTAAAATAAATTTATATATTGTAAATTGTCTATTTATGGCACTACTAATATATGTTGTTGTAATTGTAAAAATTGTCATTAAAATAAATCCAATACCCAAAAATGGTTCCATCGATTTCCCAGTCATTGTCATTTCTTTTTCAAGATATGATTGTGATATGCCCATTGCAATAGTATTATTAGATTTAAATGAATCTCTTAAAAAACTCGATATTTTGATTTCGTAATTTTTAACATCTTCCAATGTCCAAGATTGTTTTCTTTCAGAACGCAACTGTAAAATGATCATTTTTGCAAATTCCATATTTGTTGAATCAACTTCACTAACATTATCTTTTAATTGAACACCAAAGAAATTTTCTTGTATACTAAAAGATCTCCCAAATAGCTGAGTAATAGGATAAGATAAATTAACTCTTAAATCTTTACTTCTTTGACCACTTTCATTATCTTTCCATAATATTTGAAACCCATTATAAAATTGCCTAATACCTTCATTAATCTCACAGAAACCAGTACAAAATTGTGAGAATGTTAAATTTTTTCCTGTTTTCGATTCATTAAATGTAATATTATTTTGAAGGTAATCTATAATCTTAACTGTATCTTTTAAGCATTCATCTCGCAACATCGTTCCATTATCTTTTGCCAAAACCATTATAAATATTGTTATACCTCTACCATTTTGATTAAAAAATTTTTCATAAACTTCTATTTCTTTGATAGAACGGGCATCGGATGGTGTATAACCATATGGGATTGATTTTTGTTTTGTTCTTGATACATGTAGTCCACATATACATGTGATAATAATAGTTAAAATTATAGTAATTTTATAATGCTTTGCGACGAATCTTCCGATTTTATCAAAAGAAGTATTGAGTAATTTGATAAAAATTGAACCTTCCTCATAGGAAGTCTTTTTTTCCATAGCTTTTCTAATAAAAAATATTTTTGTTAATAGATGAAAAGAAATTTAATATATTTCTATAATTATAAAAATAATAGATTTCTAGAAATTTTTGAAGTTTAAATAGTTAATTTAAACGAGGTTTTTATTGGATCATTAACTTAAATATATAGAACAAAACCACACGAAATGTCAATATTTTATGAGCTAGATACAAAAAACGAGGACGAAAGGGTGTTTTAAACTCTTTATAAATATATTTAAAAAAAATTATCAGTTGAAGGTTTTTAAAAACCTGTACAAAACCTAAAAATATATTTTAGCATACTACGTATATGAGATATATATATTAATTTAACATTTAGTGAAAGTGTTAGTTCAACGAAAGATGACGATTACGAAATGACAGCTAAGGAGATAACAAAAACATGCTTTTCAGATAGTCAAAATATAAAACCCTAAAAGTTAAGGTATATTTTAGAGTTAACAAAAGACCATGCATTAATGTGACAGTTGAAAGTAAAATCAGTAAATACCAGAAAAAAAACTACTTTATCTGTAAATAAAAAATAATATCAATAGTAGTTTTGAAAAAGCATTAAAAATTGGACGATGATAACAAATATTTTTTAATGAATTTTTGCCCTTAATATTAAGTGACATTTTACTATAATAAATAAAGTTTTAAGCAATATAAATATATATTTAAAAAATCTAAAAAAAATAATTTTAGATATTTAAAAATACCTGTCTTATAAGTAAAGGTGTAATGTGATTCACTATTTGTGTAATCAAAAATCGAAAGGGCATTTAAAAAGAAAATTTAAGAAAGGATAATATGTATCGTGATGAACTTGTAACAGAAAAAAATTCTTTTTTTTTCATTACTTTCTGTAAATGGGACTGAGAATTTAGCGAATAATGATCATAAATTAAAAACTTTATTATTTTTTTGTAATTGTAAAGGTTAAAAAACAATAACATTTTTTCTAACTTTCCTTATTTTGTCAAAAAATGATAAACAATGTACAATAGATTTTTTTCGTTTTAACAACTATTCAGTAAATAAAATAGAAGCCTCCTTAAAGCCACAAAATAAGTACTTAATTTATTTTGAACAAAAAGAAGAAAGAGTTTTAAAATAAGGAAAACGGGTTAAAAATATTTCTTCCTTTGTTGTATTTTTTTTTAAATATTATTATTAAGAAAGATCATATTCAGTTGATTTTAACATTTTTAATAACATTCCAAATATTCTAATATATTTCTTTGATCAATTAACCTTTCTTTATTACTACATGAAATAAATCTTTGAAAACATGTGAATTTATTGTATAAACAACCATCATAACCTTATTCTTTATAATAAAAAAAATAAATTAAATTCAATATTTACATATATTTGATGTGACAATATTACATGTAGTAAAATTAATTTTCCCAAATTAAAAAAAAATTTTAATCAATCATGTTGACAAAATTATTTTATTTACAGAAAAATATTAAAATTAAACATAAGTAAGAAGTAATTAAGGGTTACTAATTCAAGTTTCTCTACACCTTCTATCTACCTTCAACTTCTTATTTTTTCTTAAATATTTTTTAAAACTTCCAACCATATTGTATTTAATATATATGTTTAAAATAAATTTGACGTGTCGACGTCTACCTTTCTTCTACCATCATCTGAAGATTCCCCATCTTTAGATGTTAATTTCTTTTCTTTAGAACTGTCAAATATTGGTAGCATCTTATCAATAAATATATGAGCTGTTAATGGGAAAGTGGGAGTTGTTGAATTTATTAGAGAATCAACTTTTTCAGTTGTATTATTAGAATCATCAACGTACACATCAGTGCTTCTTTCAAAATACTCTTCATAATCTTTAAAATCTTTTGATTCACCACTTATTGGTCTTCTAACACTCTCGATTTCAATAATTCTATCATTATTTTCTTTGCTATCGCTTTCAGAAGGAGAATCACTTGATAGTCTCATGATACTCTTTATATCACTCGATGGTGTTATGAAAAACGATGATGCTTCTGGTAAAAATACTACTTTTAGTATTGCAAATATAATATAATAGTTGAAGTAAACCATATTAGTTTTATTAATAAAAAGGAATGAATTAATGTATCAAGACAAATCAAAAATATAATAATGGCTCATTTATCTATATATTTAGTATTTATATGATATTTTTTTATTCATCAACAATAAGACAAAAAATAGTTAACAATAGCCTTAAAGGTTTTTTTTACAACACACCCATTAAAATAATTATTTCCATATTGAATTGGTAAATTTTTCAAATGCTATCACCATTCTTTAACATCATAAGATCATTAAAATTAATGATGTTCAAATAAATTACTTAAACCTGATGCTTCATTTTTTTAGCATACAGCGAGGTCATAAGAATATCATTTAATTGTTTACAACCAAATTGCTTTATATTTTAATTAAATATTTGAACGTAGATACTAAAATAGTAAAAACATATATTACTATAAATAGACAATTTAAAAAAAATATATATATATTAAGTTAAATATAAGAAATTTTATTTTTTGCATGAAAATTCTATTTTTCAAAGAGTATTTTGTGATTATCGATGATATACCATTTATTTTTAGACATTCTCAACTTTTGACAACGAAATTTTAGAATAATTTCGCATAACCATTGGATTTAATGTATTTTTCCTCCATGACATCGATAAATCAACTGATAAATGTCTTCGCATTGCTGATGTTGGAAGAGAGGAATAACTTTTTAATGATTGATTTTCGCCCCATAAGATAACTGATGGATTTCGACTATTGGCTGCAGATTTTAAATGTTCTATTTCTATTTTAAGTTCCCCATGAAATTTATCTTCCTCATCCGATTTGTCCAATTTTTTTTTAAAGAAATGTGATACAACCATTGTCGCAAATGCATCACCCATAACATTCACAGCTGTTCGTACACGATCTCTGTAAATGATAATGTGTTAAAAAAAGAAACCATTGACTTACAATAACCAGTCAATTGTAATAAGCAATGAAACATCTTTAACAGGTAATCCAAGAGTACTTAAAATCAATAGTATTGATACCAAACCAGCAGGAACTGAACCAAGACCTAAAGACGCTAATGTTGCTGTTAAACTAACTGTAATAACTTCCGGTAATGTTAAAGTAACATTATTTAGTTGTGCGATAAATATTACTGCGATAGCTTCATATAAAGCATTTCCATCCATGTTAATTGTTGAGCCTAACGGTAAAACAAATCTTGTAATTCTCCTATCACAACCTAAATTATCTTCCATGCATTGCATTAATGAGGGTAATGCAGCACCGCCGGAAGCTGTACCAAATCCTGTTACCACAGCTTGAATAACCTCTTTAACAACAGTAATTGGATTTTTTCTGGTCAAAATAAAATATAAAAGTGGCATCGTAATGATAGTATGGAGCATTAAGGCGCTCATAACTGTAATTACGTACATCATTAAAACAGTTGCTGTATCCGATAAATCATCAAGTTCCAAAAGGTTACCAGCGATAAGGCATACAATACCTATTGGTGCAAACCACATTAATATTTCAACAAATTTCATTATAACAGCTTCTAATATAATAAAAAATTCTATAATAATTCGGGCTCTTTCTCCTAACTGCGAGATAACAATACCAAAACCTGTACAAAAAACAATAACACCCATAATATTCATACCAGGAACATATTCAACTACTCTTTGTCTATTTGGGGAGACAAATGAACCTGTGATATTATGAAATGTTTTTGGTTTTATATAGACAGTTTGTGTACGCTGAAAAGTCGCTTGAATCATATTTTCAGGTAACATATTTCTGATAAGATCTAAAAATGCATCTATTGGATTGACGTTAGCATGAGTAACACCAGTAACTTTGAAGTCATTTTTAATGGTTGGGTCCCCAGGATGAATGACCAGGACAAGTATTATTCCAGTCTACAAAAATATTATTAAAATATTACATAAAAAAACATTAAAAACCATTTACAATTGTAGCGAGAGCAGTTGTTGTTAAATAATACAAAACCGTTATTAGACCCATTTGTCCTGAATCCTTAGCATTCATTTGTGCTAATGCTGATATTAATGACGAAAATATCAAAGGTAATATCATTAATTTTAGCACCTGCATAAAAATTTCACCGGGGAAATTTATTAAAATAACAGCTTCCTTAGGTAATGTAAATTGACGTAGGAGGAAGCCTAATAACAACCCTACAATTACTGCACCAATAGTTAAAACTAAAAGGAGATTTTTCTTTATAAATTTTTTAATTGCTTTTCTTGAATTTCTCCTGTCCATGGTAAATATTATTTTCTTTTATTATGAATAAATTATTATAATATAGTAATTAATAATCTAAAAAACTAAGATAGATGTGAAAATACAAAATGAAAAGAATACAAAAATATTTGTTTTTAATATGGTACTAATTTTATTTTCAAATCAGTAGTTCAATATTTTTGGTTAGTTTTCCAGGATTATCAGTTATCAATACTCGGTTGTATAGTGACGTCAATAAAATGACGAAATTTTTTCCCAAATTGCATAAATTATTACTAAATTTGTATCTTTTCAATTAAATAACACTATTCAATCTACATATATATATATATATATGAAATTATCAATAATAATCTTGATTATAACTATTGTACATACAGTAGTGTATTACATCTTGTTTACAAAATCAATGCTATATCTTTTACAATGTTTAAACAATAATAAGTTGATAAAGATATTAACTTTATACCATGAAAGTTCTAATCAATCATTGATTATTTAAAATGTTAATTTTTTAATTTCTCTTTATCTGATATAATTTTTAATTAAATAGCAAAACATAGTATTTGAATTTATTTATTATTGAAGAACATAATATGTATTAGAGTTAATTAAATACTAAGCTAGTTTGTCAAAATCTATACAAAATTAATCTTTAAAAAATTACAATTTTTACCATTATTTTTCTCCTCTTACAAAAAAAATTTAACATATATATAATATAAAAAAGAATGAGATCATAATAAAAAAGCTAATAAACAATGAATTATTACTCCTTCAATTTTCCAATGCTTTTTTGTTAATTCCTCTTAACAAACATAGTAATATTTTCTTGTGGTATCAATTAATAATAGTTAGCGCATAATTTCCAACGGCAAGGTGCTGGATTGTATTCTGATACAAAAAGTTGGGCTAAAAATACAATTTTATTAAAATATAAAAGTAAATAAAAAATATTACATCTTCTGTTCATGCGTCTTCTTCCTATAAAATCAATTTCAAAGTTATTAAACTTGTCACTTCTTTTAGTGATATCTTCAAATGATTTACCGCTATTACCAGAAGCATTCTCATTAGAAAGATAGAAAATTGACTCCTAAAAAATGTAATAAAATCTTATGAACATTGCAACTTACATCATCGTATAATGATCGTGACTCAGTCACATGTAAAAAACATAGAACAAAATATACTGTTACCATAAATTTTAAAGCAATTTTCAACATTTTATATTGTTAAACTAAAATAAATTTATATTATTAATAAAGAAAAAAGAAAAACAATATTGGTGGGAGTGAGATAAAAAGAGAATTCATTATCATTGATATTTATATGCCATCATTTTCAATAAAGTATATTGAAATATCATTCATAATCTATGGTAATACAGACACTTTTTTATGGATAATAAAGATAAGGAAGTATTCAAAACATAAAATTTTAAAATGTTTTTTCATCTATGCTACAAATACTTTCATAAAATTTTAAGAATGTATAATTTTTGAAGAAATACAAAGTAAAAGTATCTCATTTATCTTTTCTTTACCAATAAAATAATTATAGTTTATTTATCTAATTAAGGAATATCTTGTAGCCACATGGGACATTATTATTATTTCTTAAAAATTTTAATTGGTACTTTAATGGGTACTGAGTGAGAACATAAAAATATTAATTACACCTTCACATAAAAATTTTTCTATATAAATGATATAATAATAATGAAAAATTTTAAAACATATAAAATTTTAATAATTCAATGGCAAATTGTTTTATTTCCTTTTCTGTAGGTGGGAATTTTTTAATATTAAAATTGTTAAAAGACAAAATCCTTTATTAGTATATTATTCTAAAATATAAAAAAGACAAATGTTAAAATCAAAAAAAAAACTTACAAAAGAGTATACAAAATATATGTTTTAAGTTTCTACTAAATGTATTGAAAAAAACGTTATTGCGTGATTTGTGATTTAAATAAATATTAATAATTTTGTAAGTCATGCTATTTACAAAAAAATATGTGAAAATAGTTTAAAAAAGCATAAATTATGATGGTGCCTTCATATTTTGTAGTAGGGAGTGGGGGAAGAATATTAGCTAAGAAAAACAAATAATTAATCATGATGTAAAGTTAAAAATTCAGTTCCTTGAATGGCATCATTAAAAGACAATAATGATGAAGCTTTCTTCACTAACCATCTTTTTATTTAAGTAGGCCAGTAGTTTAAAGAACTATTAAAAGGTTTCAATTAATTAAACTAATTTATAATAAATGAGACCCTTTTAAAAGGGAAGCATAGAAATTTTTATAATGAAGTTATTTATTGACATAATTATGATTTCTTTATTATTTATATAAAATTAAATAACACACATTTTTTTTGTTGACGTAGGTTGCCAATTATTAAATTACTTAACAAACATTATATTAAAAGTATAACAAAATGGCAACCTTTAAAGGATCAAACTAATATATTTTATTGCAAGTAACATTTAATAATCATAGGTAAAAATGATGTTGCAAATGAATGTTTATTATTTTTATTTATCTACCTTAAAATAACTCTTTATATATTCTACATAAACTTTCAATTTTTCTTTAGGATAATATTTCTTTTAGGTATATTTTATGGTTTTATTTTACTAAAATAAAAAAGGAGATCTAAACGAAGAAATTTAAGTAAATTTTCTATAAATAGATTGGATAATTTCATTTATATATATTTTGAAAAAGAATTTTAATTAATTTAAGATGTGATAACTATCAATTGTGATTGAATGACGATATTTTGAGAATTAAAATAATTTTTTGTTCTTTTAATTAAATGATAAAATTATTTTTGTGAATATAGTGTTATTCATACATTTATTAATGGTAAAACAAAATTTAGTGAGAATTCAATTTCAAATGATTTACTTTAATTTTATCAGCATATTATTAATGGTAGATTTAACAAAATTTTGAAATATTTTGTCTACTTTTAATTAATTATCACCCATCATTATATCTTTCAATTTATTTACCTGTCAATGTAACCACACAATCTCATTATGGTAAGTGTTAAAAAACATTTGTTACATTTTATTAACTCTTTTAATATGCGTTTTTTGTTTATCTACCACCTCATTGACCTATAAAATAGTTTTAATCTTCATTTTCCTCATAATAACAAGGTTACCATTATAAGAAACAAAAAAGCATACGTCCTATAAAGGTAATTATAACAAAAGTGCGTTTTTAACAACAACATTCTATTTAGAATTTTTTTAATAGTCCAATTTTAGTAAAAAAAATATTTATTTGCCTTTTTTAATATTAAGTTTAACTTTAAATATTATTATTTACTTAACATTTATTTTATTTTTAAAGTTTAATTGACAAAATATAATAAATTTTAAATAGAAAATAAGCAACTTAATTCTTTTATATTCTTCACATCACTACATCGTTTTTGGTAAATCTTTTATCATATTTAATCGTCTGGAGCTCCACCTTTTATTTAGTTCATCTTAATCTTCATTATATCTTTTCCTCCCATCGATGTACTATATATTTTTAAAAATAGCATTTAAAGTTAAAAGAAAAGAATTGAGAGAGGAAGACTTTAGTAGTAGCATAATGTGGATTGCAGCATAGCGCACTATATAACACATAACCATCTGCTAGTTGCGAATTTATATATATAACATATAGAAATATATTTAAATTACACATATTTGTTAGTAGTCTTGTGTCCAATTCTTCTCCAGCTGGCGTCAAGACTGAGAAGAGCGGTTACACTCTTGCCGCAATAATCTTTATTGCATAGCAGTATTCAAGATAGCCAAATTGTTTATTTAAGCTTTTTGAATCCCAAATTAAAACTGTTTCCCCGAAATACAATAATAAAATACTATTTAATTTTTGTCTTCTCTTTTTTTTAATTTTATGCTACTTTACTTCATTATTTATTTACATTTTACCTTGATAAATCGTCATTTTTTATTTCTATTTCAAAATAGTATATATACATACGGTTAACCTGTTTATTAAAAGAAAATTAATATAATTGTATAACATTTACTACTTCTTTTTTCAATAAATATTTTTTTATCTTATCTCTAGTCATGTTTCCATTTTTGCCTTTCCTGACATTTCCAAAAAATGACAGAGAAAGGAGAAGACGAGAGGAATATTTGACTATTAAGATCAGTCCAGAAACTGGTCTACCTATATTCAAACGAAAAAATTTACCTATTTCTTTTTTACCTCATAAAGATATTACAACCTCCGTTGAGAGAAAAAGAAGTGGGGAACGAACGAACAAATGTAAAGATGATAAGTGTCAAATCAACATTTCGAATGACAATAATAGTGTGGTTTTCGAGAATTTTGACAATCAACATGATATTAAGTTAACTACTAATACACCTCAACTAAATACTCATATTGAATATAATATAAATGATGGTGATGTGAAACAAAATATGGTTAATATCAATGATATTTTATTAAATGTGGTAGATGTTGATAAATCAAATGTTGTTTTATTAAATGATGATAATAATAAGTTATTAGATAACAAATTAAATACTGATGTCTTAGAGGAATCAGTTATTATTAAGCAATCATCAAATGATAATGTTAATATTGTTAATGATGTTAATGAAAATAATTTACCACCTACAACTGATTTGCAGACTAGTCTTTATTTGGAGAAATTAAAAAGTATGAATTTAGATGATATATCAGAAGATGAAATTTTCGGAAAGAGTAAAAAGAGTTCATTAACATTTAATCCATCATTTAAAGAATCTTCACCAATTCCTGAGGATGACAATAAAGTGGAAGAAAGTATTGAAATTTATATGGAAAAAGATGAGACGCCTTTGGAAGAATTATTGATTAATAAAGACAAAGAAGAAATACCTATAGTATCTAATGAAACAATTTTTATTAAGGAAGACAAAAAATCTGATGATATTGAAGAAGAAATAACGTTAGAAAAGCCTGGAAAAGTGATTCATAGTCCAGTGCCACCAAAAAATATAAAAACACCACAAAATATTAGTTCTTCGAGGCAGGATATTACAAAAAATAAAAAAGATCTGACATCCCCAAGAGATACTGCTTCACTTAAAAGTACTGAAAAGAAACTTTCTAATGAAAGGATTACATCACCACTTCTTAAGACATCATCTTCAAATCAAAGAATACACTCTATCTCTCCGAGACCATCATCGAGTAGTCAGACGAATTTAAGTACAGTAAGGAAAATTTCTTCTAGCGGTAGGCTATCTTCACCAAGTAGTAAGAATATTCAGATGAGTAATGATAAAATTGAAAGATTAAGTCATCTTCATTCACGTCCAATGGAGAGATTGACTGATATGGGAAGAACAAAATCAACACCGCCAAATGTTTTGAAACAGCAAAGTACTTCTACATCATCAAAAATACAAACACCACCAAGGCATTCTAATCGTAATCCATTTGCTGTTTCTGAAGCCATGTTATCTATTTTTGGAACACCACCAATTGGTGGTGTAGAAGCATGTTTCAATAAAATTCCTCCACCAAATCCTTCCTTAAGTGGTAAAAATTTTAAAAGATTTAACATTTTGGAGAGAGATTTGGATCAACCGTCGATATTTCCAAATACAAAGCCAGTACCTGGACCTTCTTCCTCATATAGTTCCTTTAATATTATTCCAGATCATGAAAAAGCATATGAAGAGGCAAAAAAAAGAAGTAGCTGGAAGGCAACTGATAGTGCTTTTGAGAAGATTCACGGAATGCCATGTGGTTCTGAGATTATCTGTGGTCCAGAACGTGATATTTGCAATGAAGATGATGAATTAAATAATGATGGTATTCTTGTTATTGAAGAAAGTACACTTTCGATAACTCCACGATTTAGTAATCAAAAAGAAACATACAATAAAAATTCTGTTTGGTAAGTCTTTTATTACACTAAATTTATTTTTAAAATATATATGTATATCTTTATTTCATCAATATATATATACATCCATTTTATTTGAATCAACTATGTATTTATAGTGAACAAGGACCAGACATCTATGGTGAAGATGACAATGAGGATAATAATTGCATGAAGATGGAAGAAAGAAAAACATCTGTCAACGAGATTAATACAAATGAATGCTTAATTACTTACAAAGATGGCATGGATAAAGGATATGATCATATGACAAATAATTTTCCGGAAGATATAAAAATTAATTGGTGTCATAATAAAGAGGAAGATAGTGTTTGTAATCAGAAAGATAATCAATTTTATGGGGATAAAAGTTGTGAGAACACAATTTATAGTAGTATAGATTATGGCAATACCCTACAAGTTAACATTACTTCTCCATCTCTTCAATATACTACTGGTAGTAATTTTATATCACAAACAACCAGTAGTGATGGTGTCCTTTCACAAAATAATGACAAAGTTAGTAATATTATTGATAATATCATAAGCAACCAAACTATTATAAATAGTGGTGAATCAAAAAATAATAAAGAGGGTAATGATAATTTATCACAAAAATCCTCAACCTCAGGTATTAATAATGATTCTGAGGATGATAATTTATTTAATAAAAATTTACAAAAATCTAGTGGTGATGTTGCGGTAAGTATATATACATTTATTAGGGCATATTTATATCTTTACATTTAAGCTTCAGCTATTTTATTTATATAACATATATATCTTTTAATCCTATTTTTTTCTCTCATCCACTTGTCGTTACGTTTTCACTTACAATATTTCGTATTTTAATGTGCCTTTAAAAATTGTTTCATTTTTTATAATATTTTTATATTTTTTAAGAGTGACAAAATGGTTAAACCTGGAGATTGTTCCTCCTCTGGATCTGGTATACCATTATTAATTAAAAATGGAAAAATAATCAATGATGATTCATCATTTATTGCCAATATCTTAATTGAAGGTGCTACTATAACACAAATTGGCAATCAATTTCCAATACCTGATGGTTGTCAAGTAATTGACGCAACTAATAAAATTATCATACCAGCTGGTATTGATATTCATACAGAATTTTGTTCCTCTACATCTGTCGATGACTTTTTAATTGGTTCAAAAGCTGCTATCGCTGGAGGAACAACAACCATTATTGATGTAGCCACTCCAAGAAATGAAAGCGAAAGCCTTTTAAGTGCTTTTGAGAGAGCTAAAAGCCTCATTAGTGGAAAATGTCAATGTAATGCTGCATTAAGTGTTATGATCTTAACATGGAATAGTGTTATCCAAAGAGAGATGGAATGTCTTGTAAAGGAGAAGGGTGTTAATAATTTTATTCTTAACATCTCATCATGTGCAGATGATCAACTATTTGAGATAATGGAACACTCCAAAAAATTAGGTGCCCTTTTAAGAGTATCACCAGAGAACAATTCTATTATCAAGATACTTGAAAGGAAGATGCTTAATTTAGGAGTTACAGGACCAGAAGGTTATTGTCAATCAAGACCTATTCAGGTATGTTATTTAAATTTGTTATATTATGAAATTTGAGAAATTTAATATTATGAAAAGACTTTCCTTATACTTGCAATATACCACTTCGTTTCTTATTTAATATTCTTAAAAAGACTATCAAATATCTATTTATCCTTGCATTACCAATTACCACCCTTCTCAAATAAACTTTAGACGTAAGAGAAGTTTTATGATTAAGAGATATAACTATCTTTAAAAATTTTTAAAAGGGGAAATAAAAATCATTAACTATGTATTACAAAAATATGTTTATTAAGATAAAAGACTATATAACTAGCAAAGAATATTTTATTCTCGTTTTGTGTGCAAAATGAGATTGATAAAAGAGGGATATATAAGAAAGTTTCATTTAAGATTACATAAAATATTAATTTTTTTTAGCTTGAGACAGAACGAATTACAAACTTAGGGACACTCTCACAATTATCCAATTGTCCAATATCAATTGTTTCGTTAACATCATCAGAAGGATGTCAGGCACTTCAAACATCTAATATAAATGGTGGTCTATTGACTGCTGAAATACCAATTGTTGCTTTAACACAAAATGGTGATATCTACTATGATAAAAATCTTGCTGTAGCTTCAACATTCATCATTAGAAATCCATTGCGTCCTGGTAGACAACATGCTAATAGCTTACTAAATACTTTGTCATCATTGCCATTGGCTATATGTGTATCTGATCATAAAGCAACAAAGAATTATGATAGATTGAAGGTTTCTGACTTTACAAGGATGACTTATGGTATCCCAGCTGTTGAAGAAAGATTACCAGTATTATGGGAAAAAGGTGTTTGTTCTGGTGTTATAAATTATATGAGATTTGTTGCTGTAACAAGTACCAATGCAGCAAAAGCTTTTAATTTATATCCTAGAAAAGGCCGTATTGAGGTTGGAGCTGACGCTGATATAACTATTCTTGACACAACAATAAAAAGACAATTGACAGTAAAAAATCAGATGTCATCAGCTGATTTTAACGCTTTTGAACAAATGAATGTTCATTGTCAAGTTGTTGTGACAATTTGTGGTGGCAATATTTTATATCAAGATGGTAAATTATTAAACAATGGAAATACAAAACAAAATGATATGTATTTACCATTACTACCAAACACCCCACATCTTTTTTCTCAGGTTCAACAAAGAGAAAGAATGGCTGGAAGAGTAGAGAAAGTTGAAAGAGATGAAGGCGATTCAAGAAAAAGTTCTATCTCCTCAACTGGTGGTGTCACACCAAATGTCAGAGGACAGAAAATTAATCCAGCATTCCAGACAACATTTGACACCAAACCTATTTCGGGTTCTGGTGTTAGAAATCAGTTTGAATCTACATTAAACCAACCATTGCCACCCAATTCCAGTAGATCAGGAACAAAAGTCAAAAATCCGCCTGGAGGAAGGAGTACAGGATTTTGGTAAATGGGAAAATGTAAAGCGCAAATTATATTGGAAAGAAAAATGGTTATAAAATATTTATTTATTTAACAATAAAATTAATACTATTGCTTCTAACACCCCTTTAAAAAAACTAAAGAAAAATTCCGAATTTTTTTATAAGCCAAAACAACCATTATATGCTACACTTTTGCTATCTATTCACTTGCACAACATTATCAAAAATAAAAAAAAATTATTATGGCCGTAATGGAGAAGTCATTTTCAATCCAATATAATTATTACTTAAAAAGATTTGTTTTATTTTTTATTATAAGACTTAACTTTTTATATAATTTATGTTAACAGCTTACAAAAGTACAAAATAAAATTTGTTATTGTTGCGTTAATAAAGCATTTTTTACTATACTTTTTAAAAACCTATTTATGCATATATAAAGATACATACCATCTTTTAATTATCATTTGAGAATGTTTAGTTTATATAAATATTATACATAATCAACTAAATAGATTTGACAGGAAAAATTAATTCTTAATATTTTAATTATATTCTAATCAAATCTAGATGAAAAGTAATTAAATTAGGAGTATAATGAATACTGGTCAAAATTCAGTTATTAGGTGAACGTTATCTGTTGTCAGATATGGAGTTCTTCTTCATTAATTATATTTTTCAAGTATATATCATCATATTATCATCGATTAAATGCTATAAGGTGTATAATGGAATACAGAACCTTAATAACACATATGACACGGAATCTGTTTTTAAGGGCCTTCAGACTCTAAGAAGTGTTAATTTTTTCTAAATAAAATCAGCAAACTTTCAATATGTTAACAAAAGTATGACAATTATAATATTTTTATTTAAAAAAAATTTTTTTTACAAATTTCTGAAAGTTTTATTTTTTTTGCTTAAAGTAGGCGTTTATTTTTGAATAATATTATGAAAAACCTTGGTCATTTTTATGTTAATTTTAAGAAATAAAATTTTACTTTTATAGTATTAATAAATTCACGGAAGAATACGAATGCAAATAATATTTTCTTTATATTTAAAGAACAATGTTATAAGCATCATTAATGTATTGGGAGAAAACATTTATATTTTTTTATTAAAATAGTAAGATTTTATTTTTTTAAATAAGGAAGTTTTATTAGGAACATTTGAATGTCAAAGTATGACATTATTTTTAAAATAAAGAAATATAATTTGCTTCTTATAAAATTAGCCTGTATCATGTAGATGTTCAGCATATTGCTAAATTGATTTTAATTGTATTGAATTATATTATTTCTTTTTTATTTTTTATTAATACAAACATTTGATGAGAGACATCAATTGCTGTATTTGGCTATCCTAATCGACTAAAAAAGTTTCATCAATTATTGGCTAAAAAATGATAACACAAAAAAGATAGTTATGTTAAAAGCACACTATTTTCTTCCCCATTAGGCAGTAAACATCTTTTTACACATAAAATATTTCAATAATATATAAAACGTTACATTAATATTACCGAAATAAAAGAAATACCCATATTATTTTTATAATTGTAGTCTAGAAAGTAGGCAGATAAAACAATATTAAAAAAGCTGTTAATATAAAGACAAAAAGCACACATGTTATAGGTTTCTTTAAATATACAAAAATTATAAAAAAAATAAATAAATTTTAAGTTACCCGAGAAAAAAGAACCAATACCAAATGTTAAAGGCAAGGAAACTTGATGGAAACATTATAGCACTGACAAAGTCAACCTGCCCAGCAGTAATGTAATATTGCCGTAGAGAAGGAAAAAGCCATGTCAAATTTATGCGAATTCTTTCCTTTTTCGGTCCACCGGATAAAAATCCCACCAAAGCCAGTTCAATAAGACTTAGAAATATGAAGGCCATACATATTAAAATCATTACGTCAATTGCTTTGACATCTGACGTCTTTGGTAAATTTGAGATAACAGACCCAAATTGAAAAGTTAAAGCTAATAAGGCATTTACCCCAACTGTTGTCCTTGGAGCCACATTTTCGGGACCTAAATAAAAAGAGATCCAGGAAATGAATACAGAGATATATGCCGGTACATAAACTTGGAGTATATAAAATCCATAAAGTCTTTGAAAGGTAAATGTTGCAATTAGCTCATTCCAAACACCAGGAGGGTATAATCTTCTAACGGTTGTTGTGTAATTATCAATTAAAATATAATCTGGCAGTTTAACTTCTTTTAAAATTAATATTGGCTTTGCCGTCCATGTCATTTCGACTTCAGCAAGGTTATGGTTAAAACTTTCGTAAAAAAGGCTACATTTTTGTGTATCAATGGGAAAGGATTTTAGCATGTTGGAGCACGGCCCAATTAACTTAATTCTATAGTTATACCATACATTTCCATTATCATAGATTTGCAGGAAGATATTTTTAACAGGACTTGAGTGAATTTTTGCGTCCTTTGAATTAATAAAACATCCTTGTGGCTTCCAAATCTGTTCTATTACTTTTGGGCCATCAACAGACATATTTGATTTACATGGTGATAAATGAGAAAAGACTAATGAAGGATCATTCCACATTTCTGTGACATATAAATCAACCTCAAATTCAGATGTAATTTCAATTATCTTTGAAACTTCCTGAATCCATATCTCAACTTCTACTTTAACATGACCATTACCTGGAATTTGTAGATAGTTGTAGTCTTTTAGAAGCCATCCAAGGATGACAGCATCATCATTACAACCTGGTATTGTTGATTCATTAGAAATAATGTACCTTTTATCACGGGATAAACCTTTAGAATGTTCTCCAAAATCATTATTAGTTTCTTTAGAAAAGAAACTATCTTTCCCCGTGAATTCAGGAAGGAGTTCGTTTAATGTTCTGTTAAAAAATTTAATAGTATTAGAAAAAGAGATAGATATAGTAAAAACGTACTTATGATCATATTCTATTCCATATCTAGTTATGTACCCGGTATTTACAGTTGCAGTAAGGTTAATTATTACGATAAAAATTATTAGCAATAATTTATTTTTAATTTCATATTGATTCAATATTTTTAATTTATCAATAATAAAAATCATTCTTATTAAGATAAAGGATTACTTTTTCTTTTATAAAAAATTCGTTTTATACAGAATAGTAACCAAAATGCAGTTTGTGAATAAAAGAATTTTCTTTAATTATTTTGTAGAATTAAATATTAAATTTAAGAAAGAAAGCATTCAAATTTGAAAGGGAAAAAATTTTCTTATAAATAGGCATATACAGCCTTACTATGTTATATCACCACCAATACTTACTATATTTTAGAGAAAATGCTTATTTTCTCATCTTCCTTATATACATATAAATATCCACATAAAGATGTGGTATGTTTCTGGCTGACTTTATTTTCTATTCACTTTTAACAACCAAATTATATAGTTATATTTTTAGCCAAAAATCTTGTAATATGTTATTTAACTGATACAAAGATATATTTTATTTTAGATAAAAGATAACAATTTAAAATATTAATTTTCGGTAACATTTTTACAATACAACAGAAAGAATATATAATATATGCATATTTCGATGAAATTTTCTCTCTTTTTAAAATATAAAACTGCAACATTTTTTGTTGATAAAATATTTATTATAAATCACTTCAACAAGTAAAATGATAAGAATAAAAAAAAAGTTGCAAATAATTATTAATTTTAGTGTACTTCCTTTAATAATTGCATATAAACTAGTGTAAACATCATTATGACAAATTTGTCACAAATATGAAGAAACTAATAACCATCACAATAACAAAATAATTAAATATTTTTGTATTTTATTATAAACTCTATTATAGTAATTGTTTCATAACATGATAAGCTTTTGATTTTTCCACCTTAACATTTTGAATGAAATTAATATTAAAGAAATTTAATATATCTTAGGTTAATTTTATGATAAGAAATTAAAACATAACATTGATAAATGCGAAATGATATTGCTGATTACTACAATGTCGTGCTAAATTGGAGAATAATTTTTGAGATTTATATATAATGACATCAAAGAAAAAAACCATTTTATCATTAACATTTTAAACATCAAAAGTATTACAAAATGCGAGAATTTTTTTTGTAGTCTTGTATAAAAAACTTTTTTTGCTCCACAAATTTCTTAAATGTTTACCTTTCATTATTTTTTTAAATTTAATAATTATATATATAGTCAGCTTGTGAATTTTAATTAATGAACTCTAAATTATATAACTCGTTTATTACTATTAATGTGTATACAAAAACGTTTTGTTTTACAAGAGCTTGTTATCTTATTATTTTGCTATATAACATTCATATTATAACATTTTTTTATTCACATATAAAGCATCCATTTATTTTGTGATATATTATATGCCTATTTTTTAAAATATTCTTCTATTTTTGTATGATCATAATATATAATAATAGCTTTTGATATTTATTATTTGTATATATATAATTATTTATTGTAATGCTCTATTCAATCCCCCCTTTTAATGTGCCTTTGAAGAAAATTTTATAATTATTACTTATTTTGAGTAGTTATATTTATAGAATTAATAGATATGGCACCAAATAACAGTATCTATATTACTAGTCGTCCTCAGAGAAATAAACTCATGTTGCGCATTGCCAAATGCTTTTATTTTGCCGACTTAATTAGGACACAAATAATTTTAAATAAAACTGTTGACGAGGATCAAAGAAAAATTTATACATATTGTATATTAAAATTTCCAAAACTTTTAACAATTCTAAACAATGAATTTTCTAAGAATAATCTTAAAAATCATAACATGACAAAAGTAACTTTTACAGAATTAGATAAATTAATGAAAGAGCATGAATCTGAAATTGAAGATTACTTCAATAAAGGTTTGTTTTATTGCTTTCGTTAATAGCAATTGTTTTTTGGTGTTTAATATAAATTATTTTAGGAAACAGAAATAATAATTTATTACTTGGTTTCATTAACCAACGCCCTATTTATGAGTTGTTAATTGAATTAAAGTGGGAAACAATTAGATTCATTAAATATCATAGGGAGAACCTGCATACCTGGATTATTGACGGTATTAATGATGATATGAAAAATTACCCACTACAATCAACATCACAAAGCCATGCTGCATCAATGAAATTTATTTAAAAACAAAAATACTTTGATTTTTAATCATTAAGAAATTCTTTTAAGTGTGTTTTAATTGCTTGATAAGACTTTATTAATTAATTGAAACGTTTATTAGTTACTATCTAATTATTTATAATAATTATTTTGATAGATAAATAGAGTTTTTCTTAAATAGATAATGATTTTTTTCTTATTATATAGTTAATAAATAATTAGTTATGGATTTTTAATTTTTTTTTTATTGTCAAAACATTTACTCATAAAAATATAGCATTATTTGTTTATAACATAGAGGGTGGAATAAGAAATTCGAAATTTACAGTGAATTTTCGGTGGAAGAAAAAATACATAATAATTACTGATTTTAATATTATTGTGTAAATCAAATGATTAATTATTTGTATTGATTTGAATGTTTACATTATAATTTTATTTATTAAAATGTTTACGTCTTTAATGATAAAATGAACATTATAACAATATTATTAAAAACATTTATACCAAGATTTTATGAAAACTTAAAATATCAATTTGCAAATATTTGAAAGATAAATGTTCCAAAAAATGTTGCTTATTTAATTTTTATATTTATATTATATATTTATAAAACCATGTGTTAGTAATAAATAGGTGTTTAAATTTTTTTTTATAATTGTAACTCTTTACTTTATTGTGTTTTGAATTTTACGAAGCCTTGGTTGTTATCATCGTATTAAAAATAAAGTTTTTATCTTTGATAATGTTATCGTTTCACTAAAAATTATCAACACGTATTAAAGTTTTAATTGTAACCATAATAGAAAAAATATTTCTTGATTCGTAATCATAGATTAAAATTTTACTACTCATAAAATTTTAATTTTATGACGTAAGTTGATTTTGTAACAATATATTTTAAATCACCTATATCATTTCTCGTATTTGTCATTGATTTTAAAAATAATGACGATACTATCAACAATAAATAACTTGCTAATTCTATATTAGAAGAAATTTATGATAGATTTTTAGTATTAGGCCTTAACCCTAATAAAAATGATATAACTACTTTATCAAAATAAAGTGTGGTAAATAATTGACGTCTTTTGTGTTCTAAGAAAAAGAGATTTCTAATTAAAATTTAAAAATATTGAGAAAGTACAGTAATAAAATTAAATTTATTTATTTATAATTGTTAACGATGCTTTAAATTGTTACAATGTTGAAGAAAATATTTATTTTAAGATTTATAGAAAATAAATAATATCAATTATAGTAGTATTTTTGCTTCCTTTAATTATTATCATATTTATTTACCAGTATAATTGTTATATCATAATTCTATACTATTACTTATTTTTATTATTATTTTTTTAATATTTCATAAAAGTTAAATTGATCAAGTTTCTATATAACGAATGTGATGGCAATTTTAGGTTTTTTTTTTATAAATAATAATATACTAAAAATAAATATTTTACATACTTTTAATAATTAAAAGGTTTTTTTTTTATAAATAATAATATACTAAAAATAAATATTTTACATACTTTTAATAATTAAAAGGTTTGTAATTTTAGGATACAAATATTTTGAAAATCCAAATTATTAACATAAACATGAAATTTCTAAGATTATATTTGTCAAAACAGAATGTAATATTTGTAAAGAAAATTTATTTATTAATCAATCAATCATGTTAAGTATTCTCTAACTTTAAGTAAAACTCATTCAAAAAACACTAATAAACACTCTTTTAATTATTAGTACAAAAATATCTAAGTTAAAATAACTTTTGCGTTATTATTTGTTATAATAAAATATTAGATTTTTTATCACTGTTTATTGTCAAAAAAACGACTTGATAACCGATAAATTATTTTCACTAATCAGTTTTCTGACGGATAAATGATTACTGATACATACTATGATTGATAATAGATAAATACCCATATCCGATAATATCACAAAAAAATATAAAGATTAAATAAAAGTTACATTACTTCAAATGTCAAACATATGTATTTTTGTAAAAAGACGAACAAATTTATACAACAACTAATGCTTTCTGTCTTTTGAAACATCTTTGTTATCACTTGATATTTCTAAAATTTGAATAAAATTCGATTTTTTTAGCAGGTGGAACATATAGGATTTCATCTTGATTTGTGAAATGCATGTTATTGAACAATATAAATTAGACCAATTTATTAAGAAAACAGAACATTTTTATAATAATATAATATTCAAAGAATTTAATAATTTAAATAATAAATATTGATATTTAAATAATAAATGTTTTAAACAATATTTTTAAATATAACAGTTAATAATAAAAATTTGAAAGTTCTATAGTAATTTATAATTTTACATTTCTAATACAATAACCTCAATTTTATCATATCACTTGTAATGTTTTGTATATCTTTGTGAAATAACAGTCATATCTACTAGAAATTTTTTAGGTATGATTGGTAGCAGCTCATTCACTGCATAAGTTAATCTAAAAAGTTCGTAACACATATATGGATTTTTATAACTCTACGAAAGAATTCAAATTAATAAAAAAATGACTACGTTTTTTTTAATACGATGCATATATTTAAAATCAAATTATGTGTTAAATAATATTGAAGTAAAATATAAACTTATTTGTATATATACCGACTTAAAGGATGAAGATTTGTCATTAAAATTTATTCTATGATAATTGTAACTTTGTGTTACAAAAGCTAGTAACAATAAAACAAAACAGTTTTCTAACCAGTATTTGTAATAAAACAACTTTTTTTAGTATTCATTAATTTTTTGAGTCATTAAAATGGACTTTTTACTATCTTATAATGGCGTTTTATAAATTTAATCATTTTGCATTTTCTAGTATTAACAACAACATTCCTGAATCGGTCTTTTTCCTTTAGTACGTGTATAATATGTGCTGCAACCATTTTCCTACGTTTGAATTGACGCCAACTTTTGAATAATCTACCTTCCTTGACGAATTTCCCTAGAGTTTTCATAACTTGAGTTGAAAATTTTAGTTCATTTGAAATTTTTTTACCATACTTTTTAGGGTTCAAAAATGGATGACCAAATATATAATGAGTTTGGTAATCGTTCGTTACTCCCATCCAACTGCTCCATGCATTTAGTACTGACGTCTTTCCCATAACATAGAAATATTTGTTTGCAGCATATTTGCTAATTTTTTTTGCAAATTCAACATAATCACAATCGAAAAGAAAATCAGCATATATTCTTGATGCTTTATGTCTAAAAGATTGCCTTTTTCTTTCTCCATACAATTTCATTATCTTTCTGATTGCGATATATCTTAGACGAAGACTTTGAACAAGTAATTTAATTGAATGTATATATTGAAATTTATTCATTAGACATTGATTAACTAAAGATTCAGGATTTTTTTTTGGATCAAAGCTACATCCGTATCTTTTACATGACATAAATTTATGCATGTATATCGTAGCCTCATCAGTTGTTTTACCAATTAAAATATCAAAATTTTTCTTCATTTGTCCCTGATCTAGTAGTTTTGTGAGAGAGTTTTTGAAAAAGAAACCATCATTATCCATTGGTAAAAATGGATAAACAATTGGGAGTTGTTCTGAATTTTTAATTGTTCCTGCCATTCTAATAAGTTTGGAAACATCGGCAGTCTGCATACATTTAATTTCCACATCTTCATTTTTATGGCTACAATTCATTTTATCCATCAATTTCCTGAAATTGCTATCTAAAACATGTGATTTTTCAAGAGCCCAACTATTTAAAATTGTTCCAGAAACAGCAACAATTTTCGAAAAGTATTTTCCGCTACCGTAAGAAAATAAATGGGCTGTCACCGAAGATGCACCTTGATTATCTCCCATAATTGTTATCATAGACTTTTTGCCACCAAACTTCTCAATGTTCTGGTAAATCCATTCTAATCCTAATTGTTGATCTAGAAGTCCCATGTTACCTGGTATGATATGTCCATGTTTATAAAAAGCAAAACCAAGTACCCCGAGTCGATAGTTTAGGTTAATTACAATAGAACCTGTCATTGAAGCTAAAGCACTTCCTTCATATTGAGGAAGAGATGGAGAACCCTTATAATATCCTTTTCCAAAGATGAATACAATCACCGCACCCGTTTTATTTTTTGGAACCCACATGTTCAATTGAAGACAATCTTCAGACATATTTAAGGATTTGGGTTGCCATTCATCGATACCAACAAAACCATTTGATTCTCTCTCGAAATAACATGTTTTTGCAGGAGTTGAAGCTTTAAAGCATCCTTTTCCGTAACCATCTTTAGCAACTGGCCTTGGTGCTTTAAATCTATATTTTCCTACGGGTGGGGTAGCAAATGGAATTCCGAGAAATTCAACAACATTACGGAATTTACTCTAAAAAATATCAACAAAATAAAAAAATGTTTTTACCGAAGATTTTCCTTCAAAACAAGCATTTTTCGTATATACCCTTAGTTTTTCCAAGAAGCAAAGTTGGAACAGTGAAAATAGTAATAATAAAATGTAATAATTGGCAATCATGTATAACTAATAAATTATTCAAATAAATTATAAAATTTGTTACCTATATATTGATAATATAACAAAAATCAAAAATTATATTTATAAAAATCAACTTTATAGTTGACAAATAATGTAAATAAAAAAGTAACAAATTACTTTAAAGACATATTCAATTTTGTTATTTCTATTTTTTAATTTAACTTTAAAGTCACAGAACTTTTACAATACTAATAGATGGAAATTGATCAACAAATAATTGAATGTGCCTTTTAAACAGTTATACTTTTAAGTAGTTAATTAATTTTACTTTATGCTGTAACATATATAATGATCTAAAAAATAAACTTAATTTATATAACTTTTTTTAATACGAAACTTATTATTAAATTTATTCTACTTTAATTGTTTTTTGAAACAATATTAACACGGATGTTTGGACATTATTTTTTGTTTAAAATTATCGAAAGATTAAAAAAATACATCAAAAATAAAGTTTCATCTATAAAATAATTTTTTTTTGCAAAGTACTTTTAGTGTGTAATTATATAAATTTTGACTAAAAAAATAATACATGTACAAAAATCAGCTGGAAAAAGGACAAAAATAAAAAAAAAATATTTTTTTATATTGATCCATGAGCATGTACCTAATTGGATGAAATAACTATTATTTTGTGGTAATTTAGCTATACTTCAGTTTATTTATACATTTTATCAAATTTTTGTACGTTATTAACATGTTTTAATTTATCATTCTTTTACCAAAATATTATTACAAGGGTCATTTTAAAAGTAAAGAGATAAACGGTTATATCTCAGAAATATATCTTCGTATTAATCCTACATTTTACTTATTTTTCAACATTATCCCCTGTTACATTTATACACTTGTCACATCATTCCATAAGCTTTCTTATGCCAATGGCAAATAAATATTTATCCTGAGATCTTAGCCATTTCAGTAATTTTTCCTTTATCTCTTCATTATTGTTAAACTTTACTCAACGTAAAGAGTCTTTGAGGGGCCCAAACAAATAGAAATCTGATTGTGCAAGATTTGAAATATACTATGAATGTAACAAAAATTTCCAACTAAGCCGTTTCGCACCTTTTTTAACGATAGTTAAGTTTATTTTGAATTAACGAATGAACTGTGCCTACACTTGCACTACATTTTTCAGAAATTTCTTCAACTGTAACTTGCCGATTTTTTTGAATGAATTCTTCAATTCGTCGTTTAAGAACTTGAGCTGAAACGTTAGTTGATTTTCCTACACGTTCTTTACTAACAACACTTTCTCGACTATTCTTAAATTGATCAACCCATTTGTAATAATTTGCACGATTCAAACAGTTTCTACCATATTGCTCTAATATCCGAAAGTAGATTTCAGAGGGTTTATCTTTTTTTGACACTAGAAATCTTATTTAAAAAAATGTTGTTCCTCCAAAGTTCTGTTTTCTAGAGAAGATGCCATAATTAGATAGCAAAATATAGATAATTTATGTGAAATTTCTTTTTTGCTAATTATAAAAAAATGATGAAAACTGTTCTCATTTCATGATTTATTATTTATCATCGTTTTTATTTTGCTATTTTTTTACTTATGATGATTTGTCTCCTTACTTATTGAATGACCCTCGTACGTTAGTTTTTTTATATTGTATTAATATTTTCTGTATGTTTTAGATAAACTGATAATTAAAATTTAACTTAAGCCTAATTTATTTTGGAAAACATGTCCTAATTCAATCTAATTTTATCATTTGTTTGAATTGAAATATGTTATTTATATGTTTTTTACTCTTCACGACCATAAAGATTTTATTTGTATTCTACAATATTATTTGTGTAATTTATAAATGATCATTAAAAAGATAACAAATTATTAACAGAAAATTTATATTATATTACATTCATAAAAATTAAATTAACTAAAACTGATTATTTTAGTAAGTGTTGAACATTTTCCAAAGCAAAAAAAATTCTAAAAATCCGTAATACAATCAATATTCGAATAATAAATAAATACATCACTAAATCGAGAAAGAGTCAATGCATAATTACATGTATAATAACATAACAGTGACTTAAATACAAATAAAAACATGTTTTCTAACATTAGTTACAAGATCATTTTTTTAACAACATTCTAAATAGTTTTAAATTTTCCCAGATAACTGAACATATAATAAATAATCTTATAAGTTCCTCAAAAGATAGTTCATAAATGAATATTCGTTAAAATGATATAAAATACATAAAATCACGTCATGACATTACCCCAAATTCTGGTGCTGAATCAAAATTCATAAAAGTAAATCTACTAGTTTAGTTAGTTCTAATAACAATTTCTACATCATTTGAAACAACCTCTTCTTATGGTAATTTTTTCTACAAACAGTCTTTATTTTTTACCTACTAGTTTTTCAAAGATTATTAACTTAATCTGTAGATTTTGTTTAGACTAAAAGAGATTCCTGCTTTACTTAGAACAACGTCTACGTATAGAAATCTTTCCTGTCGACAATTCCTACAACTTGTCTACTTTTTAACTCTTTTCGTGGTCCACTATTTAAACTAAACCACCATTTAGCTCAAAGACGACCTTCGCACATTTTAGAAAAATGATTCTTGTAGCATTTTGCCCTATTGGCGGTCCTACCTACTAGTCCGTTAGAAAAGTTTGAGACTCATTATACAGTTTAAAAACGATTTAATAGTAGCATCTGCACCACCTAGAAGAGTTTTACTTTTGAAACCTGTCATGTAGCAGGTTTCAGAAGAACGGAGAATAACGGGATATTCCCATACTAAAAGGGACTAGCTACTAAGCTCAAAGTTTTACTTACTAAATGTTTATTTTAACTGTAAAGTAGATAAATTTATATAAATTCCGTTTTATAAACCAACGTCTATATATTTGTGGAAGCTCCAAGCTAAACTCATTCCACATTCTTAAACACATCGCTAACGCGTAATATTAAAAATAGGATTTTGCAAAAATGGCACTTTTCGCATTGTTTTTATAAAATCTTATACCTTCGAGTACGCATCGTAAATGTGATTTTAAAACTTTTTCTATTGTTATTTTTATTAAAAATTAGGTGTTAAGCTTTTTTTAAAATTTTAAATTTGAAGGCGTTTTTCATCTCAAAATATACCCATAAATTTCACTTTTTGGGACTTCACAGAGGCTACTACAAGATTTCAAAAATATGCGATAGGTTTCATTCGATTTTTAAATTTCTTATCTATAACCTTTTTTTCAAAGAACATTCCATAGCTCAAAAAAAGGTTATAAAGCAAAAAGCAAGTTTACTCAAAAAAGTACCAAATTTTTATGGTAAAAAACAAAAAGCCTAATTTTTTCTGTAATTTTCCTAGAAATTTTATTTAAATTGGAACTTAAATACGTAAAAGTAAAACAAAACGCAAACATGTAGAAAAATTACCAATTTCTAGAATTATGACAATTATTTGCTGATTTCACTAAAAAAAACATTATTTTGCGATGTCTTGTGGGATTGTGAGTTATAAATTAATAGCAACTTGAATAATTGTCAAGCCAAGCATGTAAACTTTCAATTCCTTGCTCACTGAAATAAGTAATACTCCCAATAACATCAGCAAATTCAACCAAGTGATCAACAAAAATATAGCATTTTGGTGATACATTGAATTCTATGGTAACAGCTAAATATTTGTAGAGATTCTTTAAATTTTCAATGTAGATATTCAAAACATTTTATAAGTTCTTGTTAATTCATCAGTAATGCATAATTACTTCGTATATAAGGTCATAAGGCTATTAGAAAGTTCATTTCTTCTTTTTGTTTGTCTATTAACAAGTTATAATTGAGACAACTGGTTTTAGACCTTAATAAGACGAATTTTGTTTTTCAGACATATCGAGATGGGTAAATAAATTAAATAGTGGTGATAAAATAATTGTTTATGCCTTTATAGTAATAATTGTTAACATTTTTAGCCCAAAATATCATTGATTTAATTAAGAGCGTGTTGGCATTTTTCGCATGTTTATAGCACACTTTTTTATTTGTTTGCATTTTTAAAAGTTCTATAATATATAATTTTAAGTATGATTTATAATTTAAATAACTAAATTTTTACCATTTTAATCATAAAATTTGGTACTTTTTGAGGTAAACTTACTTTTTGGCTCATAACTTATTTTTGAACCATAAAATATCTTTGGAAAAAAATATGGTATAGAAAAAAAGTTTAGAAACCGAATGACATCTATTTCATATTTTTTGAAATCACGAGGTAGCTTCTGTAAAGTCCAAAAAAGTGCTATTTTTGGGTATCTTTTTAGATGAAAAAACCTTCAAAATTGGAATTTTTAAAAAAATATAGTACATAGTTTTCTATAAAAATAACAATGCAATAAGTATTAAAATCAAGTTTACGATGCTCCTTGAAGTTATAAAAATGTTATCTTCCCGCGAAAATGCGAAAAAAAGCATAAAATGCGGTCATCCTACAGGTGCGTAGTACTTTATTTTTTGTTATATAATACAAAATTTTATATTGAACTATTTTTATTGTTTGTAACAGCTTTCACATAGAAAATAATTAATTATTTGAATAATTATAGTGTAATTTTATATGCTCTATCGATTGTTTCCTTTTGAATTCAATTTTATTCTTTAATTCATAAAATTCCGACAATTAATTTATGAAATTTGAAATCCTCTACCAATAATTATTAAAAAGATGCATAATTGTGACTTCTTTTCCAATGCACTTCTCAAAATGTTTATATCACACTATTGAAATTATTAATTAATTATACTATAAAACTTTGTTATTTACTATTTTAATCATTTTAAAAATTTGAAATATTTTGATTATTCTTAACTGGAATTTTAACAATAGAAAATTTATTTTTTAAAAATTTAAAAACTCACTAAATGAAAAATAAATGTTAATTACAAATCTCTTATAAAAAGATTTATATTTTTTGGTCTTTAGGTTAGATAATATTTTTCTGAGATTAATAAATAATAAGGGAATAATCTTAAAATGAGCAAATATTATCTTTCTTAATTCGAATTTCATTCCCTTTCCTTACATTAAAAGAGTAAGATGATAATATTTTTTTTGAAAATTCACTTTGTACATAACTATCTCAAATACAAAAGATTTAGTAAACTAAAAAAAATGATGAAATTAGTAATAAAGGGTAATTAATTGCATAGCATAAATTTATGACATCATTAATTTGCTAAGATAAAATTGTAACACTTTATTTTAATTAAGATAATTATTATAGATAAAATAGATCATAACATGAGAAATAAAAAAAATATTTTTTCTTGTTAATTAAAGAAAAAACTAATTAGTTTGAAGCTTATTCTGAAGTTTGGTGTTTGAAGAATATAAAATTACTTCCATTGTAATAACATTGAGGATTTTTTCATCGGATTAGAGGTAGTAAAGAAGTTTGCAAGTAATTAAATTTTTTTCAGTTAAAATAGGAAACATTTAGGAGTGGTAAATTTTTTTATAATTAGTGTCTTGCTACGTTTGATTTTGTAACAACAGCTACATACATTGGTATAACTCTGATTTTTGATAACTGATTCAAAGTATAAAATTTTAATAACTTTTCTCTAATATCTCTACTTAAAATTATTATTAAGAAAGGATGGGAACATGTCATAAGCAGAATTATCCACTCAAAATTAAAATTAGCCAGTTCTTTTAAGGACTTGTTAGCAAATTCTACAGCATATAATTTGATGCTTGAATTTATAAAAACCATTAACAAACTGGTTGAAATAATGCAACAATAAAATGAATAAACGTATACTTTTGATGTTGGTGATCCTGATTTTTTTTTCTTGTCCATAATTTCTTTGTATTTTCGGATATTTAAAATATTCATAACGAAGGATATTATAAATGTTGAACCAGACCAGATACACATTACTAGAGAATTAAGCCATGATGCCTTTTGATCTTTCATTGAATGATAGAAATAATCTCTCTCCTCAGAATATACCAATGTTACTTTGAAATTAACAAGATAAATGTATGAAATATATGGTGTAATGATTTGGAAAAAAATCATTATTATTGTTACTTTTTTATTCCAAAACTAATAATTTCACAATCATCAACATTTTATTTGTGTGATAAAACTTACAGATTTGTAAAACAAAGGAAAATTCATTTGAAGAAATCTATTTAAAGTTATAATCAAAATACCCACCGCACAGTTGCCCATGGTGGAATAGTAGACAATTGGCGATATAGTTCCAATCCAAAGATAAGAATGATAAAATTCTAAAAAACATCCCCATGTAAGAAATCTTCTAATACAAATATCTAAAACATTCGACAGTATATCAACAACTCCATTAGCAACAAAATGAATATAAAATTCAGTTGAAATTCCAGCGGTCTTATGGTAAATAGAAGAAATTAGCAGGAAAATAACTAAGAGGTAAGCAATTAGTGATATTATTTGAATACTACATGTAATATAATCAGATATTGTAAATGGCATCCTTATTGGTGTATAAATATATTTAATTTTTAACCTATATAAAATTAAAATGGATGAATAAATGAAAAAAAGATTTTTTCTTATTTTTATAAATGAAAAAAAATACATTCTATTGAATTTCCACCTACTGAATAAGTAATTCTTCAAAAGGATGTTATGAAATTTTTGGTTATAAAAAAAATGTCATGTTTCGACAAAAATTATCTATATAAAGTCAAACCAATGTTGATGAATTCATTACATAAAGATTAATTTAAAAAAACAAATATTTTACCCATTTAAGCAAAAAGTTATATAGTTAAATTAAAATGACGCTATTACCCAACAAAAAAAATTTTTTATTTGTAAAATTAAACGGCGGTCTTTATAAGTTTCATCATAACTTATCAAATAATTAATATTATCCTATAATAAGTAAAAAAAGTCTCAATGTCAATTTTTTCTTACCTCTAAAAAGTCAGATTAATAATAACGGTTTTAGTAATAATTGTTAAATGGCTGTCTTTGAAAAGATTATTAATGAATTATGATAAATAATAAAAAAATGATAAAATATGAAAAAGAAAAAAGAAAATTATTTAGTTAGGAGTTGTAAACAATAAAATGCATAATAAATTAAATCATCATTGATGCTTATAGGAACTTATTTACGTTTATCCATTTTTGAAATTACCGTACACACAGAAAAAAAAGAGGACAAATTTTGACAAATCTATCTATAATGCAAAAAAATGTTCCACCATTTTAAAAAATTGAATATTATTCAAATATTAAAATTATCAAGCAATAGCAAAAATTTTTAAACAACGCAAAATATTGGTTTGTCGCATACATTTTGCCGTTTTTTTACAAAGATATATGCTTAACTTTTTAAGTTAATGTGACTTTTTTTAATTTTGATATTTTTTATAACATTATGCCCATTTAGATCTTATCTTGTTTTTTTATTTTATAAAATATTCTATTAAAAGTCAATTTTATGTAAGATTATTATTGTTTTAATAAAAACCATTATTTTAAACAATCTATTAGCGACAATAAGTTTAAAAATTTTACAACAATAATAAAGAAAAGCAGTAATTATTTACTCACACAAAGTATTATTATTTAAAAATATTATTTTAGTATTCGTTCTTATTTTAAATTAAAATATGTAAAAGTTATTTTTTTCACTATAAATAAAAATCTATATTATTTTATAATTTTTCATAAGTATGATTTTTAAAGATGATCTTTAAAAGACATGGAAAATGAAATTTGACAGTCAACTACATTAAATATGCTACATATTTGTAAAATTTGCTACATCTTATGGCATTTTGCGCCATCTTTTTTAGCAATTTGCACCATCTTAGTACATTTTTGCGACATGTATCTTTCATACCAAATAAAATATTCTTCAACATAATTTAGGTATGTTAAAGAGTAAAATAATATTATTAAAATAAAGTGGAATTGAATTGGAAAAAGTGACTTTCGCTTGTCTATTGGGTAACAAAAATGGTTTTTTTAAGAACATTCATAATATGGGCAAGCGAAAAAGCATTCTTTTTTATTTTTTACTAACTTATTTTTTGATTATTCCATTGAATTCAGTTCACACACGGCAACGCACTTTACAGCGACTCCTACCCTAATTAAGTTAAAAAAGAGACGATGGAAATCAACTTGCCCGTGGTCACCTATGATTAAGCGAAATGATATAAAAAAAAAGGAAAAAATGTGAGTAACCATGGACAAGCGAATGTCTACCGTCTGAAAAAAGATGGCGCAAATTGGTCAAAAAGATGTAGCAAAAATGATAAAAATGGCACAAATTGATAAAAAAAAATGGCGCAAAATGTCATAAGATGTAGCATATTTGATGTAGATAACTCTTAAATTCTAGGATTGAAAAGACATTATGAAAAAAATTTAGAGCATCAAATGTAAAAATTTCATAAAATACAATTAATAATGATTCAAACGATTGAAGAATATTTAAAAAATGTACTGTAATATGTTAAAAATGTTTTTTTTTATAAAAGTGTTTGTAATTTTACATAGAATTAAATTCTAACCTTGTATTTAAAAATGTATTGTAGAAAACAACTTATGTTCTTGAATAAAAGTAGTATACTAAAAAAAGAGAAACTTATTTTAATAATCCACTAATTATTGTTTTAATTTTTCATGTACAAAATAATTGTGATAAAATTAGACGCAAATCAAGAAAATTCAAATTTTTTTGGGTGGGACAAATTGTTACATTTTATGCAAACCTGTGTCCTTTTTTTTCTGTGTCTAGTAGTATTTATAAGAAGCAAATTCTTTTAACTTGAATCATATATTAGCATTTTGAAAAAAATGTATTATTAAAAATAGAATTTTTGAATTCAAGAAAATCAAGAAGTTTTGATTATATTTCTTTAAGTTATATATGCAATTTTATTTCTATTATATCTTAAATTTATTTATATACTGTACCATTAATAATTTGACGCTTTTTCTATCTCGACTAATAAATTTTTTCGAAGTATTAGCTTTATCACGTGTATAATGCTAAGTTAAAAATATCATATAATATTTTGTATTTCTTTTACTAAAAAAATAATGGATATTAGACAAAAGACTAATATTTATTCAAAAGTTTGCTTCTATTATTTTATAGAAAAATACTTTATGTTATTTTTTTAATTTAAATTTTTCAATACCTGAGTAAAAAGAATGTATTCGGTAAAAGTGCACGTATCTTTGATTATTTATTTTTTTAAAGTTTGTTTTGCTTTCAGGAAAAAGACGTCATGCTGTTTTTCTGGAATTTATCATATTTTCTAATAAAATGTTTTATAAACATTATTTGTGTTAATATATCAATAGAATATAAAAAAATTTTTTTTTATAAATGTTGATGCATTCAAAAAAGTTCATTTTTCCGTTGATTATCTTTATATGTATTCATTCTTAAACATTCATGTCTTTAGGGTACAATCTAAAACAAATAAAAATGTTCATTTTTCTGGAAAATTATTTATATTATGTAGTCATTAAACATATAAATTTATGTAAATATCTACTTTTAGCAGTTATTTCAATTTTACCTTCTAAATGAGTGAAAGTAAATTATAAGTATTCACAAAATTTTCTTTTTTTAAACAATAAACTATTTGAGATATTATAATAAATTAACTTAGAAAATTCAAAAAACCATGATGAGTCTTAAATTGATAGATGTTCTATCGACAGCAAGCTATAGAATATAAAAAGTTATATATATTTTAACTGTGAAAATAATTTAAAACAGCTTTTACCAGTTTCTATAAATATTTTATCTAATTTAATCAGATACAATAATTTAAATACATGAAACAATAATACATAAGATGGTTAAAATGAAAATATTATATTATCAAGACTTTAAGTCATTTTGATACTCTTAAGATGACTTTTTTCGTTTAAAATTCAATTGCTTTTCAAAAATGATAAACAATATTCAAAGTTTTAAAATGAAAATAAATTTTGATTTTTGTAGCAAATTAATCGTCTAATTTTTTAATAAAAAACATTATCATTGATAATTTTTTATGTTAATTATAAAAGTGGCAGAAATTAGTAAAACTTTATGACTATTAAAAATCCTTATCACAATACGGCATCGAGGAAGGCTAGTACATGCTTCTATCAATATCAGTACATTCTTATAGTTTAATAACTTTAATATGTTATAATTTTAAAACATTTATAAAATATAATCGTAAAAATCTTATCATGGTGATTACATTAACAAGCTTCTTAATCTATATTCAAAAAACATTTTATAGATGATGTAATAATTATAGTAAGTACAAAAAAAACTATTCCTAAAGTTTTTTTATCAGCATAAAATGAATCTACACATATAATATTGCAAATTAATGAAAAAATTATCATTAACAATTACAATTTTATAGATATTACATTTTTATTTACTTCAATAGTATACTCACTCTTTTTTTTTTATTAGTAGGATGTTCAAAATTTGCTTGACTTCTATCAATATATGAGAGTATCAATATATAATAATGGTAGTTTTTTATGTGATGAAGAAATTAGAAAAGATGTTAAAAAAATAGTTGAATTTTCATATGATGACAGTAAAAGACAGTATTTATCATTACTTTTTCAATTACAACCACCATTGTAATCAACGTCTATGAATTATAAGACTCTACAAAACTTCTATTCTTCAATTATTGGGAATTTTATGGGTGAGGTTCAATATAGTCGTGTTAATGCTGGTGGCTACAAAAATGGTTTATCAATACCAGATGTGTGCAAAATAATGGAGGATATGACGAAAGATCCACTAGATAAATTGGCTATTGTTAATAAATATATTTTTGAGAATACTTATATGTCTCCTTATCAAGGGTTAGATTATAGTTACCAAGAGGAGGTAGAATTCTTGAAAGATGTCAATTTCTATGATGATGATCTCAGTGCTTCAGCATCAAGATCATGGATATGGCAAACATGCAATGAATTTGGTTATTATCAAGCTACTTCTGCTGGAAATCACTCAATTTTGGGTGCTTCAATTCCAAATAATATTAATATTGATCTATGTACAGATGTTTTTGGGCCATCCTTTAATATTGATTATTTGAAAGAAGCGGTCTCAAGAACAGAATCAATGTATGGCGGAGCATACGGATATAACGCAATTAATGTAGTTATGCCAAATGATGATTTAGATCCATGGCATGCATTAGGAGTATACAATCAAACTGACACTATGATTCCATATCTTATTCATAATTCAGCCCATTGTGCTGATATGGAGCCACCATCTCCAAATGATCCTCCTGGATTAACATATGTTAGAAAACTTATCCTCCAAAATATTAAGACTTGGATTGGATTAACACATACTCCATTTGCTTCCAAAAAAATAACAACTAATAGCACTAAAAAAGAAGAATATTTGTCAGATAAATTAGAGATTGCTAAAATCAATAAATCTCCACCTAAGTTCAACGATAGAAAAATGAAAAATAGAAAACAAGAAAGTATAATGAAAAAAAATACCGGCATAGTACACGGGTTAAAAGATCCTATAGTTAATAAAGATGATATTATTACATCATCATCAGATATTACCATTGAATATATAGAACAGAAATTGAATCATTTCAATTCATCAGACATTCGTACACTTCAACAACCATTTTTTATCAACAGAAAGTTTAATAAAAATAAAAGTATTGCATTTGGTATGATTAGTGGTGAGGGTGAAACTAGTAGTAAATGGGTTACACTTGAAAGTTTGCCTATGATTGATCTAGCTAAATATGTTGGAGCAGATATTTATCAATTGGAGCATCGATTTTACGGCAAATCCCAAGCCCCAAACGGCGATCTAAGCACTGAAAATTATCAATATCTAACTTCTAAACAAGCTTTAGCCGATCTCGCCGTCTTTATAAAGACAATGAATGCTAGATTTAACTACTCTGATCAAGTTCAATGGGTAACTTTCGGCGGGTCTTACTCTGGGAGTCTATCTGCTTGGTTTAGAGAATTATACCCAGAGTTAACTGTTTCTGCGTATTCTTCCTCTTCACCATTATTAAGTCTCTGTGATTTCTACGAGTACCTTCAAGTCGTTGAAAGATCCATTTCAACCTTCTCCCAAACTTGTAAGAATAATATTGCATCCGGTTTTAAGAAGATGCAAACTCTTATCATGACGCAAGAGGGCAGAAATCAATTAAACAAGTTATTTACTTTTACATACCCATGGAGTAATGGTTCAGTTGTTGAGGATTACGACGTACAATCATTCTTCTCAAATGTTTACTCCAGTTTTCAGGGAGCTGTTCAATATAGTTTAGATAATACTGGTAAGTATGCCAACGGATATGGTATTAAAGAAGTTTGTGGAATTATGAATAATCAAACAAATGAACCATTAGTAAATATTGCTTATGTTGTAAATTATATGAATACTATGTACTATCCCTCAAATACATCCATTCCAATGAGTAATACTTATATGGAGACAATTCAATTTTATAAAACTGCCACTTATGCTTATGGGAATGCTGATGCCAAATCATGGTTATGGCAAACATGTAATGAATTTGGTTATTTCCAATCAAGTGATTTAGGATACAACATCTTTGAATCATCTTGCAATGTCAATTTATTCATCAATATATGCATTGATGTATTTGGTAAACAATTCACACGTGATAAAATAGATGCAAATGTTCGGCGAACAAACTTATACTATGATGCTAATACTAATTATCATGGATCAAACGTTGTAATAGCTTATGGCTCGATTGACCTATGGCATATATTGGGATCGTACACTTATGATAGTAGTCATAATTTATTTTCATGCCTTATCAATGGTAAAGCTCATTGTGCTGATTTATATCCACCAAGAGAAACGGATCCTGTAGATTTACCAAATGAAAGCAAATAATAAGAACTCATCTTTTATCATCTCTTAAAATTTAATAATTTTTGTTAGTTAAGCAAATAAAGAATCATCCTTTTTAATGATAATAAAAAATAAATAGTTATTTCTTTATTTAAATACGGCATTATTTACTATTTTAAATTAATTATATAATATCATACAATAAATGAGATCGTACTGAAAAAAATGTAAATAATGTATTAAGAATATGATAAAAACTGAGTCTTTAAAAGTCATATTCCTTTATTAAATATTTAAACACTATAGATGTAAGCTTTTATGTCTTCTTTTAAATAGTGTGCCATTAAAATATGTAACTGTTTCTTTTCACTATATGAAACAGATTTTAAATTATCAGGAGAATCTTTATATTAAAAAGAATTTAATTTTGCGATGGACTTATCCTTTTTGATTAATTAGAAAAAATATTAGTTTGAAGAGATTAATGTTCATTAGCCATAAATCCTAAAAAGGATACTTCAAAAATTCCAATAATTGGTTAATTTTCGTTTAACCATTAACATTATATATCGTAACTCCGTGTGATCAAAAATAAGGATTTGCCTTAGTAGTTTTATTATTATTAATGAATGAAGTTTTATGACCAAACCCAGCACGTGTAATGGTGGTAGACGTTGATGGATTACGACCAGCTATGCTAATATTACGAGATTGATTCTCAACTATTCTATAGTTGTATGAATTATTTATATTGCTAAATTTTTTTGAGTAATTGCGACACAATAATCCCTGCAGCATCGTAATCGTCCTACGACGGAAATGAACGGATGCTGTACAAAATAGAACAAAATTTAAAACTTTTCCAAAGATAACAAGAAGATTCAATATTGATGTCATAATAGATAACTTTTTATTCTTTATACCAAATAAGGAAATTATTGTTGGAATTATTGATGGAGTCTAGAAAAGAAATGTAATGAATTTCTCTAATCATTGTTTAACATTACCTGTGTTAGTGTAAAACAAATTAAAATTGACATTACAGTTGTTGTAACTTTCTTTTCTTGCCTCAAAAAAGTTCCAAAGTCACTTACTCTTCTTAATTCTGTTGTATTAGTGGAACTTGAGGTTCTCGATAAAATTGGTCGTTTTTTAACAATAAATATTAATAAAATATTTAAAATATTGACAATGACAACAGGGATAATTACTTGATAAAAAATTGAGGCATGTTTGGCAAATTTGATAAATATTGTCAATATTTTTGAATTATTTTTTGCTTCAACTATTTGATAATATGTATAACTATTATTACATTCAGGTGGTCCTTCTTGTGGTTCATATTCATATAATAGTATCCAATGATAACACAATAAAAGACTTAGGAGTACCATAATAATAATTCCAACAATTGTTTTTTTTGCTCTGAATGTTTGTCTTGTATGCATAGGACTACGAATTCCAATAAATCTCTCCATTGAAACCCCTAGTACAAACCAACAACTTGCCATTGAAAATGCATTCTTGAACCATAGACGATAAACATATGTCTTGAAGTAAAAAACTCTAAAAAGTAATGTTGATCGAATTGGGGCGTATGTTGATAACCATTCAGGTATATGGAGGACAATTACAGATAAATCAGAGAATGCCATTGCTGATAGAAGTAAATTGGCTTGGTTTCTCATTCCTTTACTTAACAATACAAGGAGATTCAAACAATTTCCAAGTAAACCAAATAAAATTAAGAGAGGATAGATGTATGATGATATCAAATAGTCAATGTAATTAGCAGAAAATGAAAAATTACACTATAAAAATATATTATAAATAAATATTTTTAAACTTACATTTTTCAATGGTTTTACATTTTTTAAAGGGTACAATGATTCATTAATAATATTTTTTTCAATATCTGTGTTATTGTTATCCTCCAATGCTTCAATTGATATATTACAGAATGATTGGATAAAAGTAATAATATATAATGATGCTAGTAAAAAATTTGTCAAAATATATTTTAAATTCATATCTGAAAAAATTAAAGATATTTAAGTGAATTAAAATTGACAAAAAAGTGATTTATCAGGGAAAAGATAGATAAACAGAAGAAATATTACTTTTTTTGTGTTTAAAATCATATACATGGAAAATATTAACACCATCACAATCCCTGAAGATTTATGTACTATTTAATAAAGTCCATGAACACATTATGTAAATAATGGAAGAAATAAAATAATAGGTTTTTATTCTTTCATTCCGATATTAATTAAATAATTATATTTTCTTAGGCTTATTTATTATCATCAAAATATGTTTCATAAATTTTAATAAAGTTTAAATACATAAAAATTTATATTTTTCATCTTTCAAAAACCTTTTTGGAAATGAAAAAGAAATTTGTATAAAATTTTATTCATTAATGATATTCTAATAAATGAGGAAGGTTCCATAGATTTCTTTTTTTAAGTATCTATAATTTGGCTAATTACTCTGTATACATATTAGATAAGTTTTAATTAGCATTTACAAACTTACTATCCCTATTAACAAAAATGTGATATAATAATTTTTGAACATTTTTAATAATAATTAAAAATAAAAAACTCTCTAGATCTATGTGTATAATTTTTATGGCAAAATAATGACTAAATATCCTCTTTTATAATAAAGTAGAATAATAAATTAAGGAAAACAATTGAGAAAGCCTGAATGATTAATAAATTAACATGAAACTATGTAAATTAAAAAAATTAAAAAATTCAAGTATATATGATATGGATAAGAATTTGTTATGATGAAAACATACTCTATTTCTAAAAGTATAATTTAAAAAAGACTTTCCAAAATGTGAGAATTCTTCCCACCTCTAGTGTGATAACATTAGAATATTCAGACTCTCACATATTCTAAAATATTCTTCCATTCACATTCAATTTCTGAAGAATATGTTAATTTTGATAGTTAAAAATATATTTTTTTATTATACACGTCTATCAAATGATATTTAAAATAATACTTATATAGAATTTTGTTTATGTAATTGATATATTTTATACATTACTATCTGATGAATCTTTAGATATTCTATAGTATTTTTTACTTCAAACATTTAATAATATCACTTACAGTTTGTACCTTTATTAATATAAATTATTCAATATGAAAATTAATACTAATAAATATCTACAAAATTTTTTGTTAACATAATTTTTTATGTATAATATTATGCAATAATAGGAAAATATAAACTAGTAGGGTTTGTTAAATTAATAATTATAAAATTTTATTTAAAAGAAATATAAAAATATATGATATTGTCTTTGTTATAAATTTCTTTGCACTTTATCAAAAATTAAATTTTTATTTTCATCAACAAATATTATTAACAACACGCTATATTTGTATAAATATATTTATAAGGTAATTACTTTAATTTATATTTTTAAGAAAGAATATTATAATAAGATAATATATAAATATGGGCAATAAAAAATCTTTTAAATTTTTATCAAAAATTCCTTTTTTCGTATCCTATATTATCTTTTTTTCTTCCTTATCTCCAAATATTTTTCTAATTAAGAATAAGATCTTCGTTTTTTAAAATATGAATTATTTAATTATTGTCCAAGTTAAAATAGATATACATGTCTACTTAAATTTCTAAAGATACATTAAGAGGTAAAATAAGAGTTTTCAAAATTGTTATGAGAAACGATACTTAACCAAATTTTATAATAAGATTTCCCTTATGTCTGAGATGATAAAATTTCTAAAAATGAATTATTTATTTTTAGAAAGAAATGGTTTTCTTTTTATCGATAATAGACATTTAAATTATATCACTAATCAAATACTATAAAAAACATTCTTTTTACATACTTTTAATCTCCTTATTATCAAAAAAAAAGATGTAATTACATAAAACAGTAAAAATCATTTTTCTTAAAAATAATGTTTGACATTTTCTGCATCATTTCAATATAACTGGAATAATTAATGAAGATGGACCTATATCATGAATATATAATTCAGTTATTATATATAAAGTGATAATATTTTAAAATACGATATTTATTTTTTTTTGCGAGAAAAAAGTACTTTATCAATTGTAACATATTATGTTTGAGGTATTTAATTTAAATAACTTATAAAAACGGTTAATTCAATGTAATTTGGTAATAAAATTTTTTATATCCACCATTTAATATCCCTCTTGATCCTCTTTCTATTAATTTGAGGCGTACAATAGTATATTTATCAATAAATATGTCATTTAAAGTATTATCAATTGCATAGTATTTTGTGTAATATGGAACGATCTATAATATTTTTCATTTTATTGATATATTTAGTAAAAAATTCAATTGGAAATGTCGTTTGTTATCAATGCTACGCAAATTCAACAATTTCTGGTACAACATGTTCCATTGATAAAGTATGCATATCATCTTATTGTATTGGGGTATTATATCCTAACATGACATGGCACATGGATTGTGGTCCAGAAGATGGAGAACCACCAAGCGAATCTTGCACTCTAGATAGTGATACAAAAATCGTGTCATGCTATTGTGAAAATAATTTCTGTAATTCTATCGATAAAATATTACCAGCATTATCTGATGCTTCAGGAGTAACAGGGAACGCTTCTGTTATTTTGCCACATAGAAATTTAACATGTCTTGAATGTGGGCAAGTACTAACAAAAGATGGTGTTAGTCATACAATTCCATGTACTGCAGAAAGCACGTGTCTTGGAGTTCAATGTTTAACAAGTAAGAGATTAATATTCTTTTTTAACTTATAAATTTTTCACTAGAACGCAGTGTGTATCCAATTTCATTTTGTGTCACAAGTTGGGATACACCACCTATTTTGAGATGTCGACATGAAGTTGGAAGTGATGAAATTTGTGCGTGTTTCCAAGATTATTGTAATATACCTTATAATCCTCTTAATATTACTTATACAACAACAGAAACTCCATCAACTACAGAAATTCCATTAACTACAATATCAGCATTAACAACAACAACTGAACCCGGTACAATTGTCTGTCCTGATGGAAGAAGATATGGTCCTAATGAACAGGCAGTTATAATGGGAGAAAAACTAAGAGACATTATACTTGGAAAGTTTGGCAAGTATACAAGTAATGCAACGACTAATTTTGAAAGTGGAATAAATTATCACATTTGCAATTATATGAATGGACGAAAATAAAAAGTATATCTACTCTTTAATAGCTAAACACTCTTTTAATTGAACATTTTATAATAAACAAAAAAATATTTTTTTAAATTTATGAGAGAAAAAGAAAGAAATGGTCTTTAAGTATTATTAATATTTATCAAGAATGAAAGAATGATAAATATTTCCCATTAAAATTTTTAAAAAAAAAGTTGAATTTTGTGTAAAGTAAAATAGTGAGTCATAATACTAACATTTTTTCCTATACAAATTCCCTTTAAAACTACATAATGTAAATTGTAAGCTAATATATACATTTAATATAATTTAAAATAATAACGAGATGATTATAAATAAAATGTTTTATACTATAAAAAAAGTTATAACAATAAGTACATCAATTTTATTAAGATATACAATTTTATAAAGTTACCCAAAAAATGATAGATTTTGGTATAAATTAATGAGAAATAAAAAATTAAAATATCTTAAGTGTTTCATAAACTTAATTACTTATTAATTATATTAAGAAGTAAAAATTCATTTTCAGTTAACTTTCCTTTTTTTATTCAGTAACATAAGTATAATAAAAAAATAAAATCCATTAACTTTATTGAAATTTTTGCTATTAATTTTAAAAAAATAAATAAGAAGTACTCATTTATATCATTTCTTTGTGACTATCCCAAAAGTTTTCTTATCCCATTTTTATCAATTTAAATTTATTTATTTAAAAACAAGCCACTTTTTTGAATTAAAAATAAATTAATAGAATACATTATGTGCAACTATTAATTCTTATTTTTAAATTATTTATCACCAATAATAGAAAAAATGTTCCTTCTCTGACATATTATATATATTTTAAAGAGACAACAAATAAAACATTTACCAAATATATACATTTATTTTACTTTCCTTCTAGAAGTTAGAACAATCAATTTAAGGAGAAAAAAATGAAGAAACTTTTTTTTCTCTTCCTAAATCATAATATATTATTTATGAATATTTTTACATTACATTTTTTAAAAATAGAAGATTTGTAGTTTATATATTTATGATAAATAAAAAAAAGTTATATACCTGTTTCGAAAATATATTTTTTTTATATCATTCTACATCATAAAAACAATTAAATTATTTTTGACTGGGATATGTCTTATATTTACTTTATTTTCCTTCCAAAAATCATTACAATTATCTTTTCATATCATATCTTACAATATCGTTTTAATATAAATATCAAATTAATATAACTAAATATTTAGAGATTCATTGATAAGTTGTCGACTATCATCATAATGTAATTGATAAAATTTATGACATATTCTAAGACTTACTCATATCATGCACAAATTTTTTATATTTATAACTATCCTTCTTCTTTTTAATAAATATAAAATAAAAAATTTATTTTTTTCTAAAATAATCTTCTAATAATTAAGTCATCTTTTATGAAATACATTTGTATTAAGGTTTACTACAAACAATTTTAATAATTTTACTTAACATTTTCCCAATAATATGTACAATTTTTTTCTTCACATTACTAATAGTTAAATAATGGCATTGGTAAAATTTTTTTTCAATTATTAGTGTTATAATTGGTTGAAGATTTAATAAATATAAGAAATTATAATTAATCCCTTAAACATAGTATTTTGATTCCCAACCCGCTAACTTTTAAGAGTTATAATTTTTGAAAATATTATTTATTATAAGATTATATATATTTACTAAATTTATCACTTAATTTTTTTGTATACACAACAAAATACATATAATTTATATATAACGAATAAATGACTTTAAAATTTTACCTTTATATAAATCAATTTCTCTCATTAACTACTTCATTTTTAGCTACTTTTTAAATTATATTTAATAAATAGTCAAAAATTATAACTATTTTTCATCGTAATTGTTTATTATACACATTTATTTAACTTCATCTTACATTTATTTAAAGATAAAATAATTTAAGAATCCACGATCAATAAAATTACTTATAAAAATTTTGAATATTAATTGTAAAAAAATAATACTTATAAATAAATTATTTATAGTCATAGCAAATTTCATAAAAACTTCATTGTTTTCCATAAACTATTTACTGATTCTTGAGCTCATTATTTTTATCAAAAAATGTTAATTCTTTCTTTTATTTCTGTTCTTGATAAAGAATTTTTTTAATTTAACAAAAAAAGTATTGTTATTCATAACGGTAAATATACAGTAGGTTATGATAAAATTTTTGAACTGTTTAATTTATTAATAACTTTGCAAAATTTTAAATTTATCCACCTTCTTTTTTTATGAAACTGTTCTTACATACAGGAAACTTTTTGTTCATCCTTTTTTCCCATTATACTTTTTGAATATATTAGTCTTCAATCTTTGATATAAACTTGTGGTTTTCTATCTATCAAAATTTTACATAGGAGTGAATAAGAAAAAAGAATAAAGTTATACTACATTTTTAGTTAAAATGTATAGTGTTAATAATTATATTATTTACTGTTATTAGTTTTTTTTCTTTCTAATATGATATTTAAAATAAATGTTTTTTATCACAAAAAAAATAAGATTTCATCAACACTAAACATTTCTTATAATGAAGTATCTCATAATGATCTTGTTAGAGTGAATATAATAATGTTTAAAAAAAGAAAGCTTTTTGGATGGAAAAATAAAGAAAGATTACAAAGTGTTTATTTCTTGAATGTCTTTTAAAAAGTATTATATACATACTCAACAAATGAATTTTTAAATTTCTTAAAAAAAAAGTTAAATATATTTAAAGTGAATTTTCAGGCAAATTTTTATTCATCATCTGCTTACATAGTATGTGTTATATATACAAATTTAAAAGTTTCTTACTTACTTGAATATTAAATACATTTTAACATTGTTAATAAGAATTCATCACTTATCTTTATCATTTTTTCCCCTACAATTTCGTAATGTATATTATTAGTAAGGGAAATTTTTATCATAAAAGTTAATTTGAAGGCTATCATTATGTATATTAAGATAATTGCCATCAAAATGTTTTAATTTATAACTGTACTGCAATGTTTATATCTATCTACACCTTCTTTCTCTTTTCTTAAACTTTCATCCTCCCTCTAATATATAATTTATGTGTTTATTAAGAAAAAAAGTAGAGAAACTTTTCTAGCAAATTTTAACTAGTTTTATTTGCATCGTTATTAGTTTTAAAAAAATTTTGTGTAATAATGATATATCTTATCATATACAGTGATTTATATCAAAAAAATATACTTTACATAATTTTTAGCTTAGCATGTTTAAATATTTGTATTTTTAGGATACTTTTTTAGAAAAAAACATATAGAAATGTTTAATGATAACTATGTATGATTTATATTTGATCACAAGATTTTATCATCATTTTTTTAAAACTATTTTGTGACAAATAATGTTATAGATTATATTTTACAAAATTTCAACAACCTCCAAACGAATGTCATCTCTTTGATATAATTTTGGTTAGAAAATAAATAACTTTTAAAAAGAAGAACTATATGTACATTATTTTTATCTTCTCTTTATTTACTTTAATTTTAAAAGTTTATAATTTCAAATAATTTAAATTTTTAATATTTATCATCTCATATTGCATAATTTCGTTTTTTTCATCTTTCTAGTTAACCTCATCTATTGAAAATTGATGTCTATGACAAACAAGATCACATTTTATTGTATACCTTTTATTCCCGCTTCTTAGATTGCCACTGCACTACCTAACAGCTATCTATTTAGAGTGATGCACCCTTTCATATCAATTATTTTTCTATCGCGCACATGCTCAACACTTTATTTAATGTCCCACTTTGCCACTCGCGTGTATTGGTCAATGCCAGCTTTTATATTATATGTATATTTTCATATGTTAAAATTTTCTTATCTTTTCCTCATCAGTTTTTATTTAAATAGTCTTTGTTGTCTTTATATAAATATTTCGAGAAAATTTAATTGCTTCATCGTTTTTCAACAACAATTACATAAAGCTAAACCCCATTAGAAGAAAAAGATGCACTATATATGTGTATATATTTATCTGTTGTAAAGACATCATATGCGCAAGACAATTGTCTACACTTGTTCTTATGAGTGAATGAGACACCCAGTTAAGTTTAATTTCTCCATCAACTTAACTCCAATCCCTTCTATAAACCATTAATCAAGACTCTAACTGTATCAGATTAACAATTTATTGCTTTATTTCAATTCCTCCCAATTATATTACAAATTGATATACACGTTATATTTATAAACTTTACCTCTTCTTTATCATCTTACTATCACTGCACATATCTATAATTTGCTCACATTTCATCAGTGTGATTTTATATTTCTCCTTTAAATCGTAACTATGTTGGCTTATAATGTTTTATGCTATATCTTTAATATTTTTTTAAAAACTTTTAATGTAATATTTATATATTATAACGCCTTTTTAACATTCCTACATTATAACTCATAGTTTAATAAAAATAACAAAAATTAGTTATATATACATTTTTTCAAGTCGCATATTCCTCCTTATTGTGGAAAATTTCTCTCCATTTCTCAATATATATAACTAATCATAAATGTCACGATAATGTAATAAAAAATCATTGTTTATAATAAATATTTTTTGATTAAATATTAAATAAAGAAAATAACACCAGATTCTTTAATTTAATTATATTAAAATCTTTTAATGATAACTTTTACCCATTCGTTTTTTTGACATCTATATATACACTTCGAGTGTTAAAAATAATCAACCTGGTGGCTGACAATCAATATAACAATAAGCAATTTAAGCAAATGTTACATTTGTTATTTCTTTTGTTAGTTGATGCGTAATCAAATGGAGAATGGTGATGCGCCTACAAGATATATCTTTTCTTTTGATGATCACAAACATACCTGGTTTGTTGAATTTTATATATTATATTATATCATTTATATATTAGGATAAGTTGCGTAGAAAAATATAATTGATAAATGTGTTCATCGTATATGTATATATCAGCCTATCTATATCAATAAGACCATTTCAGTTCATTAAATATACGATAATGTGTTGACATTAATCGTTTTTAAGTCTTTATCCCAAAATTCAAGGTCACATTAAGTTGTAGAGTAAGAATTAATGTTGCATTTTATGTGCCACCACATTAAACAAGATCTTTTTGCCGTTTTGACTTTTTATATTTCTTATTCCGAAAGATTTTTCTTTTTTTATTTACTATATTTTTATTATTTGTTATTATTATTTTTATCATCATATTTATAGAGAGAGGGAAAGATAGCCGATTGCCATTTAACAATGGCGGCAATCAGAAAAAAACTCGTTATTGTTGGAGATGGAGCTTGTGGAAAGACATGCCTTCTAATTGTCTTCTCTAAAGACCAATTTCCAGATGTTTATGTTCCAACTGTCTTTGAAAATTATGTTGCCGATATTGAAGTTGATGGAAAACAGGTATGTATTAATATTATTGTTTTTTTGTTAACATTTTTTACTGATGATAAATATTTGATTATAGGTGGAACTTGCTTTATGGGATACTGCAGGACAGGAGGACTATGATCGTTTAAGACCATTAAGTTATCCTGACACTGATGTTATTCTTATGTGCTTTAGTATTGATTCTCCTGATTCATTAGATAATATTCCTGAGAAATGGACACCTGAAGTAAGACATTTCTGCCCAAATGTTCCAATTATCTTAGTTGGTAATAAGAAGGATTTAAGAAATGATCCTCAGACAATTCGTGATTTAGCAAGGAATAAACAAGAACCAATTAAACCTGAACAAGGTAGAGCAATTGCAGAACAAATAGGTGCCTTTGATTACTTAGAATGTTCTGCTAAAACTAAAGAGGTAAGTAATATTAATGATCTAGTTTAAAGAAGATTTGTATCAATGATTTGAAAATTAATTTTTAAAAAATTATTTTTTTAAGGGTATTCGTGAAGTCTTTGAAAAGGCCACTCAAGCAGCATTGCAACAAAAAAAGAAAAAGAAGGGAAAATGTGATCTTTTGTGATAAAAATAATAGCTCTTATCTATTTATTAATAATCATCAACTTTGGAAAAAAAAATAAATAATTATGAAATATATATACAGTTAAAGGAACACCAACAACAATAAATAGACAAAATCATTCAAAAGAACTAATTTTTTTTTGTTTCATATATAATTATCTATACACACCCTTTCCATAACTTATAACTTTTTTCTCGCAAACTCTTTTTGTAATCAAAATTTATCACATTACAGACAAACACACATTTACATTGAATTATATTTTTTTGTCAAGAATTATTATAACAAATATTGTTAATCAATCTTTGCACAAAAATTTCTTTTTTTACTTTAAATATATTGGAAAAAAACAACAACAATATAGATGTGGAATCGAAATATTTTATAATACTCCTCTCTTTTCTTTTTTTTTATATAATCCTGAAAGTGATAAATTTTACTAAAAAACTGAGTTTCATTACTTAACATCATTCTTATTTAATGATTGTTAAACTCTAAAGTTGATATTTTTTTTAATATAAATATTGTAATATTTTATATGGTTAAGTCATCTCTACATATGAAATGCATAACTTTAAATATTATCTATAAATCATTGATAAAAGTTATAAATTTTTACTATTATTTTTTTAATTAAACATAATTTAAAGATATACGAAATATCAGTAAAATTATTTATTTATTTTTTAATTTTTATATTGAAATGGCAAGAAAATAATTTTATTATAAATGTATGGATACATTATTTCATAAGACAAACATTAATTAATAAATATCTGAATAGTTTAAATAATGAAGTAGAATCGATTTAATATTATTATGAATTCCCATGTATACAATATACATATCAAATGGTGATAAAATCATTAAGATGAAAAAGAAGATAAATGTATATTATATTTTATAATAAAATATGCAATTTTTTGTTGTCACTAAAAAAGATTGTCATTATAATTTATATTGAATTTAAGCCTTTGTCTTTGAATATTTCAATTTTTCTTCCACTCCTATCATCTTTCGTTTTGCCACTTTTTTGTCTTCAAATATCATAAAATCTATAAATAGAGATAATATATTAAAGATAGTAAGTAAAAAGATTTTTTTATGAAATGATAATTGAAAGAAAAATGAGTTATTTATATAAAATAACTACATATATTCTAATAATTTTTTATGCCATTGCTTTTTTGTTTTTTTTTTATAATATAACACAAGAAAAGACAATTTAAGTCATTTTTATTACTCATGTTTTTATAGAAAATTTTTGTATACTATTTAAATATAACTCAATTATCTTCAATTCCATAACTTTTCTTTAAAATTTAAATTGACTCATTATGTGATGATATATATATCTCTATATATATATAAAGAATTTATTTTTACACAAAATATTTTATCACCACTTTATTGTATTGTTCCTCTCCTAACATTTATAGTTGATTATGTGTCATTGTTTTAAAAGTGTTAACTTTATTGACAAGAGCTAACAATTCCACTATATAATCACTCTCCTTCTATCGTTCTCAACCATTTTGAAAAATTTAGTTTCATATAAGTCTACTAAACAATATCTTATAAATTACATGATTACTATTACATTTTTACGCTAAATAATTTTATATAATTGAATATTAATTTAACTTCAATATTCTTTAATGCTATTTCTAAAGACATTCCAAATTACATTACCATCAATGAGCATCATCTGGTCTATCGAATGTACATTCTGTAAGCTTCATCATATTTATGTAAAAAAGTTTTCAAATCAAACAGAAAAATAATATTTTATGTGTATTCTTCATTCATAATAAAGATAAAATCATTTCTGAAAATTGTAATAATGTTTTGTTATTTGTTAGAAGTAAAAAACGATAACACATAATTATTTTTAAATAATTTTTTACCGAGAAACATCATGATTAATTAAATTTTTTTTTACACTTTAAACCATAATTTATACCAATAAATGTAAAAAAAATGTTATATCAACAGTCAACATACTTTGCACTTTTTATTTTCAGTTATTTTTGATAAGATGTTTGATAGTTTTTTTGCCTTTCCTATTTTATTTATTATAATTTTACTTCTAAAAATTACTTTTTTTTTAAATTTTGAATCATGAATTACATTTTATTAGAAATATTATGATTGTATTAATATTTCATAATTGTACATATAATTCTATGTCTAAATCTAAATATCCCATTTCGTTTATATATATATATCATTTTTCGAACATTTGAATAAAAAGTAATGTATATATGCATGTTACTCAAATAAGACCATATTTATAATAATTTTATAATTAGTATTGATAAAAAAGACCATAAACCAATAGTTTTATATATTTTTATTGTTTTAATTTTTGTAGCCCATACACATGTATATTGACTCTATGAATATATGTACATGCAAAACTTTAATTCTTATCTTTTTTTGTGCCTAGAGATTTTAGTAATAGTATGATCAAAAAATGTTTCATACATATATTTTATTTCTTCACCATTTAAATAATCATTTATTTAACTTTTGGAATAGGAAAATAAAATGGTTGGTGAAAATTTTTTACGCTTCTTATTTGTAAATTATCATCATGTTATGGAATACTTCTTTTTTCATTGAATAGAGTTGTATAACATAAAATTTTACCGATAACTTTTTAATATCCTATTGTAAATAGTAATATTACTGGCTTTTTACATTATTTTCTAAAAATGACTCTTTTATATATATAAGTATTAGGTAAAGTATAATATCATTTTCATCTTTTTTTTAATTCTTGCTCTCGTCAAATTTTTTCTCTAAAAAAAGCTTTGGTTATTTGTTTGATTTAAAATAAATGATAGTATTTGTATTATTGATATGATTTAACATCTATCATCATTATGATCAGTTAAAAATTCTTAAATTTTTTTTCGAACTTTGTTGCTATCCCAATTTTTATACCAAAAAAAGCTTATTAAATTAAAGGTTCATTAAAAAAATAAGTAAAAAATTTCATTCATTTACAAATAACGGCATAATAATAATTTTTAGCGTCCTTTAAAATTTTATGATAAGAGTTTAATATAAGCTTAATAATTGAATATACACCCATGGGTAAAGTTATATTTCCTAGTATTAAAACTTTTTTAAAAACACTTCACATTTCTTATTATAACATATATTTTGTAACATTTCAATTTAATTTTTTTACTGATCACATTGTAAATCTTTTTTTCCTCATAAAAATGTCACACTCCTTATTTTATTTGTTGTTTACAAATTTATCAACATAAGATTTGTGCTGTTTAAATAAATACAAATAAATCTCTGTATATTTATTATATTTAACTGTGGTCCTGAGGATGAAAAATATAAAGTTTAACAACAATAGATGATAGATGTATAGAATCTTGACATTAACCTTCTGATAAGATTTTATCAAAAATTTGAAGTAATACTCCTATTCATTAAGGAAAATGTATTAGATAATATTAAGTAAAAAGTTACTTTAAAATTTAACTCATTTTTATAAGACATCTTCATAATTTATACAAATAAAGATATATATACATTTAGATGTTTATTTATTCGCATACCATAAAGTTGTTTATATTACTTATGTATTTTCTTTAAATGGATCTATATATATTATATTTATTCTGATATGCTTTGTAGACTCATTTACTTTAGTATCCCCTTTTTCTGCTTCATTTTTTCATATATAAATAGAACAAATATTAAATGGATACTTTTAAAATGTAATTTCTTCATAACAATAATTGTATATATTGAAGATTTTAAATACCAAAAAGATTGAAGAAAATACATTTTTCCACCCCTATATGTAGGCTCATTTTTTAATCAACTTATCTATTAAATTTCTTGTCATAAAAAGTGTTTATTGCATATTTAATTTTTTTTTATAAATAAACAAATTGATCTAATTTGTTTTATTAATGTAAACATCTTAATTATCCGTAAAAATAAAAATAATTTAGAGAATGTGAATGGATTAGAAAAATAAAGTTAAAAAAATCAACAAATAGCTACCTTTCACCTTCTTATATTTTTTTACATCATATCTTTTTTATCATAAAAGTAAATTTTATTAAATGTAAAGGCACATGTACTTAATAAACTATAAATTAATTTAGTATAGTTACAAAGAAAAGAGAGACAATCTAATCAATTGATATTTTGTATCCGAAAATTTTTTTGTTAATAAAAATAATATAATGATGATTATAACATATTCTAATTAAAACTTTCCAGTAGTACAAATAACTTTATTAATATCTTCACATTATTTTTTACTCAACAAAAAAACTAAAAAATTACCATAAGAGTTAGAACAAATTTTAACTTTTTTCTTTACACTTAATTTCCTTTTTTCTTTTATCAATTCATTCTTTTAAAAAGTTTTATCACCTTTTTAAAAATTTCAATTTACTATTCTTTTCATTTCCTCTTTTCCTTCTCATCTACCAAACATATATTTTGAAATAGGAAAAATCATTATAAGAGAGGGAAAAAAGTATGCGTATATTTGTTATCTTCTTCTTGTACATCTTTATTAGTAAACAAAAGTATTAATGCATTTTTTTGTTAATGATGATATCAGTAAAATTATATTTAAGTGATTTTTATTTAATAAATCACTTACTAAGCATGACTCATACAATTGTTAATACTCCTAAACTTGCATTTTTGTAATTATATACTCCTACATCTACAGTTCTAACTTCCCACTCTCTATTACTTTTTTTAAATTTTTCAAAAATAGTAAGCGCCAAAAAATGTCATTTTAACGTCATTGGCGTACCTTATCATCTCCCCCCCCCCCTACAAATAACATGTATATATATAAACTTTATAACTCCTCTCCTGTGACAATCTCTCTTCGATCTCCTTTTGTCATTATTCAATTTTATTATACATTATAGACATTTTATTATTTCTAAATATTTTTAAAAAGTGTACTTTTGATTTCAATAATGTCGGCTATTCGCAAAAAATTAGTTATTGTTGGTGATGGCGCCTGTGGAAAAACTTGTCTTTTGATCGTCTTTTCTGAAGATCGTTTCCCTGAAATGTACATTCCAACAGTTTTTGAAAATTATGTCGCTGATATTAATGTTGATGGAAAGCAGGTATAACTTTACTATATCTAATAATAATATTTTTAATCGGTTTTTTTAATCACGTTCTACAGGTAGAATTAGCTCTTTGGGATACAGCAGGACAGGAAGATTATGATCGTCTTCGTCCATTATCATATCCTGATACTGATGTTATTTTAATGTGTTATAGCATTGATTCACCTGATTCCTTATCAAATATACCAGAAAAATGGACACCTGAAGTAAAACATTTTTGTTCAAATGTTCCAATAATTTTAGTTGGTAATAAAATGGATATTCGTGATGATCACATAGCTCTTGAAGAGTTAAAAAAGCTTAATCAAGAACCTGTTAAGTATGAACAAGGTAAAGCTATGGCTGAACAAATTGGAGCATTTGCATATATTGAATGTTCCGCTAAAACTAAAAATGTAAGTATTGATTAATTATAATTCTTTAAAATTAATTTTTTTCAGAATGTCCGTGAGGTATTTGAGATGGCAACTAGGGCAGCACTTGCTTCAAAAAAGAAGCATGGTAAAAAGTGCTTAATTTGTTAAATTTTATCAATGGGAAATAAAATATATATAATCAAAATATGGTAACATTAAGATGATATGCTTTACATTCCGATCAACAATAAAAAAACTTTTTATTCTATTTTACACTATATTACAAATTTCATTATATTTTTTAACAAGAAAAAAATAAGAATAACCTAACGAAAAGCTGTTATAATTGTTTACTTAAAATAGAAACTTCAATTTAGCCCAAAAAAATATTGTACTTTAAAAAATCATATATTGTCAAAGTTAGATTTTAAATGTATTCAAATGAATACTTATAATATGTAAAAGCAGAAAACTTTTTATTTATTCTTTTAAACGTACAAAAATTTATTGACATTTAAAAAAAAAGAATTATTACAACAGCTTCCTGCCAGAATTATATTAAAAAAAATTAATGAGACCAAAAACTATTAAGATATATGAGAAATATTATAAAAATTGATTTCTATTTTTTATAAACTTTTTTTACACAAATTTTTTTGTAATATTTTTTATGCATATAATTACTAAAAAAAGTGATTTCGTGTGTGAATATATGAATATAAGTATTAGGTTGTTCAAAAGTAAAATGTCGGTTTTGGTGATAAACGTTATTAAACGTCTATAATTTACTTATAATTATTCTTATCTCTACAAAATATACATTGTCTTGTAAAGTAAATTAAACTCTATCTTTAATATCCCTTTGTTTTTGTTATTTTTTATTTTAATTTATTTTTATTACTCTAAAAATATTATTATATTAAATTCTATTTCACTTGTGTGTCATCTTATAAAAGTATAGACTTGGTTAAAATGTATCTGAAACAGAAAAAAACTATTAATAATGCATTTAACAATCGTTTTAGTTATTATGTACATTATATTTTGGAAATTTAAAAATTTTCGCGGGAAACACTGTCTTAATATTTAAATTATTTACTTAACCTAAGTGAGAATATAAATAATCAAGTTAGGAGTAAAATGAATATTACAAAAAATTTTTCTTTCATGAACAAACTACATGTTTTTAGAGATGAAATTCTTTCTCATCTAGAATACTCTTCGAATATATCATTTTCTTGTTATCATCTATTCGATGATGTAAAGTGTTCTATAAAACACAAAACCTCAACTGACATGAATGATATAGAATCTGTTGTTTAAGAGTTTTTTGGCTATTGAAAAGGTATCTTTTTCTCAAATAGAATTAAAAAAGAGATTATCACATTTGTAGAATCCTTTAAATCAAACGATTCGTAATTAGAGTCAAAATTAAATTTAAGGGAAAGTTATATGAACCTAAATTAATTCAGGTTTAAAAAGACATAAATTTTTTAACAACATAATGATATTCATCATTAAAAAAATAAAATAAATTTTTTTTCAAATTTTTATTGAATTTACTAATAAAAAAATTATAATTTGTGCATTGGGAATTTTTATTATCTCGGTATGAGTCATATATATATAATTATTTACGATAATGATAAATTGTATATATTTAACATTACATGTCAGTTAGTAAATCGAAATCCTCTCTTTCTTAAGACCAATTTTATCTTCTCAGCAATCTCCATCTCACTAACTGATCCTGTACCATTGTAAACAAAAGTAATGTGATTTTCATATTCCTCCTCCAATACATCAACTGGTGCTTCCGATTCTGGTACTAATCTACATTTTAAACTTAATTTATCAAGAAATATAGCTCCATAAAATTTTAAATGTGATAACATATCAGTTAATAGGTATTGAGCAATTCCTTCATCAAATATCTGAAGTAATAAATTTTTAATGTAATTTATGATGAGATATTAAAGATTATAAAAACTTACTGATACACTACCATCATGTTCCCATGAATCATCCCATTTTGAAATCACTTCATATAATTCTTTTAGTGGTATATCTTGAAGCGTTGGCTTTATAAGCCTTGTAGAAACATCCTTAATTCGATAACTCATTATAATAAAAAGTCTCAAACACTAAAACACAAAAAAGAACCTATATAAAATATTTTAAATTAATATATGATAAAAATTAAATATAAAGATAAGATAAAATAAAATGAAGAAAAGATATAAATATATTAAAGTTAAACTATATATTTAGAGATATACAATAATATTTTTGTAGTTTATTATTAAGATATATCAAACCTTTTTAAATGGAATTTTAATCTTATTCTACTTATATGATAATTTAGATCATAATTATTTATGATAATGGGGGTATTTCATTAAAATACATTATGTGTAAATACTTTATATGCATTTTAAAATAAAACAAATCTTCCTTGTGTCATTATTTCATTAATTTTACTCCTAGTGATATTTAAATGATGTTTTATTAAAATAAAGTATTTTATTTTAGAGAGACTTAACGAAAAAAAAACTTTACATTAATCTTAGGAAAAAAATCATAAAGTTTCAAATGTCAAAAGAATTTTGTATGTATGTACTAATAAAAACGTGAAAATGTGAATATAATATGATTTGTAAGCTTCTTTATATGTTAGTTAAATATTATATTGTAGTATGAGCTAGTTCCAACAACCCTCTCCTATACATATAAAAGTTTTTTTGGTACATATATGTGATTTCACAATCATGTTCATTATTTAACTAATTTCATGATCAATTTAACAATCATAATATGCATATGTATGAGTATTTAAAAGAAAATAAAAATGCAAATATAAAGGAGTAGGAGTGAGAGAGAGAAAGATAAAGAGATGATGATAAATATGGAAAATGTATTTCAACATATGTGTAGATTATTAATAATAAAAGCTATTGTATTTCTTGTACTTTAAATATATATTTATACTTAAAAAGCCTATTGTTTATACTATTATTTAAATGCTTAATATTTCAAACTTCATATGTGTTATTAGCTGGTATAGATTGTATATTATTAAGTAACTTAAGATAAGAGTAAGTATTGTTGATAGTATTATAAATGACTTTACCTCTTTTCTTCTTATTTTTGTATTTTTAGCAGGAAATTGATTAAAGAATAATGGAGGAGGAAAATTACAACGAATTGAGTATTTGTTTGTGGTAAAAATTATACTTTATTTGATAAATTTTCTCTACTTTCCCTATTGAAACCTTTTTACTTCTTCTATTTGCTTTTAATTGTACATAAGCACCTCCAACACTATTACATTACAATTATGTGTAATTTAAAATGATAAAAAAAATTTACTTTTTATGTCTTTTTATAAAAAATTAATGATATCAAATATTTTTATTCATTTGAAAACTGTACATTAAATCAAAAAAATTACATATATAGAGAGAAAGAATAAAAGGAAAAATATATATAAAATTAAAATGACAAATAATTCGAAATATTCCATCAAAAAAAAGTATAATTAATTGGTAAATTAATGTGATTAAAAATAATACAATGCTTAGTATATGTAAATAAAATGAATACGATTCACAGTATATTTAATTACGTCAAAATGACGATAAAATATAAAAGACAAAAGTCTTTTGATAATATAGTATCAAGACAGATAAAATTGTTTTGGTATTTGTTAAAAATTTAAATTGTTTTGTGACAATTTCAGAGCGATCCTGCATATTATAATTAAAGTTATGGTTGTGCATGTATATAATATGTTAATGATAAGAATATTAATTTTTTTTAATGTAATTAATGTTATTCATTAATTGAGTTTCCAGAAGTATTAGATACAGCAGAGTTTGTTGAATTTGTACTGCAAGATGAAGATGGTGTTTGGGAGATTGTTGATTCACCACTAGAAATAGTCAAAACCTGTTTCGATGGATTCGAATTCTCTCCAAATAATTCTTTTTCAAATTCTGTTAATTGTCCCATAAAATGAAAATTAGGAGCAATTGAACCATTTTGTTTGAAGAGTAAATCAAATGCATCATTAAGATTCATCCTACGTGAATACATAATATAAGCCAAACAAATGGTGACAGAGCGACTTATTCCAGCTAAACAATGAACCAGAATACTACATCTTTGTGTCTGTGCCTCATTTATAAAATCAAAAGCTTCTAAAAAAATAAACAGTAATAAGTAATAATGATAAATAATATTTTTTAAACGTACGTTGAAATTCTTTTTTTAAATTTTGTGAATGTGAATCATCAACAGGTATTGTAAAATAATGAAATCCCGGTTCTCCTTCAAACGCATTTTTTAAATCTTTTGTGACGTTAATAATATAACGAATATTATGTCTATCTAGGATATTTCTATCAGCTGCAGTTTCAGCATTACCAAGATAAAGATTTTGTAGAACTTGAACAGGAAAACAAGCTGATGGATAATATTTGTAGTTATAGTGTAACTCCATAAGACGTCTATCATCCCCAGTCACATCTTCTCTAAGCATAAGACTATTTAGATTTAAATTTCCAACAATTTTTGCGATACATTTATTGCCATCTTCTTGTTGCGTATTGTTTTCTATATTAACAGAGGATAATTGTGGAAAGTCAAGAAGAACAGCTTCAACTGAGTCTCCTAAGTAACAAACCTATATGAATATTGCATTTTTAATACATTTTATCTATTTACCTCATAATTATTATTCATTAAACATGAAATAATTCTAACAGCTAAACTTTCATTTTCTAATGAATCTGGTACAACAACCACTTTCGTATTTTCAGAACCTTTCAATTGTGAGCATATAGATTGTGGTGAAATCGTACCATTTTTTAATCTTCTATATAGGACAGTTGGAAGCCTAATTAGATGAGATCCTCTGATAAAAGAGTTATGAGTAGCTTCATCAGTACGACAATCAAGAATGACAACAAAATCAAAGAGTTTAAATAAATCTTTACCATAAATAATTGGAACATTACAGATAATGGAAGAAACCTCCGCCATTATTGACTAGTAAATAGTATATATTTTTATAGAAAAATATTATGGTCCAGATTTTAAAAATTATATATATAGAAAAAATACTTCTAAAACTATATTAAATATTATAATAAATTTTAAATTAAATTAATTTTAAATAGATGTATATACAGATTAAAACAGAGGAAGAAAAAAAGCAGAGCAAAGGAAATGGAATGATAAAAATTGTAGAAATAATAAGCTTCAAATTAATTCATTCATCCTTACTTTGGGTATTTTTAAAAATATAGACCTTCTTTATAAAATTTTAATTATGCCTATTTTTTATACCTTAGTGATTGTTCTTCTATAATAAAAAGTTCCCACTAGATTCTGATAAATAATAATAAAAAATTAACATTAAAGTTTAGTGGTGAGTTAAATGGAAATAAGCTCAGTTTTTATAACTAATTTATATATAAAATTTCAAATGTATAGCATTTATACTTTTATGTAAAACACTGAAATAATTAAACTAGATAAAAAGCTACTGTTACATTGAAAGAAATAAAATTTAGATATTATAAATAAAACATATGAAAAGCAGGTTATTTGATGAAAAGTCATCAAAAAAGTAAAATGGCATTTTTTTGAAGAAAACTTTAAAATGTTTTTTAGAGAAAAGAAAATGGCATTTTTTCTTTTTCATTTACAATTTTTTTAAAATATCTTTGGAATTAGAGTTAAATATATCTATTTTAACATATGAAAAAAAAAGATAATCTTGTAGTTTAAGATTAGGGAACCTTTCAATTTAACAAATTTAAAGATAATTAAAAAACAAATTTAGGAGAGTATACACAATTTTTTAATTTCCCACGTGTTTAAGAGTACATAAATTTAATATCTATAAAATATTCCAAATATCTATTATTTAACTTTATTAAATAATCATTTAAAATTACATTTTCAAAATAGATAGAGAAATTTAAAATATATTTTATTTTATACCATATATAAGTGTATAATTATTATTTATAAACTTTTCTTAGTAATAAGATAAAAAAGGAAGCTGTATAATTTTTTTTAAACGTATAGATTAGTTGTAACAAGATTTTTATAAAATTTAATTATTTTCTAATAGTAATTTATTTAAATAACATTTGACTAATTAACCTTACTTTTTCAAAAATTTGTTCTTACTTTTACCATGTGATAAACAAAAATTTTTTTGAAGTAATACATTTTGACAGATATATTATGTCTTAAAATGTATATACTAAAATAAATCTATTCTAAAGCCGCCTACATTCATTTTGTGTAGGCGGTTATAAGAAGTGAAGCGAAATACTGGTAGGGGGTGAAATTCAATCCTAGAGCTTTTAAAAAATTATACAAGAATGAATAAAAAATAATATATTGAATCAAGAAATATGTGGTGGGTTGCAAGTGCATATATAACATATAATATAGATATATATATATAGATACTTGTCGATGTCTATATATATATAACATACAACAACAAGTTTTAAAATTCTACATTAAAATAAATGTAAAGTTGACAAAAAGAGATATAAAATAGACTTTTTCTATCCCCCGTCGTTATCATATTATCATTGAGTGTATGGTGCCTACAACCACGCAATAAAAGTAATCTTTGGTAATGTATTGTTATCACTCGTTGTAATAAAAATAAATGATAATATGAACAACTTTTTGTCCTAAATATATATATGCATTTGTAAAAAAATAAATATACACATTTATTGTTTATCTACTACATATATACAAATTCTACCTTTAAATTTGTTGTCTCTCTTTCAAAAAATTTTATAATGGAGACTACATTCATACAAAAAAATTTGCAAAAAAATTTATTACACTTTTTAAAATTAACCCTGTTCATCTCTCTGTAAATAATAAATAACATTTATTTATATTAAAAAAGGTTAAATCGCGTCGAGTCACAGTCTTAATCAGCTGATAAATGTAAGCATATCAAAATAGTTATGTCAAAGAAAAGTTTAAAGGCTATAAAATATTGTGAATAATACTATCAATTAAAATGATAAATAAAAACATTAGCAATTATTATTATGTATTTAAAAAAAAATTAACCTATTTAAAATATTAATGATTATATAATTATATACATATTTATATATTATCTGATTATTAAATGAATTAAAATAACAATTGAAGATGGTGAATGATAAAATTTATAAACACAAGATAAATTAAGTTTATAAACAACCTATTATAATTTGTGATCATTAAAATTATAATAAATTAAGTCGATCAGAAAAATTAAAGTTGCATAATATAGTTAATAATATATATTAAGTTTAAAAAAAATGAATAATAAAATATTTTCTAATTATAGAAAGAAAATAAATTATTAATATTATAAAATAATTTTTAACTTTATATATAAAAGTTATAAAATATTTTTAACATTATTATATGTGAATTGTATAGTTTCATTCTTAGGAGGGTGTTAAATTTTATATAATAATATATTAGAAAATTTTTATAATAAATGATATACATATTTTTTATGTGGAAATGTGATGTGATAAGGGATTATTTTTAAAGATTTCATGATTAACAAAATGACAGTCATTAAGAGTAGATAATTTTTTAATATTCCCAAAATTAAGATAAAGAAATAATGGAAGATTTAACAAAATAATGGCATTTTAAAAATTAAATTTCAAGGTTGTAATCATCAAACTAACTGTATTATATCATCTAAAAAAGACAAATAATTTATCAACAAATAAATCAACCGAAAAACACATATAAATATATACTATATTTTTGAAATTTTTCAAAAAGCGCAATTATGGAAATATGTTTATATTATATATATTAAATAGCTTATGGTTAAACAAAAATGCTTATAAAAGTTAAATATGATTAAATAAAAATCAAAAACAAGTTAAATTTTTCTTTTAAGGTGGAGATACCTAAAATTTGTCAAAATTTTTAAACTATTTATAGTTTTGATTATATAATAATTACATTTGGTATTAATGAATCTATAATATTATATATTATGTACTTTTATAGGTCATCTTTATTAAGGTAGAAAATTTACTACTAGATTGTTGATTAATAAAAAAAGATATATAATGATAATAATTTCAAAAAAAAGAGACAAAAAAGTTGTTAATTCAAGTTTAATCATTTTGTATAGTTAATGACGTTTAAAAATTTTACCATCAATTTTATGGTTGATTGATATATTTTAAAGAATTTAATTTATACATTATTTTATAAAAGAGAGTTATATGATATGAATGATTAGTTAGTAAAATTTTGATAGGTGTTATAGGCTGTGATATATTAAATAGTGAGACATAAAATATTACAATTATAAGCTAATATAAAGTTCAATTAATATTATTGCAACATATAACATATTCTGTCATTAAAGAGTATATTTAGCGTAGGAGGTTGATGAATTAAAACTTATACTAACTTGAACCAGGAACTGAAAAATTATTGTTGTAATATTTAAAAAAAATTTTTTTGAGTAAAGTGGTTAGAAATCTAAAAGTTGTATATATAAAATAAGTATAAGACAAATTTTGTTAGACGGAAGATAATTTTATTCTTTAGGTACCGGAAGTTATATAGGCTAAATGTATTTTGATGGAGTGTGTGTCTTAAAAATTAATGGATAAAACGAATAAAACACCCACGCATTTATGAGAAGTTTAAACTCATGAAAGTTTATTGTTAACAATAAAACTTTTACAATATTTTTTATATGTTGTATTATACACTTAAATTACCATCATTACCATAAATTAATATTCTTAATACCTACATTTGTTTATTCTTTTTGTTTCCTGAAAATTTACCAAATTAACTATTTTCATTTGTTATATAGACGCATCATTATGAAGTGGAAGAAAATAATATTCGTTTTTAAACTAAAAATCTTTGATGGGAAATAAACTTATTTTTTTGTCAGTTACTTAACAATAATGGTGTACTTAGAGATAAATAAAATAAAATAGTTTTGTCGTAGGCCCACACAGTACTTTCTTAAGTGTTTACTTTAATTCTCTCAATGTCATGAAAACTCTCACAAACGAGTGATATGGTTATTAAATTTAAACCTGAAGGGATAAAAAAACTTTTTTTTACAATATAATTCTTTTCAAACTTTCTATCTTAATCTGTAATAAATATATACATATAAATGTGTATATGTAGAGTAACAATAATATCAATATATTTACATTTAAAATGTATAAATTTATATTTAATAGTCAAAATTTTTCTAAAGAATCTTTCTTTTATTCACAAAACATATGTTTCAAAGAAGATGAAGAAAAAAGGAAAATTATTATTCTATATATTTGCATTTAAAAGAATGGAAGTTTATAATTTTTTAAAAATAGGTCATTCCTTAAAGTTAATCCAAATTTTTAAATAAATATTTGTTAAAATAAAAAAATTTTTATTTTTCTCAAATTGTAAAGACTTTTTGTTTAATAGAAAAATATAATATAGTAGATAATAGTTTAAAAAAATTATAGTGAATGAATATGATGGAACAAAAGAAATCTCAATAAAAAGATAAGCACTTTTAATATTTACTATTGGTAAGAAAAATAATTTTTTTTACTAAAATGTATTTTATAATGGTTAAAATTAAAAAGTAATTTCATATTTTTTACATCAAAATAAATGAGTTCAAAAATAGTAACATTTTGTAATAGTCATTTTTGTATATATTTTTTAACTGCACAATACCATTTTAAAAAGGTCTCGACAATATTTAAAAACACATTTACAAAATAATGATATTTTTGAATGATTAATAAATATATCAAAACAGGTGATAACTTTAAAAGTTAAAATGTTTTTATTGTACTTTATTTTGATGTAAAAAATTATCTTACATACTAAGAATTTTGGTGCACTTTTAAATGTGCAATCAATTTATTTCTCCTACAACTATTATTTTTATAAAAAAAAGGAAAAGGAATTATAAAAAAAATTATATTAAAAATTTTCTCTAAAAAATAAATATTATATTAAGTATTAATTTCAAAAGTATACGGAAGAAAGATTATAAAGAAATAGTGATGGAAAAAACATCTTTAGTGTATTAAAAGATTTCTTTTTAATACCTCCAAGATAAATTTTACTACAAATCTACGACACCCACACAAAAGCACTAGATAAAATTATGAATTTAGATATAAAATAAATATTGTATGAAAAATATTAATAGGATATATAATATCACAAAAAACAAACGATCATCTTTATTTTTATAGTTTAATAATTCTCTCCCAGAAAATCTATCCTCAAACAACTACGTGTAGGCAACAATTTTCAATGACAAAACCAAAGAAAAATATAAAAAAGAAGTAAAATGATGAAATTTATATATTTTATATCTTTTTTAATTCTTTTAAACTGGAACAAAAAACAAACACCTAGCTTGTTAGAGGCAAATTAATTTACACTAATATTTTCATCTTAAAATTTGACATGTCACCACTTTTTTAACAACCTAACATCTTTTTACATAAAAATATTGTTGTTAAATAAATAATAAGAAATAATATTTTAAATGTAAAGAGATTAAAAATTACCCCTCTTTTTTATTATTATTTAATAAACGGAAATATTTGTTATAAAAAAAATTCAATTACATTCTCTTGGATATTAATTTCTTTATTAGTTTTTACTACAATGATTTCTTTTGACTTTTTTTAAATATAGTTAAATAATAAGGTGTGGTATGGTAAATATAAAAATGTCTTGAAAAAATTGATGATAGATAGTTAATTTATGTAAGTATATAAGTGTTAAATATTTATAATTGTTTATGTGAAATATTTTTTCGTTTTTTATTTACATTTGATATTCATAACCAAATTTTTATAAAATTTCCAATAAATCTATTATAATAATGTTCTGAAATTAAATAAAAGACATTGGTTTAGTTTATCATATCATTTTTAAAAATACGCATATTTATCAAACGACTTCGTGTTACGTTATATAGTTTATAAGGCAAAGAAGAAAAGATAAGAAGTTTATTTTCACTAATCAAATATTCGTATTTTAAAATTTTAATAAAAATGATATTAAAATAATTATACAACAAAATATACAAATTAAAAAAGAATACTTTTTCCTCTTGTAATCACTTTTTTTAATATTTATTACTTTTATTTATTTTTGCGTTACATTTTTTTTATTTTTAATGATTACAATACCCGTAGGGTAATGAATAATAAAATTTTTATAGATGGATGAATAAAATAAGATGTTTAAATAGTTTTTTTTAGTTTGGTATTTAAACAATAACATCATCACATGAACTTTGTTCAATGCTACTAAATAGTCCTTCGACTGGATCACAATCAATGAAACTTGAATCAGATGATACTATCTTCATCGTATCAGAACTTCCTCTATCCATGTTTTCTTCTCCTTTTTTCCCATTATTCACCATATCTGACAAATCATTTTGTTCTTTTATTTTTTGAAGTAACGGATAAGATGTTATCATCTCTTTTCCTTCATCCCTTAAAGGAATAATTGAATCTTTATTGGTAATTTTTGTCTCAGATATTGTGTATTTATTTAAGCTTTTCGATGTACTTTTAGTTTTTCGATTTTTATAAAACGTCTGAATACACAAATCTCTAAATTGTGGATTTAACCATGCATAAAGAACTGGATTAAAAACAATGTTAGTCATCGCAATACTATGAGTAAATAAATTGATTAAATATGATAAATCTAAGTCATCATCACCATCTATTTTGAATATTGTTTGATCCTCATCATATTCTAAAACTAGTGAAACAACATTATGTGGTAACCAAGTTAATCCAAATATAACAACCATACTAACCAATATTATTGTATTCCTTCTTGTTTGATTTAGAAGGCGTTGTTTATCTTTTTCTTTTTGTATAGCCAATGTTGGTACATTATTCTGACCAATTTCATAATTATTCGCTGTAACTGTTGTTAATGTTCGACTTAATACAACACAGCTTTTTTTATCATTTTCCATGTTTAAATGTTCACTAATATTTGTGTAATTTGAGCTTCTACCTAAGGCAACAAAACGTTCATCAATCTTTCTAATTCTCAATTTCGCTCTACTTTTTAATTTTGAAAAGATAGTTGCATAACAAAATGCCATTACACTAAATGGAAAGACAAATTGTGCTACCATTACCATTAATGTGTACGCTCTTCGACTTTCAGGATTTGGCCATTTTTCGGTACAAAAAACACCACATACACCCTTCAAAAATTTTAATTTTAATGAATACATTTTTATTAATAAACTTACATCATAACTTTGTATGTACATAAATAATACATATGGTATATTAAAAATTAATGATAATGTCCAAAGAATCCCAGTAACTATTAGGGCACCCTTCCTACTAAGAGTCTTTGAGTGTGGTTTAACAACTAATATATAACGATCAACAGCTATAGCTCCAAGGCTAAAAGTACATATGTAAATACTAACTCCTTGTATGAGAGCAATTAAACGACATAAAACTTCACCAAAATACCAATTTTTAAAGACATTTGTGACTGGTGTGATTGGTAGTGATAAAAGACATACAATAATATCGCTAGCAGCCAAATTAAGTATAAACATATTTTGAACACTCTTAAAAAGTTGTTTTAATTAGTGTGATTTTGAAGGAAAAATTGATAACAATACCTGTAATACTTTATGTCTTACAGTAACATAAATAATACAAACATTTCCAATAATACCAAGCGTAAAAATTACCATATAAAAGATAGCAAATGGTATAAAGACATAAGGGTTCGATGATGGATCAGGATACATCTGATAATAAACTTCACATTTACCGTCATTAGTTATCTCAATAACAGATATATTACTATCAGTATAACTCATCATAATATATCATTACTTCCTTGTAAATAAAAAGAAAAATATCTAAAAATATTTAATTTATATTTTTAATTTATACAAAAAAAATTTATTTTTTCCTAAACAATTTTCTTTATTTCTAAGAAATGCCATATATATCTATCAACAAGGTGGAAAATACTGGGAAAATGTTAGAAATAGAAATATTTAAGACAATATTAATCAAGTATGGTACATAGTTCTTAATATATATATTTTAAACATATTGCATTCATTTTTATACAAAAATTATTTTCATCTACATATATTTATGTGCATAAGAAAAAAAAGTTACCAAATTAGCAAACATATTAATTATATATAACAAAAAATTGTAAATTGCAAATAATTTTCATTTAATAATTGCCAATTTTTAGTATATAATATTTTAGGTGACTGTTATAAACATGATAACACAAATTGGGGAAGAACTTAAAATTATAAGTAAAAATAGTTGTTTAATAAATATTGGGCCATAAGAATTAAGATATACTATATGAAGAGGAGGAGGAAAGAAATATTTCATTGTTTTTAAGGATTAGCTATAAAAAAATAGACAAAAAATTGTAGCGGTTATAATTTTAATAACTAATAGTGTGAATAAAAAAAAAATGAAATAGAAGATTGATGTTAGATGAAATTTGATATGTCAATGATTTGAACTATTATAGAGAATTAAATTAATAAATTATCTATTCAATAAAAAATTAGATGTACTTGAAAAAAATTCTTTAGTTATGTTAATTCTTAATTAATCATATCTCAAAGTTACTATTATATTTTAGATACTATTTTTATGAAAAAAATCTTATATTCTTACATGCATTTTTTTAATTACATGACTAAATATTAATTGAATTTGAAAACGAAATTAACAATTTTTTAAGAAAATAATCTTCGCAAACTCTTTTCTCATCAATTATAAACACGTCTTAAAAATTATTTTCTGAAAAAAAATAAAAAATTTTAAAAAATATATTTTTTTCTTAATCTATATATCATGTCTAAGTTATATACCAGGTGCAAAAATTAGTTTTTTAAAAACATTTTAAATTGATACCTATTTTTTTATCCCGCCATCTTATTGCATCATAATCTTAATAATTGAATTATTATCTTAAAGAAAAATGCATTAAAATAATATCAGAAATTGGTATTTCTACTTTTCAAAACATAATATAAATTACAATTTTAAAATTTTGTAAAAAAAATTGTATTTTAATCGTTTTTATTAAGAAGAAACAAAAAAAAATAAAAGTTACAGCTTTTTGGGATAATAACAAAATAATGTTAAATATATTTTTATGGGAAATATTAATATATATAGACATATCTTTAATCTCATTCAAATATTAAAAATTTTCTTGTCATATTAAAATAAAAAATGATGTACAATAAATTATTGGTGGGGAGAAGAAAACAAATGAAAATAAACATTTTTCTTGGATATTATGTAAATAAAGCTAAATTATATTTTTTAAAACTTTAAACTATTTGATAGAATGATTTTTGAGAAAATGAGTAAAGAAATTTTTGAAATGATAAATAGATTAAAATTAAAAATAGACTAAAATCTCTTTTAACTAAGTCTATAAAATTATTCTTATAATATTATACTACTACTATAATTTTTCATTTTAATCCCCTAGAAATTTTTCTAATTTAATTAAAAATTTCTACAATAATGATTAATTTATTTTAATCTTCCTAAAAAAGGAATATATTTGCATGTTAATTAGATATATTTAACATATCAAAGTACCATGTCCTATGGAGTATACAATAGTAGTGGTGAATGGAAGGTTAAAGATTTCATAATATTTAAATATTAAAATATTTCAATTTACCATTAAAAAAATTTATTATCCTTTTTTATTATAACTACTTGAAAAATAATAGAAATGTACTTTAATTACAAAAAATATGTTTTATACCATATATAATTTATGAAAAAAGTGACATAAAGCTTAAGAAACCGAAATACATTCTTAGAAATTATTTTTTTTTCTTATCAAAGTCATAATGTCTATATTTTTCAAAAAAAATGCTAGGGCTATTATATTTTCATATATATTTTATATTTGTATTAAATAATATTTAAAAATGATGCCTTAACACTTTCAATTTTTGGTAAATAAAACTTATCCAGAAAAATTATAAATTTTTTAGTTAATCAAGGGTATATGTATGGGATGACAAAAAAATTGATAATAAAATTTAATATAATATTAAAAGAAAAAATAGTCTTCAAAATTAAATTTTTTTGTAAATTACAATGTTATTATAAAAGTATTAATCATTTTTAAGCAAATATTTTTTTCTACTATAATCACCTCAAAGGTTTTCTATGTTTCTAAGTAAACTTAAAGATAAACTTTATTAAATATAAAATACACTTGATTTTTCCTTTTTTTTCCATCTCCAACAATTTATCTTTTAATAAATATCCATTGGAGTGAAATAAAAAAATATTTTGTTATTTGAATTGATTATATCGGTTACTCTTTATGTTATATTAATGAACAATAAAATAAAAATACTTTATCTTTGTTTTTTTAAAATTCTCATTTTTTTTTAAATTGAAAAGAATCCGTAATTTTTAGGAATCACTAGAAAGAATTAATTAAATTATGCACGTATTTTTTATTACAAAAAGTTAAAAATAAAATAAAAAAATAATAGGAGAGATATCAAGAATTGCTATAATTAATATTAAAAAATGAAAATAAAGGAGTGGGAAAAAAGTTATTGATGGATTGGAATCAAAAAACACGAAGGTTAATGTTCTTTTTGAATGGAAAGATAATTAAAATATTTAAATATATATGTTTGACGTATTTTTTAAGCATCTTTTGGATGATAATAATAATAAAAAATATTTTTAGTTTTCGTATATATACGATATGGATAATTATTAATTATAATACAGCACGTAGCTTTTTTAAAAAACGGAAATGATGTTTTTTAAAGTACATATAGATTTTTTAACATGATATGTATATTTTAAATATTTAGTATAAAAAGTATTGGTAATTAAAATTTTTCTAATTTTGAAAGTACTAATAATTTTTATAAACAATTTATTTTTAATTTTACTCTTTGAGATGTATTAAATATATAGTTTCATTGAATGATGGATAATTAGTGAAATGACATAATTTATCAAGGGAAAAATAAGGGATAGGTTATTATTGAAATTTAGTGAAAAACTGACAATTTTTTACCATTTTTATATTTGTTTTAAAAAAAGGTTGTGTAATTCTATTTGAAATGTTCAATGATCCAAAATTAGCATGTGGATAGGTTAAAAAAAAAGTAAAACATCAAGCAATAATTATAAAAAAGTTAGCTAAAATTGCACCTAATTATATTTTTTTTCCTTGAAACAGCAGGAGAATTTAAATATATTTTTAAATTCAATATAATGTACTTTTATGAAATTTATACAGAAACCTAATCATTAATATGTTAGTTCCCTTTTCGTTCAGTAAAATATATTAGCTAACCAAGTCAATAAAAAGTTATCAATAAAATATTTTTGTATTAAAAATTTAAAAAAAATAAAATCTTTATTTTTTACTCTAATTTTACATGTATTGTTATATATATTTTCTTATTATAATAAATATATTTGTCTCTTTAAATATAATACAGATATATAAAATATTATCAAGTTTTGAAGAGTAATTTTTGAACAGTCAATGGTAAAATTTATTTTATTTTTCACAATTAATAATATTATATTTAATAAATGATGAATGGCAGTTTACTTTAAAAATTAAAATGTTAACTATTTTAATAAATAAGTATACTTGAATATGTTATTATTATTAGGTGATATTTTATATGATAAATGATATATAAGACTTAATTGGAAAACATTCAGCTTTTCTTTAGTCATTGTTATTTTTGAGTGTCATTTTATGTACATTTTTGTTTTTGAAAATTTTAATTAATGGAATTACTGTTAATTTTTAACATATAATTATATTTTAATCATCCATTGAGAATAAAGGATTAACAGATAATAAATTAAGTATAATCCCATTAATTTTACTTTAATAAGAAGAATATGTCTCTTGTGGTATAAATAACATTTAAGTAAATGTTTTTTTTAATATGGATTATTATTAATTGAATTGTTTAACATTTCCATAACCAATAGAAATAATTGACTATCTATCTCACCTGTATTTATTTTTCTATTGTAAAAATTACATTGTCAATCAACAAAAATATCAATAAAAATGCAAATATGCAATTGGTAAATTGCCATTATGGTAGACTTTAAATTTTAACACTTGAAACATCATTATTTTATGATCATTGAACAATTAAATCTTTATGAAGTAAATTTGATATATTCATTTTCTTTTTGCAAAAATTTTCCGTTACAAAGAAGGTCAAAAACGAAACATGGAAGGAAAAAAAGTTATTGCATCAAGGTATCAATATTACAAATCTTATATATTACTCAGCAAAAATTATTGTCTTTTTCACTATGTATTTGTGCACCAAATATAAATATTCATATTTTCTTACCATTTCTCTTTAATAAATGTAGTGAAGAAAATTAAAGGGAAAAAAGTGTTTGATGGAAAGGAGCATTATTATCAGATTAGAGCTTTTACAAAATTATACAGAATTTAATATTTTTAACCTTTATTATAATCCTAATCAGTTGTAGTTTATCGCATTTAATACTTAAATTTCTCCATAATAAAAAAAGAATAATCTCACTCACAAGATAAGTTGATTTTTTGACGATGAGATTAGTGTGGAAATTGTAACATTATAAGGAAGAAAAAATATTCTTCACATGAATTATTTAAATAAAAAAGATTATAAATTTCCATATAAAATATTTACTTGATTTTTTAATTAATTAAGATACTTGATTAAGTTTAATTTAAAATCTCTTATAATAATTGCATCAGACTTAACTATTTGATCATTTATAAAATATAATTAAACGGAGTTTTTAAACATTTTTACAAATATCGGTCTTTCTAATTTATTATAATAATAAATGTTGATGTGTCATAAAATAAAGAATTTTCCATCATTTTCATTAGCTAAAAATTATTTGAAATCTTTTTATTATGTAGTATGATAAAATTAAATGATCACATTTATATGTATGTCTGTTGAAAAAAAAAGTTTATAGTTTATTATTTGTTAACCGGAAATTACAGACAATAGTTTAAAAATTGTTTGTATCTAACATATACTTGAAGATAAAAATTTTTGGTAGTTGAAGAAGTGATGTAAAGATTAATATAACAACAAAAAAATTACTAACATCATTAAGGGATCACTTTTTTGTTAAGTACTTCAAAATGTTTCTTTTTGTAATGTTGATAACTTAATCTAGTTCCAATAGTAATTTAACTATAATATCTTATTACAAAATTTATGTAACAACTCTGAAATAATTCAATATGATCACTTAAGTTCTAGTTCCTTTACATCACATTTTTAATAAAAATGCTTTTTGATAAGAAAGTGTATGATGATAAAAATTGATAATATATAATATCATTGACCAATTAGATAAGTCATAATATCTTTAATCATACACTTCTGGACATTCTTTTTTATCATAACGATTAACAAAAAAAAGGCATATAACATTACAATACATACAAATGGGTGTGTCTAAATTCTTAAATAATTCTTGGCGCATAAAGCATTTAACGACAATTATAATGAATGTTCTGATAACTGCAAAACTTAATCAGCCCTATATAAATTAAGACAGACAACTTCTTTAAATTATTCACACATTTTAATTTTTATTTTATAAGATACTATTATAAACCACAACAAATTAAACTATATATTATTAAGCTTATTTTTTACCTAGTATAATAAGCTTACCTACCAAGATGTTTAATGTACCACAACAGTATGAGGAATTTTTAAGCTTCAGCAGTAATTCAAAACCTGATTTAAAGATACTTACTAATTATGGAAGACCACGTCTTGATAGTTTATCATCTACTATGCCAAAAGTTACTTTTGTTAGTAGACCAATTAAACAATCTTCAAGAGGATTAACTTCACTTCGTCCAGGACAATAGTACTAGGTACATACTTCTTCATCGGATTCAACAAAAAGTTTACATAAAATAAATAAATTTAAGGATTGTTGATGTGAAATGTTTTAGAAGAGTTATAAAGAAAAAATATATACAAACATTGAAGATACAACTTTTGTTGAATTTCTAATTTATCAATTGAATTTTATATAATTCTCCCCTTCCTGATTAATTGTGGATCAATTTGGAAAATGATATAAAATTCTAATATCAGAGTCACATTATCACTTTTGTGTACATACAATATATATATATATATTCTCTGTACATATCTGTATCATAATTTATATACCGTAAAAATTATTAATATTTATAAAAAAAAAACTTGAGGTTTTTATTATATAAATCCTGTAAAGAAATGATAACAAAAAAATTTTATTGAAAAGGTGTTAAAAATTAAAAAAAGTAAAATTATAAAACTTTATTTTATTTAATTATCATTCTTATATTTTATAATAACCAAATAAACAATATTATTGTTTCGGAAACGAAATTAATTGTCAAAATTATCTTATCATGATTACTTTTTCTATTGTTTTTAATAATAATTTATTGATATGATAGAAAATTTTTAAGATAGTATGTTTAATGTTATTGTTATCTGTTTATTTCTTCATTTTGGATTTTTAACTATCATCTCACCTGATAGGTTAAATTTACAACACTTATTATTATAATCTCGTTGTCTTGATATATCAATAAAACTTGAAAAAAAATTTTTTTGTGTAGTAGGGAAAAAAGTATAAAGTGATAACCTTTTTATCTTCTTCAAATGTTTTAATAATAAGATTTTTAGAAAATATAATTATTTAAACATAAAAATTTTAATACATATAAGATTGATTAATGTGCAAAAATTAACTAGTTTTAATGAGAAAATATATATCAAGTTAAATTGATATTGTTAAAATTACATATCTTGTAACAATAAGCTTATAAAATTAACACAAAATCTTGTAAATATAATAACCTTTTCTTTTAAAAAAATCTTAAGCTATTTTTTATATTATTAAAAAAGTAATATTTATGGCATACTGTAGAAATGTTGGTTATAAAAATTACACAATTTTAAAAATGAATATAAATATGTTACATATTTTTAAATATCTTTTTTTAGACTATGTCCTCCAGTTTATAGTTAATATTGTATTTATATATCAAACAGGTATATTTATAGAAGTAAAAAATTTGGTATACTGGGGCAATAGTCACGAGATCAGAGCTGTATAAAATTAATAATAAATATTCTTATAAATTTTCCTTAATTTCTCTTTTTTTATTACTTCTAATCAATCAGTTTTTAATCGAATTTTTGTAAAAATTAAACCATTAGATAAAAATCAAAAAGTTGGTTTCTCTCCAAGATTACACTTTTTTATGAAATATTTTATTTAATTATACGTTTTTTAAATAGAAATCCTAAACAATCTCTTTTAGTAACAACTGATCTTTTAATCTAATTTTTCACTAAACATCTGATAGGTAGTACATTTTTATGTAATAAAAATTAAATTAAAATAGATTTTTTATATTATGTAAAAAAATGTATCTAACATTCTCGAATATCGTTTTTTTTGCTAATAATAATAAATCAAAATGTTTGACATTAATTTACAAGAAAAATGATTATTATAAAATTTTGTGGAAGTAAAATTAAAATATATGTTTTATATTCTATTTTTATTACACACAAATAGATGCAAACATACTATTATCTATCTTGAACACCTTAATTTTGCAAAAAAAAAGATCTTTTAATGGAAATACATAAAAAGTTATGGAAATTGCTATCACGTGGTAAAAATATTTTATTTACCTTTTTATTGTAGTAATTATATATTTTGAGAGAAATTATATCATGCACATGTCTATCACAGACATCTTAAAAATGTCAGTGAAAGAGATTTATATTGTTTAAAAATTGTTACATGTCTTAATAATTAGGCATATCTACTTTTGCAACATCTTTTTCCATTACCATTTAATTATATTCTTTTTTTAAGTTTATTAATTATAATATAGAAAAATTTTGTAGTGATAAGATAGATAAATACAATGTACTAATTGAACTGATAACAAATTATGGAATGATGTAACAAAATTGTAGGAAAAGAATTATATTAGATTATTAATTTTTAAACAACTTTGTCTACAATATAATTACAAGTCACCATCAGAAATTTATGCGATTGCTTGTTGATTTTTGAAAAGTTAATTTGTCATTAGAATGGTCTTTTTTTGATTTCATTAACCATCATTTTCTGATAATTTTTCTGTTTACTACCAAACATTGGATTAAGGAAAATGACAATATTGATAGGAAAGTAGTATCATTATTCTTTTTTTAATATAAAACATCATAAATTGTCGAACAGTTAAATTTTTTTAACTTACATAAAACAGATGTTGGTCTTTTGTAAACGATAAGAAATAATAGATATATCTTGCAAGAACAAAAATAATATTTATAAAATTAATTTTTGGGAAACAAAAAATTGTTCTAATTAGCACAATAAAAAAATGTTGTTATTCAGTATTAAATATTGACAAAAAAATAATTTATTATTTCAAATAAAAGTCATTTGATGTTACTTTTTTTATAATTGAAAATACACAAAAAAATATTTTATATCAAAAGTGATAACATTATCAAGATTTATATTTTTAAATTCAAGAGTTAAATCAAACTTTTTTTGTGTTAACTATCACAATAAAGGTGATTTTAGTTGAGTAGGTAAAATGAGAGGAGATTGATACTTGGCATTCCTGCCGCTAGAGAAGTGATGGATAATGTTTTTTACAATGATAGGAGCTTAATGATGTAACTAAAAAGTTTAACTCTAGGTTTTATTTCTACACCTTCTATCTTTTTTATTCTATTTTTATTTTATAAATGATTATCATTGACAAAATAATTAGACATTTTTACATATACTTATAATTTAATTACACTTTTATACTATCTAGCCATGCTTAGTCCTGCTATGTTAAAAAGTTCAATTAAAAGGTATCATGTACTTTATTATTTACTCATTCTAACTTGTGATATTTTTAGATCGTCCATTGGTGATAAGAACCATTTCTTAAATAACAGTAAAAATGCACAGGTTCAATCTGATAATGGCGTAGGTTTAGGTCCATTAGGAAAAAGATTATCGGTTATGTTTGATGATCAAAAACCTCTCTTGTTACTTCCATCGGGCTCTGGTAATCCAAATAATAACGGCAGAAAGTCATCAATTACCGAGAGGAAAATTTCAGATGAGGTTGATGCATTTATTGTGGCAAAAAATACGAGAAGACGTTCAATGCCTGTGATTAAAACTAAAACTGATATGTCTGCATCATTACTTTTCTCCAATATTCCAAAATCAGATAGTTGTGATGATTCAGAACCTGAGAAGAAACATGATATTATACTTGTTAAAACAGAAGGTAAGTGCAAAAATGAAGGTAAAATTTTTATGATTACATTGTTCTTATGATATAAAAAATAAAAATAATTTACATTACACAATTATATATCTTTACCTTTCCGTCAATTAAATTTTTTCATAACGAAAATAATAATACTAATATTTATTAAAATAACTTATATCTTTATATAAATTAAACTAAAAGAATAGACAAATGTTTTAATGAGGTGTATTAAGTTATCGCTATTTACTAATAAATAACTTTAATTGTCTTCACGCAAAGGTGTTAAAGAATTTAGGCATACTAAGTTATTTACAAAATATTTCACTAACAGATTATTGAATCTTTACTTACCATGTCAATATAATATAATGCCTAAATAAATGATTATTTTTACTTTTATCACCTCAATAGTTTTTTTTATTTTATCTTTAAAAAAATGACAGGAAAAAAAACACCAATTAATCAAAATGGATAAAGATAGACGTAACACAATGATCCATTGCTATGTTTTTATCATATCCAAAGGTCATAATAATATAAGTCAGAATCAATTAATATAATAAATGAAGCTAACATATCAAAATTTTATTTTATATTTTTTTAAGCTAATAATATTTCAGCTATGATGACTGGCAGATATGAGAATCCTCAATATCCAACATCCCTTCAAGGATCTTCTAAACCTCTTCGTAAACTTACTAAATCCGATAGTCTTGATTACATCGGAAATGGTAGTAAATTATATCCAACTTCATTGTAAGTTTAAAATAGTTTTATTTTTTATAACTAACACATTTAAGTAAGCAACTACGTCGTGAATCGTTAATATCAATGGAGGCAGCAAGAAATAGAAGAGATAGTGAGTTACAATTTCCGATTGAAATTAAACCTCATAAATATACTGATGATCCAACGCTAGCATGGGAAATGTTAAAAGATAAACGTCCTGTTAGAAATGTACGTCAAATGAAACTTGATACACCGATACGTCCTGATGCTTTACGTTTTGTTTGTATTGGATGTACCCATGGAACGCACCTAAATCCTAAAAAAATTCCACCAGGTGATGTGTTAATTGTATGCGGTGACTTTACTAGTTGTGGTTTACCAAGAGAAGTTAAAAGTTTTGATGATAATTTAGGTATGTCAATATTTCTTGCATAATATTTATTAATTGAAAAACGTTTGTTGTTTTTAAGCTCAACTTAAGCACCCCTTCAAAATTGTTGTCGCTGGAAATCATGAATGTACATTTGATGAAAATTTTATGAAAATAAATTCATCAAGTATCACTGATCCAAAAGAAGGTGCATTAAAACATGCTTTAAATGCTGCCTTAACAGCTGCAAAAATAACAAATCCCAAAATATTATTAACACATTGTATGTACCTTCAAGATTCATTATTAGAGTTATGTGGAATCAAAATTTATGGTTCACCTTGGTATATTTTCTTTAAATAGATCTTAATTAAAGTTTTATTATTTATAGGCAACCTAAGAATGATAAATGGGCTTTCAATTTAAATCGAGGACAGCCACTCCTAGACAAATGGAATCAAATACCATCAGGTATAGATATATTGATTACTCATACAGCACCCTTAGGTCATGGTGATTTAATGGCAAATGGTGTTAGAGGTGGATGTGTTGAGTTATTAAATTCTGTTGTTAAAAGAATAAGACCAGCTTATCATGTATTTGGACATATTCATGAAGGGTATGGATGTACTTCAGATGGATATACAAAATTTATCAATTGTTCACATTTAAACGATTCATCAAATGTTCGAAATAATCCAGTAATCTTTGATATAGCTGTACCACCAGAGGTAAAGCTAAATAATGTTAGGAATGCGAAAAAGATTATGAAGAAATTTAACAAAACATAAAACACCACTCAACGATATCCTGGAACATTAATTATTTTGATTGGCTGTCATTAATAAAAATTTTATGTAACAACTTTTTATTCAATAAATTACTTGCTTTTACTCTCTAAATTTTTTTCATTTTATAATATGCATATTCTCGATATAATTGATAACACAAAATGTTTTTGAATTTTTTAAAGTATAAATAACTTAATATAAAGTAAAAATTGGAATGTTAAAATTTTCGATAATGATGAAATATTAAAATATGATATTTTTGTTGGATAATGATGAAAAAATATATGTTTACTGTATCATATTTAAACACAAACATCTTATTTTTATAATACTTTGTACTATCTTTAATCAAAAAACATTTTTTATATAGTAATATTTAAAAAAAAGGTAAAGAATTTTTATTCCATGATACATTAATAAAAATGTGACAATATATGAAAACATTTGTGATTTTTAATGTCATCATAAGATAAAATTATAACGATTTTTTTCTACATTACATAATCTTATGAATCTTTAGAAACAAACAAAACTTTTTTTTGAAGTATTATAACAAAGTTTTCAATACCTAAAACGGCATTTTTTTGAAATAAAAAAATTGTATATAAAAAAATCTAAACATTAGGAATTGTTGAATCTGGTGAAGCAAATGCCTGCCTTTGCAAATCAGAAAAAGATGGAATTTTTTTGAAGTTTTCTTTAGTTTTTTTTGATTGCTTTGAGGAATTTCTTTTGTAATTTCTTTGTTCATCATCAAAAATTGACATATGATTCTTTCCAAATTTGGTGTTTGCCAAATGTTGAACTGGTGGATGATTATTTAAAGATTGGGAACCGACAGTATGAAGTAACTTTACCTCATCATTAAGTGACTCTAAATAGACTGGTGGTACTTGATTATGAAGTTTATCAACAATTAAATTAGACATCTCATTATTCCTGTCCAAAATATAATTAAACTCAATGTCCTCATCATCAGCACCAAAAGGAAACATAAGATCTTCACCCACCTTTAACCAACCAACATAAAATAAAAATTGAAGAATGGTAAATATTGGTACATATAAATCAATTAAATCACCATTTTCATTTTTTGATGGAAATTGCCTACCAATAAGAGCAAAGGCAAAATATCCATAAACAGATATTGAAGCAACCTGTGTGTAGACAAGTGGTATTGTAATCCAATCATAAATAAATAATTGAAAAAATCCATTTCTATATTTTTCTAAGGAATCAAGTAAAACTCGCAACTCATTTGTATGTGATAATGTTCCTTTTTCATAACATCTCACTAGCATTGTTTGAATCCAATTTAATGGTACAAACCATTTTTTATGAGGATCTACATTAACTTGAATTTCTTTATACATTTCTAACTCTTCTTTGTTTATCAAACCACTATACAGTAAATGCTCATCAGTTGGATATCTCATTAATACGCGTAATGAGATACTCCTCCATGCTAGAACTGCTGTTAATGTGCAATACCTTGCAATAGTCTTTCGAATAATTGTTGTTTCTGCCTATTCAAAAAAAAGATTTAATTTTGTTAATTATCACATTATCATATTACACTTACATCTTTACCTCTTATTAATGCAGAAATATTAAAAAGTAACTCATCTGGCCAACTAATTAATTGACATTGTTCCCACCATCGTCGCACAACCATCTGAACATAAAATCCTAAGAGAAATGTTAACGGAATTTCATGGAGAAATTCATCAAATAATATTACGTATTTCATAAACCGCACCTGCTGTGTCTCCGATAAAAGAAACCTTAAAAAATATTTTTATTTATGAAAAGTAAAGATAATTATAAAAACTATACCTATAGATTAAATTTATCATATAGTATAGTGATAGAAAGAGTAAAAGATGTTTCCATATAGCTTTCCAAAGTGAACCACGCCATCTTAAAAGCAGTTTCAAAAATTGATCAGAATATGATATTGTCATTATATTCAAATATTATTTGATCCTATGAAAGTACTTTTTTTATTTAAAAAATTTATCAATAAACATTCTTTCAGAAGTCTCTTATTTTGTAGGTTGGTAATCTAAATAAAAGAAATATTGTGAAAATAATTATTATAAATACTGGTAAATGTTATGAAAGATATAATAAATGTAGATAATGGCTATAGTTTTATATCGATAAATACTTGGAAAGGAAGAAAAAAATAAATTTGTTATTATTATTTAAAAATAAAAAGATATGTTGAAGAAGATATAGAAAGGTATTAATTATTATATGTAAGCATTTATTAATAATGTCTTTTAAAAACTATAGACAACTGATATTTAATCGTTTATTAATGAATTTTTCCACAAAAAAAAGGATAAAAAAATGAATTAATATTTGAAATTAATTGGATATTCTTCTATGCATGAAAATTGTATGCATTTTGATATTTATTATATAAATTGGTACAAAAACATCTTAAAATGGTGGTTTTAAATAATAATAAGAAAGAAATTTGATAATAAGCACTATATGTAACAATACTTTTCTATAAAATCATATACAAAATATAGTATTAAAGACGAAAAATTTGACAAGTGCAAAAAGTACAATTTGAAAATTTTATATAATTTTTTGAATAATTGTTTAAGAAAGAAACATGACTTAAATATAATAGCAATATTTTAAAGTATTCATTCAAAAGTTGTTAAAAAAAGTATCTTTAAAAAAATATGATATATGAAAATGTATATTAATGTGAAAATGTTAGGTGATGCAAATAAATATTTGATAAGGACAAGAAGAGTAAATGCAATAACTTCTCATAGTATATCTGAATTTTGTTCTATTTTCAATGATAACAAATGTTCAAATTTTAGGAAAAAAAAAAGATAGGATATAGTAGCAAAATTCTTTTCGCGTGTATCAAAATTTTCTATGCCCTAATGTTGATAGAAAGATTAGATCTGTAATTTTAGTTGATTTAAATTAATTTAAAATGAAGTCATGATAGTAATTAACTGATAGCAAAAATTAAATAAAAAATCCTTGCAATTTGTTTATATAAGATATTTTTAGAAACAATAAAAAATACAAAGAATGAATAGAAAAGAAATTGGCACTTCTATGTAAATATTACTCGGAATTAAAGTAAAATATCATTCTATCATTAAATATTCCTTCTTCATAATCTTTCATAAATCAACTAAAGCCAATTTTTTTTTATATTTTATCATTCTTTATATAAATAAGCAATGGTATATGATTTTTATATTAAATACAAAAGTAAATAAACAGTAGAAGAATTCTATTCAATAATATAAATATCGTTAAAAAAATTTGTGAAATTATGAAAAAAATATTTAAAAAATACGGAAGATCATCTTATAGAAGAATAAAAGAGGTAAAGACATATAAAAATTAAAAGTTGTTAAAATATGTATATTATATAAAGGCCCTAAAGATTAAATATGTATGCCGAAATATATATATAAATAAAATGCATATCTTGACCGAGAATATAACCACACAATAATACATCCTTCCATTGATCAATGTAGAGACATTAAATTTTTAATGCTAGTTAATTGGCCAAAATAATTGAATGATAAAAGATAGTTATATAAACTGAAGAAAAATCTGATTATTTTTAAGATAATTAATGAGATATACAAGATAAACAATTAATGTATATTGTCACTTAACATAGTATTAATCAGTCCTTTGTCTTTAGCTATCAATTGTTCCTCAATTTTTTTGTCATTAACAATAAAAATTATGTGTATATACAAGTTTTTTCATTTTTCATCCTTTTTATGTTTTTTTAAAACATATTAATTTTATAAATCATTTCTTATCTCATTAACTATATATTGAATTTTTTTTATTATTATTCTCATCTGTTTACTCTAAATTTTTATATATAATTTAATATACATTTTCACTCATCATATTTTTACAATGTAATGTAAAAGTTTTTGACAAAAAATTATATATAATATGTGTTATAATTGACAAAAATAATAATTTTCTAAAAATATTTATATCCTACTTCTATTAATATATATTTATTATCATATATTTAATAGATAGAAAATATATTAATAAGATATATAGGTATAATTATTTTAGTGATGCCATTTTATAATTAGTACAACAAATATATACATATATAATATATAAACATGATCTAAAAATATATTCTCTTATAAAAGTACATTAAAAATGAAAAGATGTGGATAGTAATTTGAAAGAGAGATTTTTATTCTTGGAAAATATGGATATTTTTATTAATAAACATTAAAGTTTAAAAAAGAGTAACATATATGTGCATATCATTGTACTGTGATTTTTGGATTCAGAAAGAACAGAGTTCTCTTTCTTTATTATACTTTGTACTTTAAAAGAATGTTAATTTTAGTATGCATGTTTTTTAAAAAAATTATTTTAAAATGTTTAAAAAAAACGTGGAAAGTAAAGTTAATTATTTTTTTATTAGTTTATACTTTTTGACATGAACTTTTTTTAAGAATAATAAGGACAAATATCCGTTCATACATATTATTTTTTTCATACAATATTTATAATTTCACTTTTTCACCAAAATCCTTTAACGCCCACTAACTCTCATTTTTTATTGTCATTTTTATGTAATAATCTGACGTTTTAATTACGTTCCATTTTTAAAATATTCAAAATATTTTCTTAAGTTTTTTATGTTTAAAACTTAAATTTATTTCTTTTATTTTATTAAAAGATTCTTTACAACAAATATTCTGAAGATTTTAAATTAGATCATAGAGATTCTAAAAAGGAAACTTATTCCTTCTTATGATTGAAGATATATTCCATCTGTAGTAAATATTTTTTTCTACGGGCTATTAATAGTAAAAAATGTTATTTTAATAGCCTTGTTTATTATTTGTTAGTGATCTTTTTAAAAATTTTTTCATATAAATTTAACCTGCTTCCATAAACCATTCATTTTCTTTTTAATTCACATTTAAATTTATAGTTTAACTAAAGGACATCTTAATTATTTTTAGGCATCCATTCTAAATATGGTTCATCATAATAATATAGTACCTACATATTTATCTTCCTCATCATCATTATCTCCTACACAATCCAATACTAATATACCTAAAAATCCAACCCAACATAATTCGGATGAAAAAAATAGTATTGGAGAGGGGATGATAACATCTTTTAGAGGCTCTCAAGAACCTCAAAGTACCTCTGATTTTGTTACCTATAATATAGCAAGTAATTTCACCACAAATTTATCCAACACCTTTGGTGTTTCATTGCTTTTAAAGCCATTTAGAAAAACTCAAAAGGAGGGTAACGCAAAAAAAAGTATCAAGTGGAGTGGATCAGTTGACGTCCCGACAGAACCTAATTTATCATTTATAGATAATTTACTTGATCAAGCAATTAATGAAGTTGAAATATCAAGGCATGTTAACATTTCATTACCCGCTCAATTAATTGTAAGTATATGAAGGGTATTGTACTACTGTCTTTTGTAATCTTATAAAATTATTTTTATCATAAATAAAAAAATATATCTTATGTAAATATTTAATAAAAAAATCCATATACCTCTAGTATAATTGTTTTTTCTAAATTTAATTATATACATTTTTACTGTTACATTTTAGAGAAATCAAAACGATAATATAATAGAAGAAGTGGTAAAAAAATTTATAAAAAAACCATTTATTAAGTATATTTTTTTCTATAGAAAGTGCATAACTTAATTAAAATGATTTTAAATATTACATCACAATATGGGGCAATTTACTTAAATAATTTTAGTTTCTTTTATATTTATTTTTTTCCTTTAATTATTTTTTTTATTACTTTATTTACTAGAAATTTTCTGATAAGTTTATTAATAATTTTTAATAGTACATTATATGATAAATTATTGTTTGTTTTATTTGAAAATGTGTAGGTGAGTGAGTAATATAGTTGACGTAATTTTAAAAAGTTTATTTGTGTGTATGTGTGTTTTTTTTGAATTTTCAATTATATAAAAATAATATTATTGTATGATGAAAAAAACTTTGAGAAATAATATACTATTTTTATTGTATTTTAAAGATTCCTTTAGGAGATAAAAAGTTATTTAAAAAATTTTTACCATATGCCAATAACACATAAGAATGAAAAAGCGTTAAAGTAAAGGAGATCTAAGTTAAAGTGTCATAAAATAAATTTGCATATATAAGAAATAGGATAAAGGAAAACTTTTTAGACCTTTATTTATATAAATATATATATGGCGACAGAAATATTGAAAAGGAAAGTATATTTTGGCAAATTTGTTCCACTACTATCTATTTTATTTCTTATATATATACAATATAAAACTTCAATGTATGGTCTATTTAATGATATAATGGTAGTAGTTTTGGGTACATTTTATAAAAACCATTTATAACATGTGATAAAGTTAGCTATACTATATATAACTATCATTGCAATTGCTTCTGTTTATATAATAACTTTTTTCCTTTCTAATTATTTTTTTCTTTTAAATTTTTAGATATTCATTAAAAATTTATTATGAATTGATATAGTACACATTTTTTTACAATTATCCTTTTAATTATATAATAAATTTTTGTGACATTTTTTTTAATTAAGATATTTGTACATTCTAATTTGTTTCTATTTTTCTCAGAAATATCCTTTTTTATTTTTGTCATATTTTTTCAAGATGGGGTAATAATTAAAATTAATAATTTTATAATGATTTGTCATATTAAAATATGTTTTAATTATTTATAATAAAAAATGTTCTAATTATCAAAAGTAATATCCAATGAACGCTTTAATAAATTCTAATATTTTGTAATTTTTTTACAATTATTTTGTAATAAATTATTATTAATTTGGTTTAATATAAATACAAGAAATTGTGAAAGTACAAAAAGAATTTATGAGTTTTTTATAAATACTTTCTATTTCTATACAGAAAGCTTATAAAAATCTTCAAAATTTAAGTATTTCTTTTCTATATATGCATATACTTTAGTTCTTATAGATATAAGGGAGGCTTATAGTTTGTTAGAAAAGCTGTGCATTCATTTCATTTAAATATTTAAAAATAATGTAACAGAGATTGTGATAAAGGCACACTATATAGAAAGATAGTAGATAAATATATACATATATGCAATGTATGCATATATAGTTATATACATAAATTTTACTGCGCCACAAACATCATTATAAAATATATATATTAGAAAAAGCAATGTGCTTTTGAATGTTTGAAACATCTTTTTATCCTATTTCTACTTTTCAAAAACCTTTTTTAGATTTCTATATTATTGTATAATAGTAAAAATCTTAAGATCTTATATTTATTTGTTTTATGAAATGGTTGTAATCGCTTTTTTTTGTATAATAGAAAGATAGGAAAATTCTTGGCATTTATTTCTTTATCAAATGTACAGACAGAAATGAGTATATATTTTAAGTTATATATTTTTGATAGATTACAATTGTCAAAATATTGAAATGAATTATACTAAAAAAATAAAAGATATTTATAATTTTGATTAATAATACGTTGACAATATTAAAAATTATCAATTTTTTTATTTAATCTTTGTAAAATATTATATTTTATTGAATAAGAATTGTTTGGAAATAATTAATTATTAGTAATAAATGTTTAATATATCTTATTCTTTACCTTTAATATTTATATTTCTAAGTAAAGTATTGAAAAGAATATTTTTTTACATTTATTATTTGTAAAATGATAAAAGGTTATATGAGAAATGAGTTGATAAATTTTTACCAAATAACAATAATCTATAGGATATTGGAAAAGTTTTTTTTGCCATCGATTATCATCTATTGTTCTTTTCCCCTTTAAATATTATTAAAATAAAGTTTTCTTTTTTATGTTTAACATAAAAATTAGAAATAAATTGTGTTTTCATTCAATGCTTCATTAACGATATTTATCCATTTTCTCTTTAATTTATCATTTTCTTCTAGATGGCACATACTAACACTGTAGCAACATCAGGATCCGGAGCTCCTGCCGCTGGAGGTCAAGGTGACAATAGTTTCGATTACATGTTTAAACTTCTTATTATTGGTAACTCAAGTGTTGGAAAAACTTCATTCCTTTTCCGTTATTGTGATGATAGTTTTACATCAGCCTTCGTCTCTACGGTTGGTATTGACTTTAAAGTTAAGCAAGTTGTTAAAGGAGACAAAAAAGTAAAACTCCAGATATGGGTATGTTTGTTGAAAAATTTTTTATTTTAAGGAATGACACATCTATCTGAGGGTAGAAGAGAAAAAGAATAATTAGCTAAATTTATGTTTAATCTTCTTAAGAACATTATTTAATTCAATATACCATACTGTTATTTATAAAGTCTTTTTTTGCAATTTTTTTAACGAGTTTAATTGTAGGATACTGCTGGACAGGAAAGATATCGTACCATTACAACTGCCTACTATAGAGGAGCAATGGGATTTATATTAATGTATGACATCACCAATGAAGAATCATTTAATAGTGTTCAAGATTGGTAGGTTATTTATCATATTCTTCACACATAAAAATGATATCTTATAACTTTTACAATTAAAGAAAAAAATTTAAAATAATATTATTAGTAGGGGAGTTAAAAATAAAACTAAGTAAAATACTATTTCGTCTTTTATTACATATAAGAAAATATAAATTTACTTTGTCTTTTTTAACTATTATAGACTTTCGAATAACTGGATAAAGATAGTACTATCTCTTTGTTAAATAAAAAATAAATATGCATTAATCATTTAGGGCAAAAGACATTATAAGATCCATTTTAATAATCATACTATAATTACAGGTGCACCCAAATTAAAACTTATTCATGGGAGAATGCTCAAGTTGTTCTTGTTGGTAATAAATGTGACATGGAGATGGAGAGAGTTGTCTCAACAGAACGCGGACGTCAGTTAGCCGACCAGTTAGGATTGGAATTTTTTGAGACATCCGCAAAGACAAGTCAAAATGTTAAGAATGTTTTTGATAAGTTAGTAGAAATTATTTGTAATAAAATGGCTGAAAGTTTGGATAAAAATCCAAATCAAAATCCTGAGAAAGGAATTAAAGTTGATCAACCAACAAGTCAAAAAGCTTCTGGACAACAATGTAATTGTTGAGATATAAGATTATGAAATGAGTTTTTATAGTAACAAAAATGAGTAATTATTCAAACTACAATACCATTTAATCTCACCTTATATTATAACGTTTCCCCTTATAATCTTTAAAAAAGTATATCCCATATATAGAAAATATACAGAAAAAAAAACATTTTTTAATCAGTAATTTGCGCAAACACTAAAAAAATGAACTTTTTTACTTACCGGAGTGTTGTCATAATACACTTGAACCATCACTTATCATTTTTTTAGAAAATTTTACTTCATCATTACTGATTTATGAAACTAATGACAAAAAAAAGATACTCAACTATTTTTTATTTCAAATATATTTTTACTCAACACAATTAAATTTGTACTTATTATATTTTCATTCATTGGATAATTACCAAAACAACATTCACAATATATTACGAAAATGGAATAGGGAATGAATGTTGAAAAAACAAATGTTTTTTAAATTAATGAACCAAAAAAAAGTGTATGGTAAGAAAGAAAGGAAATTTCTATATAGTACATTTTTAATCACTATTATCTGTCATAATATTTTTATTTTATATATCGTCATCTATTCATTAATGAATTTCACTTTAATTTTTGTAATGATTAAATAAAATGATGCAAACGAGGAGGCATTGTGTATTTTGTATGTAAAAGATAGTTTTAAGAATAACTTTTTCTTATTTTTACATCTTTTATAGAAAAAAATACTGTTGTTAACATCTACTTCACCATAGTGAATTAACTTTGTTGAGTGGTAAATATGATGTAACAATAAGATAAATATTTAGATTTTTGTTAAAATGAAATAAGTGAGTAAAATGAATTTTAATATACATACAATAAAATAAAAGAATACTAAAAAACATTTTATTTAAATAGTACATGAAAATAAAAAAACTTTTATAGTTAGTATTGTGTAATAGCAAATTAATACTAATCCCTTGATTTATTCAATAAAATTATACGGTATTATTATATTGACTTTATAATAAATATCACTTTGTTATTAGGACATTAAAATAAATCTTTATTAAAATATATTTTTAAATCAAAATATTAATGATTATTTTACAGTAAATAGGAAACTATTATATAACAATTTTATTACCTATTTTTTGATCATTATATAATCTTTATTTAATAAGTTTTTAAAATGAACATTATTTGGAGCCCAAAGCTCTCTCTTAAGTCACGAAAATTATTTTTATTTTATCATATATGACAAAAAAATGAAAATTTAATTCCTATATAATATTTATGATATATCGAATTTTATTTTGCTATTTGTTTAAAGTTACATGGTGTAAAGTAATATATTTAAATATAAACGCAAAGACTTTTTTGATCATGTTGATTTTATCTTATTCAATTATCTCTTTTAAAAATAAATAATTTAAGGTAAATCACAGTAAAACGAAGTGGTTTATAAACTATGGTTGCTAATTATATTTTACAATTTTTCTTTAATATTTTACATTTTGATTCACAAATCTATGAATAAATTAATATAAATTAAACATGAAAGATTGAAATATCATAATAATATCATCCTAAATTGAATATATTTATGTTGTAAAACAATTTATGTTAACATTATTTTTATGTATCATACTTTTAAACATAATTTGACACCAAGATTTATATTAAATAATATTTTGATTTTAAAAAAAATATCGTCTTATAAGTATATTTATAAGGAGGTTTTTTGTAAATGGTAATTTAAAATTATGACATAAATACCTCCTACTTTTATTAATTTATTCAACACTAAAGAAACTCATAATACATTAATGAACTTTTAGAATAAAAATATATTTACATTTAGATTTAATTGAAATTTTGTTTACTTTTAGTTAGTTGTTACTTCTAAAAAATATAATTCTTAAAGTTTTTCTACATTTTAATATGATATCATTTAAACTTTTAATGTTTGCTTTTTTTAGCAATTAAAAAAGATAATACTGAATATGATTTTAATTATTATGATTTAATCTCTAGAATCTAACATAATATTTTAATCTTCTTCCGATCAAATTTAAAATCCTTTTTTTAAATATACATATTGTAAATAAATTTTTATATTATTATAAATCTCTTTTTAAATCAGACTATAATTTTTTCACTTTTGTGTTTAAATCGGAAGAAATGCAATCATGGATAATCAATCATGTAGTAAAATCGAAGTAAACTCAGATTCAGAATTAAAGTATACAACAAGTACAAATGACATTATATTTAAAAACAATTGTTTACAAAATATTCCTTTGGATGAACCGAAAATTGAAGAGACTAAGATGAAAAAAAGAAATACAAATTTGGAGATTTATTTAAATAAGGTAAAAAATTTTTATAATGAGAGAAAAAAAACATTTCGTTGCATTTTTTACTCTATTACATTAATACTCTATCATGTATACCTTGTATTTGCTGTTTTGAATGATGCAAAAAAAGCTAAAGCAATTTTAATTACAACAGGAATCTTTTGGTTTATTTTTTTATTTTTTATTATAAAAAATTATATTTTGATAAATGCTAGGAACATAAAGTTATGTCATGGACAAAATTTAACTTTCCATTTAGAAAAAAGGCATGAATTATGGGGAAAATATGGGAGAAATTTTAAAATTCAATGTATATTTTATTCAATAATATTTATTGGTATTGCAATATTCATTGAAAGAGATACTAAAAATGATAGATCAAGATTACAAGGCTTATTTGGTTTAGTATTTTTTATTTTATCGATGTTTATTTTTTCAAAATCAAGAAAAAATGTATGTACTTTTTGCTTATATTTCAATACAATTTATTTTTTAGATAAATTGGTTTACTGTTATTAATGGATATCTTGTACAATTCTTTATGGCTTTATTTGTATTAAAAGTTGATTTTGGGATAGCAATCTTAAATAAAATATCAAATGAAATTATTAAATTCTTAAGTTCAACATATGCTGGTACAGATTTTGTTTACGGACATCTATCGTCACCACCCAAAATATGTGGAATAAATGAAGTATTCATTTTTAAAATCCTTCAAGTACTAATATTTTTTAATGCTGTTGTTGTGATACTTAATTATTTTAATATTATACCAATAATTTTAAAATATATATCAGGAGTTATACGCTTAGTTCTTGGAATCTCCTCAGTAGAATCTTTTAATGCCTGTGCTTGTGTTTTACTTGGGATGACTGAAGGTCCAATTTTAATAAAAAATTACATACCAAAAATGACGTTATCAGAGCTTCATACATTATGTAGCAGTGGTTTTGCATGTATTGCTGGATCATTATTCGCAGCATATATAAGTTTAGGTGCTTGTCCAGTTTATTTAATTACCTCATCATTATTAAGTGCTCCTGGATCTATAGCTGCTTCAAAATTATTATATCCCGAGACAGAAGAGTCTGTTTTACAGAAAGAAAAAGATATAAATATTGAGGAAGAGAAAGGAAATTTATTGGAAAAAGTTAGTACTGAGGCAATTATTGCTGCAGGATGGATTGCTGCTATTGGAGCTAATTTAATTGTCTTCTTAGCACTATTATTTTTTTTAGATAATTCAATACAATATTTTGGTGATCTTGTTGGTATTAAAGATATTTCATTTTCCTTATTATTAGGTTATGCATTTTATCCATTAGCTTACCTTATGGGAGTATCAGATGGATCAGAGAATATATTAGGTGTAGCAAAATTAATGGGTACAAAAACATTTTTAAATGAATTTATTGCATATCGAAAACTTGGTGAAATGGTATCAATAAAACCATCAATATTGACAGAGAAATCTGCAATGATTGCGACATTCGCTTTATGTGGTTTTTCTAATATTAGTTCAATAGGTATTCAATTAGCTGTTCTTGGGAGTATGGCTCCAAGTAGAAAAGTAGATTTAGCTAAAATTATTGTTCGATCATTAGTAACAGGATCTATATCTACATTTTGGACCGCAACGTTAGCAGGTATATTTAAGATCATATTTACTACTATAAAGAAAATAATTATAAATATTGTATTTAGGTATTATTATTGGAAATCCAACTATTTGTAAGCCTGCGGCACATAATAGCGAATGTCTTGATATTGAAAAAGCTATTGATTTTATGAAAAATTATTAAAAACAATATTTTTTTAATAAATTTTATCAAATAAATGGTTCAAACATTTTGGAGAAAAAAAAGATAACATTAAATTTATTAAAAAAGTCCTTGTAGAAAATTATTCCATGCTTTTGATTGTTGTTTTATAAAATTTTAAAATTGAGAGTCAATTAGTATTTTTATTTAAAAAGTGCTTATATACAGCAAAATAATTTTTTTAAAATCACATAAAATTAGTACCATTGTATAGATCGTGGAATTTTACATTGTAATTTATCAAAAGTTTTCAAATTGTAATGTTAAAATCATTGAAAAAATTTGTCGAAAATAAAAATAATTTTGTTTGTTTTCAATACTTTTGGAAAAAGAACTCATGTATTATGACATAATTGTGAGAATCATATGAATCTCTAAATAAAATTATATGAAATTAGATTAAGTCGATAAAACATGAAGCTTTACATCGGAATGTTTTATTTCTCGAGAAGTACAATGTTAAAATTATGAGAAAACAATAAAATCAAAAAAGTAATTTGTTTCTTTATATCAATTTTATCAAGAACAAAAATATTATTATCAAAAAGTTAGTCTTTAGAAGTTTATGAAACTTGCTAAATCAATATTATATGAAGTTACATATTTGAATTTATCAATAGTATTACATGCATAATACAAAATTTTTGAGATATGCTTCAAAAGATAAGGAAATATTGATATTGATTTATTTTCAAATTTAAAAAAAATCCATGTCTCAAAAAAATTACAATCAAAATCAGTTAGAGTTAGTTTTATTCGATAGATCATAAAGTTTTACGTTAGAATGAATGACCAATTTAGAAGTTCAATGTTAAAATAATTAAAATCAATAATAAACTAAAAATAGTAATATTTTTACATATAACAGTTTTTTATAACAAAAATATTAATATCAAAAGAATTGGGTCGTTAGAATCCCATAAAGTTAGTTCCATTCAATAAACTATAAAGTTTTAAGTTAGAATTAATAATTCTTCCTTTGTGTGTAATAAAAAATTCTCGAGACATGTTTTAAAAACTTTATATCAGATTTTTTTAAAACTTTTAACAAGAAAAATATATATCAAGAAAGAATAATCAGAATTGCCTAAATTTGTTTCCGTTCAACAGACCATGGAGTTTTACTTTGAAAATTACGAGTGGTTACAGAACTTTAATAGTAAAATTTTAAGAAATGCATTAAAAATTAATCAAAATTTAGCCTATTTTTAATACATATTTACAGAAGATTTAATATTTAATGAAATAATTATCATAACCTTACGAATTCATGCATAAAATTGGATTAAATAGATAGTACATAAGAAATTATCTCAGAATCATACAATCTACAAACAACAAAAGTAGCCCAATATTAAATTTTTTTTTATTGTATGACAAGAAATATAGATTTTAAGCTAATGACATGAGTTTAGTTAGGAAAGGGTGGTATAATTATATAGTCCTTGGTTTTTTTAAAGGATTTAAATAAACCCACTACTTTATTGGTAAAATTGACATTTAGTAAGAAAAATTTTGGGCTTAGTGACTTATTCTTTCTAAAATGGAAATATTCTGTGATTACCCCTTCCTTCTGAAACTTGTTATATAGCAAGTTTCAAAAGTGAAACTTTCCTAGGTTGTGGAAATACCACTATTAGGAAGTTATTCAACATTAAGTTGATTCCCTAGCTTTACTAACAGGCTAGTAGATAGGACCCGGTAATAGAGCAAAATGCCACAAGAATCGTCGTATTAAAATATGCGGAAGTTGTCTTTGGATCTAATGAGCTTGTGGATTGAGTAGTAAGCCTTCGTAAAATGAGTTGATAGGTGAGACGTAGGAAATGCCATCAGGGCAAAAAACAATAGTAATTGTTGTTTTAAACGATGCAAAAGTCTTAGAACAAACTAAAACTATAAAACTGAGTTGTAAAAGTCCATAGTAAGGCAGGTAGGTGTGAAGAAGATATTGCAGATACAATAGGTTCCTAAGGAAACATTGTTCCAAACAACGTTGAAGCTGTCCTGGGAACCGACAAAGCTTGTTGAATTGGTTGTAGAATTTTTAGTGATTTTTTAACTGACGACTACCAAAAGGACAATATTCTTCATATTAGGCTTGCTATAAATGATTTATGTGTCAATCTATAAACCAGTAACTTGATTCTTACTATCTTTTAAGATGTTTGGTAGTTGAACATTAAGAGTTACCAAGGAAATTATTCTTTTAAGAAGAAGATGCTTTTAGGTGATTCGTAAGCCATTTTTGAAGCAAATATACTGTTAATTAATAATTATTATTCTATTTACATTTCTTGAGCACAGTAGTAGAATTCTTAATAAGAAAAATAGTATTATTGAGATAATAAATATTTGATATAACACTATGTTCATTTGATCTATAGTAAAGTGACTTGCTTATGACTCCCTTAAAATTTTATACTAATATTATAGTTCGTTAAAAGAATATAAATTCGAGATTACACTTATTTTACGGATAAAAAGCCTTAAAAAATTTGCATTAATTTATCCATGTGATTGTTTTTTAAAGCTTTTAATATATTTAATCAACACATTAATAAATTTATTTTAAAGATTTTTAATAATTAAATATTAGCTATGCATTTTTTGATATATCCTTGCACAATTACATTTTTTACATTCGTATTATTCTTATCAAGTTTTTAGGACATTCTAACTTTAACTTTATAGATTTACAAATTTTTTATTTGCTTGTTTTATTCTTAAGCATCTCAGATTTTTCTTCTATAACTTGTTGTTCTAAATTTTTAGTTACCGCAGCATTAAATTGATACAATCCAATTAATGGGAAAATAAATAAAATTCCTATGAAACAGTAACAGAAAGTTGACCCCATTAACCAAAATACTAAAAACAAATAAAACAATAATATAATATTAATTTTTACTAACTTGATGATGTAAAAATGGGACCTATAGCTCTTGCTAATGCTCCTAGACTTCGAAATACTCCCATTGTTGTTCCTTTATTTGAATCCGAACACATTTCAGCAACCATTGATGTTAAGCATGGGACGATAAAGGCAGATGCTAAAAAGTTATTAATTAATTACCTAATTATTTATATGTTACCAATAGAATACATAGTTAAACCAATTCCGAAACCAACCATGTTATTGGAGAGGGCAATTACTACATAAGATGGGATTATAATCAATATTGCAATGAGAACTGTTTTTAATTGCCTTTCACTTGGTATCCTCCTTAATATCCCACCTGAAAAAGATAAATTAAACGAAAAATTTAGGAAAACTTTCTAACCCTGTAAAATAATCATCAAAATACCAATATAAAAGTACATCTTTCCTTGGTCACTAGACGTAAAAGAAAACTTTTGATGCGTTAAAAATGACAATGTAAATTCTAAACCGGAATAAAAAAATAAATACATAAAATAGGATCCACTTAAATTTTTAATATTTTCATGTTTCTCCTTACTAACACTTCCAACAATAGCTTCATAATTAAACAATGATTTTGGATTAACATATAAAACAACTTTTTGATATATGTGATTTATTTTTTGTTTTCTAATTATTAAAGTTTCTTTTAAAAATATTACAACAATAACTAGTTCTATAACTGATGTGATAACAGAAAAAATTGCTACCGGTATATCTTTTCTTGTATTCATTGTTGCCGTTGAAAGTATTGCTCCAATTAATGGTCCAATGATGAAACCAACAGAAAATGCAATACCAATTAAAGCAATACCTTTAACTTTTTTTTTACTGTCACAAATATCGGCCGCGATTGCAATACTTATTGAGGTACTAGCTTTAGTCAAACCACCAACAACACGTGATAAAAAGAATATTGTAAAAGAATCAGCAAAATACCAAAGAATGTATGATATTAAAGAACCAATTATTGAAATAATTAATATAGGTTTGCGACCGTAAACATCAGAAAGTCCTCCAAATAATGGAAAACAAAAAAATTGTAATAATGAGTACAGAAATCCTAAGAAACCACCATATAATACTAAATTGTATCTTGAATCACTTGGAATGTGTAGAAAATCTTGTAAAAGGGTTATTGAAGTATTCATGTATTTAAGAAGAAGATCCTTTTAAATTAAAAAACAAATGTAAGTTTGTATTTAGGTTATTTAGACTTACATTATCATTTGTAACTGAATATTTCTCAAAGATTGATGGAAATAATGGTAATATTGAAGCAAAAGCAATAAGATCAAGAGTTAATATTATAGTTAAAATAGCCAATGACTTATTTTCCTCCGATTTATTCATACTATCACTAGACATTATGTCAAAATAAATAAAAATTTTTTATAGTAAAATTTATTATTTTTATATATTTAATCTGAAAGTATATTTTTGTATTTTTATCTATTATTGGTAAAAGGAAGTTTACTTTTAAAGAAAGAAACAATTTTTACTATTTTAAACAACTTTAGTGAAAATCTAGTAGCTAAACAAATAGATTAATAATGTGAAATGATGAAACATAAAGAAAATAATTAGATAAACTAGAATATTAATTGAACATGCTTTTGTTTACCAATATAAAATGTACATTTAATGGAAATTAAATAAATATTAATTAAAGAAACTCTTATTAATATATTACCTCTTAATAATATATTGGAATAATTAAACAAATATGGTATATTCCAACAATTGTAGTAATGAAAAGAAATCAATTGGTTTGATTTCTCCATAACAAAATATAAATTTTGTGTAGATGAAAAAATATATTATTAATAATTTTAGTAAAAAATATATATGTTAATTGACGTAAACTTTCATATAAAATGACAATAATTAGTGACGACAAAGTATAAAGTAATTATAAACTTTTGTATATTAAATGTTATTGAATTGCTTATTTTTAATGTATTATATGTAGATATTTATTTTAATCGTAAATTTTTCTTAAATTATATATTAATAATATATATTGTAATGATGAATGTTAAAATAAAATTATTATAATTTACAATAATAATTATAGTTTCTTTAAATAAAATTTATGTAAAATAATGTAGAAATTCAATATCATTTTATTTAAGATTAATTGAAAATTGATTATATGATTGGATATACACATAAATTTTAGAAGTATTGAGATAATATAGTTTAGATGAATAAAATTTTACATGAGAGAAAGGAAATTAAAGAGGATATACATACATATGAAGATAATAATCACAGAAATGCATACATTATTGTACTATATGTAACATTTGATATATAGAATATAAAATTTTGATATTTGTTGAACTGTTTTGAAGGTTGTTTTGATTTTGCCTTTTCAAATATATAAAAATGTAAAAAGTATATTGGTTTGTCATTGTGAACAAGTTTTTTTAATCATTTTTATTATTTATATATTAACTGTATATTCCTTAATTTCAATTAACATTAAAAATGACATAATATTATACTATTTTTTTGAAATGCATTTAAGTAGAAATAAATTTTACAGATGATTAAAATACACTTCATCTTTTTATTTTTTCTCATCTTCAAATCTTGAAGAGATATTTTTAAAAAGAATGCACTTTAGAAATGACTCGTATTTAAAAGAAAATCTACAACAAATATTAATTTTTTTTTTCCAAACAAACAAACTTAATATTTTTACATTTAATAATTCTTTAATTTAGTAATAAATTTCATTAAGATTAAACATGTTTACTATATAGAAGTCGTCTGTAATTCTGTTTTTTTTTCAATTACTTTTCCATTATGAATGATAATAATTTTTTGAAAAATTACCAAAAAAACTTTAAAAGCACTTATAATTTAAAGAAGAAGTTAGTTTATTATTATTGATTATTGATAAGTTGTTTTTATATATTTTATATTTTACATTATGCTCTAATATAAATATACTAATGTTATATATTGGTTGTTTGGTTAAAATAAAAAAAAACTGATTTTAAAAGTTAAAAATTCTTTTTATAAACAAAAATGATTATTTTCCACTCTCTTTTTGTAAAATTAGTCTTTAAAGATATAAATATTTTATAAGTTTTTACCATAATAATTATATTATATACAAGAAAATAACTACGGATAACATTAATACATAATAAATGTATAGTTACATTAAATTGCTTAATGATTTCTCAAAATTATTTAAGAAGCCTTTCTAATGCTCCTTCCTTTCAATATTTCTCCCTTTGACTTCTCAATACACTTTATTATGTGAATCTTTTAATTTAATGGTTTTATTTTCTCATATTTCATGCATTGAAATCAAAGTTTATCAAGAAAATATCATTTGTTATAAAAAGTGTCTTGTATATAAAACTACTTATATAATTTTTACTCTCAAAAATATTATTTTCAATAACTTTTTGAAATATGTCTTGAAATATAACTCCTCTTTGTAGAGAATCATTTTTATATTATATTGAATGAATTCTATTTGTCATTATTCTAACAGAATTATTTTATATGAAATTAAACTACTAGAAAATTTTATTAGCAATTTTCTTTTTGAAAAAGTATTTTATACTTTTGAAAGACAATTACTTTGTCAATTTTGCCTATACTCTATATAACTGTTATTATATATGTCTTAAAATATTATATATGAAGTTGTCAAAATATGTCTTAATAATAAGAAGCCTTTTTAGTATACTAATCATTTTATTCCAGAATCTTCCTTCTATAATTTTATTGTATACTTATTTTAAATCTCTAAATGTCAATATCATTTCTTTAGAACTTAATTCTGAACCAAACCTTATCTGTTTATTTTTCTCTCCTTTATGCGCACCCTATCAATGTTTATTTGAAGGAAAAGAAGAAGCAACAAATACTAATAAGTAACAATACAATGTTATATATACATTTATTGTTCTCAATTACCATTAAGTTTAATTGTATTATCAAATTGAAATAATTAATTTTTTTCATTAAAGATACCCAAAAATTCATTAAAGCACATCTTGTTTCAACAGTATTAATTCTTTACCTCCTCTGAAAACCTTCAATCAAAGTGTTTCTAGTATTGTTTATTTAATGATTTATATATTGATCATCAATTAAAGCTGTTAACTTGAATATAATTTCAACAATCACTATCTCATTTGTATAAACTATCTTATATTAAAAAATATTTAACCTTTCATATTTTTAATCAAACATAAATAATATGAGAAAACTTCATAAATTATACATTACTTTTGTCTTTGTCAATGTAATTTTAAAGTTTAACTTTTAAAATAATATACACTTTTCTTTATTTTAAAAAATTATACATTTTCGCCATTCTCACATAACCAACTTTATGATTAAAATTTATTTGAATGTGGAATGGTAAAAAATGTAAACAAGGCAATATATGTATTTATTTAATTACAAATTAACTTTTACTATACAATGTATTCATAAACTTTTCTTTCTTCAAACATTCACTTTTCCTTTACCACTTATAGCATTAACATTTTTGTCACAATTTTCTTTTTATCACTGGAAAAATTTTTTTATATATTATCATTTACTATCAAAAAATTTTTTCTCCTATCCAGTGTAAAGGAAAAATATAACGTTATTTTTTCTTCTACTAAGTTAAAAATTATTAATGTTCTGGCCGATTAAAAAAATCCTCATATTATTAACAATTTATTAAAGAATCCTTAGCATTTGTCTTATGATATCGTATTTATTACACAATCCATAACAATGTTAATATTGTAATTAATCACCCATAACTTTGCATATATTAATAGATTTTTTTAAACAATTATCTACTCTTTTTATTGATTAATCTTTAAGCATATATCTACATAAAAACTATATAATAATTGAACATTTTTAAGTCTTTATTAATAAAAGTAAGCTATATCATATTCTACACATATCTCACTATAATACTATAAAAACTTTGCTTCCTCTTTCATATTTTTATCCTCTTTATATAATACCTAAACATATCATTTATCGTTCACCTATTTATACATATCATTTATGATACATTTTATTAAAAAGATAATCTAATTTTAGATGAAACTTCATAAAGATTTATCATATATATCGTAAAATCAATTAGCATCTTTTCGATCTTTCTAAGTATATTTTTATACCTTTGCTTTATTAAAATAGTAATCATAAGTATGTATGATAAGGAAATGATTTATTATGCCATTTTGTTTAAATAACTTATGAATATTTGACGTATGATATATTATGAGATATTTCCAGCTGATATAATTTTAGTAACAATTTTTTATTTAAATTTATTTTCTTAAATATATATTTCAATTTTATCTAGTACACTATAAAACAAAGTTTATTGTCATTACTATTAAAAAGGTTAATTTACTACTAGATGAAACAAAATATCACTAGGTGAATTTATTTCACTAATTTTACATTAAATTATTATAATTTAAATTGACATACATATACTTATTTTATACACATGATAAAATTATGTTTATATTTAAAAACAAACAATAATATTATTATTTTTAGTTATTATTTATAAAAAAAACTGTTATATATATGAATATTAATCATAAAACGTTCCTTGCCTTGTGTGAAGAAGGCAATTATGAGGAAGTTCAAAAAATTTTAAATGGAAGAAATAAAAATAATTTTTTCCGTTTTCTGAGGTAATATTTTATTTTGTTACTTTAATATTTTTTGTTTTTCTCCAGGAGAATATTTAAAAAAAGTAATGGATGTAATTTAAGTAAAATTATAGACCCTAAGAATGAATATACTCCATTACATTATGGTGTATTGGGAAATAATTTTAATTTAGTTAAAATATTACTAGAAAATGACCCCTCTTTAGTTTATGGGAGCGACGTAAAAGGATCTTATCCAATTTCTTTGGCAGCATACAATGGGTACTATGATATTGTTGAATTATTATTAGAAAAAGATGTAAAAATGGTTAATTTTGCCAATAATGCTAAAGATACCCCTCTTCACTTGGCATCAATGAACGGACATGTTAAGGTTGTCTCTCTCCTTCTAAATAGGCATTGTGATACAAAAATTAAGAATGCAAGACAGGAGACAGCTTTAGATGTTGCTTGCAAATACGGACACGTCCAAGTTTGTCAAATTCTTATCGTTCATTGCCCTGAATTTGTTATTCAATCTAAAGTAGATAGTCATAGTGCTGAGGCCGGAAATAATGATATTAAAAACATGTACCCACTTCATATTTGTGCACAAAATGGCCATAATAAATGTTTAAATTATTTATGTGAGTCAGGATTTGATGTAAATCATACACTCAAAGAAGGAACAGCGTTACATGCAGCAGCTGTATATGGGCATATAAATTGTATATTTATTTTACTTAAACATGGAGTTGATACTAAAATATTAAATGAAAGAGGATGTGATGTTATTAGAGAATTAGATAATCATATTAATCATCGTGGAACTAATATTACACAAGTAATGGAAAATAAAGAAATTTGGATGGAGGCGAAAAATATTATTGAAAGTTTTAATAAAGGAGTTTCCGTTGCGGTACTTGAAATGTCACAGAACATGAATAATAATAATAAAATTTGGATGAAAGTTCCTCATAATTCTAATGTTAAAGGTACTGAAAATAATAATACTGTAGAATTTGAAGAAATTGTTGGAAAGAAACCTTTAGTAAATTTTGATCAACAATTTCAAAATGAGCTAAAAGAAAAGTTAGAGAAAAGGCAGGCTAAGGCTAATGATCTTCAAGAAATTTATAAGCAATTGTCATCTGTAAATAAGTCAAATGATAGTTTACTTAATAAAAATGAAACATTATCTAAACATGATCAATATAAGATTACACTTGAAAAACCACCAATCTCACCAACATCATCTCTCAAAAGTAACGGTAGTGGTTCAAAAAAAAGTAACGTTAAAACAATTAACAAATTGTCAGTTGATGAAAAGAATATTAATAAACAATTTACTACTCCTACTGAAAAGATCACAAATCATCCAATAGTAAAAGATATTTCAAAAATAACAACAACGACAATAATAAAAACAAAAAATAATAATGATGGAGGAACAAAATCTTATGATAATGTTCCACAGGTTGTTGTGGATGCACAACAATTAATTAATTGTCATTTAAAAAAAGATGAAAAAGATAATGAAAGGAGGGACGAAACGATGATATCTTCTACAATTAATAAATTTCCAAAGACAAAAGAAGAGGTTTATGAATTAGTTAATGATATTAAAAAAAATGAAATGATAAAGATGAAGGAGGAAGAGGAAAGGAAAAATTTAAATAGTGAAGAAAATAAAATTGATGGAACTTTAAGATATGATAATTTAGGTGACGTATGGAAGGATATTGAGGTGAATAAAGAAAAAAATATTATTATTGATGATAAAAAACATAATAATACAATGAGTGGAGAGGATATTAATAATTGTTGCAAAGAAATTAGTCCTAAAATAAGAACTTTACCCTGTAAAAAAGTTACATTTGAGGAGATAGAAAAAAAAGATGAAAGGAAGGAGGAGGTGGCGACGAAAGGTAATGATATAATAGTAAGTACCAGTGTTTGATGATAAAACATATAACTAGATTAGAAAAATATATAATTTGATTGATATTAACAATTTAACTTGTCAGAATATTAAATGATTATAATAACTTATTTTATTTTAACTATTAAACCTACAACTTTCAATATTATTTTCTTACATTAATATATAAATAAATAATTTAATTTTTTTATTGTTTTTTTTTCTTTTTCTTTGATATATATTTTATATTTAAATGACAGAGTATGATGTTGGCTTTATATATACTTCACTATATTGTTGTGTTCCTCTCCAAGCACCCAATTACTATTTGTTTTTTTATCCACCCTACAATATATTAGAACATACCCAGTGTATCTTGGGAAGTATCTTGAGGAATAGACAATTTCTAGAATATGATATGTCATTTTGTACCATTATCTTATTGATATATATATATAAACATTCTTTCCAACTTTATTTTTTTATCTCATCCAAAAACAACATAATGTTATATTAAAAAATGAAATTTTAAACATTTTGATAAGGTATAACAGTATATAAATGTTTAATATTTTATATGTTTATTTTAACTTATTTAACATGTTTGATAATAATTTTTTTATTATTTGTTACTACTCAATATATTATATAAAATTTGATACACGTTATCAATGTATTTTTATTCATCCATGCATTAAAAATATTGCATTATGATTTAATACATATTAAAATATATAAGACAACTAGTAATTACATGTAGCATTTATAATAAGGGGCATCTTCAGATGCTATTCGTTTATCTTTTCTTTTTCTTAGTTATTTTACATACTCAATATTATAATCTTCAAATTATTTATTATTCAAATGCATTGATAAAGTTAGAAATTTTTGCTTTCAATTAACATAATTGTTTGGTTGAGGTATAGTGTTGTTATATACAACAAAACTCTACAACCCATAATGTAATTTTTTTATAATTCTAATTTTTTGACATCTTGAAACTATAAAATTATTCTTTCTCTGCCTATCTCATATATATATTTACAATGTTTTAACATTCATATTTATATAATGTTGGAATTAATAGGAAATGTGTTTATGTGACACCCGATGATTTACTATTTCTAGTCAGCTTACATATATATAAATGTATACTTTAATATAACCCTACTATCTATATACCATTCCAGTTAATTTTTAATATCATTTTATAAAATAATAAAAAAAATTCTATCGCTTTAATTGTCTATACAAAAGGTTAATGATAACCTTTTACAATCATATTAAACAATTTTCTCATCTTAGATTGTTCATATACTTTTAATATAAAATATATACTTTTTAATTTTAACATCATCCTAAACTATTAAACATACATAATTTGCTTTCAATTTAAATTGTATCTAATTATAAATTCCATTAATCACTACACTATAAATATTTTATATATTTAATTTTTTTAAATAATATATAATCAGTAGCTATTTAGATAGACAGTAGAAAACTAATTAAACATCCATTTATCTAAATACTTCTTTTTTAACAGTTTTCTTGCCATTTATAATACAACTGTCATTTATGTTTCACGTTTACAAACATAAATGTATCTTAAAAATAGATGAATTATGGGAAGTTTTCTCAAGAATAATATAAGGTAATATTTATTCTAACATTTTATTTTTTTATTTTTATCCTTCTAATATATATACATATATTTAGACATATTTGTAACATTTCTATTATTATATGAAATATGCCTCTATCTCTCATACTACACTGAATCTTACATTTTTCTGTTTATCAATCTTTTTATGTATAAATGTTTGCTTCCAATAAATAACATTCTTTTCTTGTTAAATAAAGTAGATATTACTACTTTTTTCATTTTCTACTTCCATAAACCCTTATAATTTCCCTTTTTTTTCTAATGGTTTATTTAATTAAATTATTAATTATAAATGTAATATTAAATTACTTACCATAGTAATATAGGGCAATACGGAAGCATGTAAGTTGGGGTATTTAATTAATATATATGTACATATTTTGGAGTACATTAAATTGTCAATGTTTAACCAGATAATTAACTGTGGCATACTATAGTACTAACAATTTTAAATATATTTTTATAGCTTTATATCAAGATTTTTATGTATATTCTTCTATATATAATTTTTTATCTATATAACCCATATGATGCGGACATAAATTTATTATATCAATAAATATAAATTATTTTTAAAATAATTTATTATTAAAAATTAAGTAATTTTTCTTTTTAGATTGACATAGCTGCCTATTCATTAAATTTATTTACTATTTACATTTTTATATATATATTTTTACAAGAGTAGGAAGTTTTTTGTAATAAAAATTATGGATGCACAAAAAGAATTCCAATCTGCAATTAATAATAATAAAACTACAAATATAAAAAATCAAGAAAAAAAGAGTGGACAAGATAATAGAACTGGTGGAAATAATACTATTAATAAGAATAAGAATAATAATTACAATTATAAATCTAATAACAATAAGACGCAAAATAAGATTAAATATCAAAATAATAAACCATCCCCAAAAAATGGTATTAAAAACGTGGAAGGACCAAGAAAGAAACCACATATTGAGGTCATTCCATCAAAACCTTTAAATAGGGGTGGTTTTCCATCACAACCAGACGGGTTAATTGATAGAATTGAATTTTATCAAACTCCAACGTTAAACTTAGAAATTGCCTATTTTAATCCAGATGTCGTTCGCAGCGGAATATTTGGACCTCATAATCCACATCTCAAACCTGGGCAAGTAAATACCAAAGCAATTCAAGATTACCAAAGAAAATTTAATAAACCTCCACCACCTCATGTTTATACAGGTAATTTTATTCCAATTGAACCTGTTACAATTCTACCACATCCAAATTTGATGTTTAATAATTTCAATTGTCATCCATTACAAGGAGGTCCACCACCGCCACAACCACAAAATATGTGTAAACAATTACCACCACCACGTTATGGAGTTATGCCAAAGTATGGTGGTAATGATATATTACCGGTCAAAAATAATCATTCTATGAATAGAAATTCAACGTATAATCAAAATACCTATAGCAAAAATATGAATCGCAACAGGAATGGTTATAATAATAATTATGATGGAAATAAAGGTAAACAACAGCTAATTCCACAACAACGAAAAGGAGGTAATTATAATAATAAAAGGGTTTCAAACACTAATATAACTATGTCAAATCAATTTAATAATATGAGTATTGTAGAAAATAATGAAAATAAAGAAAAAAGAAATCAAAATTGTATGGTAAAAGTTAATGAGAAGGAGATAATTGATGACGGTGCCTTAAAAGAACAAATTAAGAAGCAAATCGAGTATTACTTTTCAGAGGATAATCTTATTAAAGATCTTTACATTAGACAATTGATGAAGGATTCAGGTGAGAAAGGATTTGTTATGATTGAAGACATATTAAATTTTAATAAGATAAAAATTTTAACAAAATCATTTCCAAATCCTCATGAGACATTGATAGAAGTATTGAAGGATAGTAAAAAACTTGTATTATCCAATGATAAATTAAAAATAAGACCAGGAACAAGTGTGTTGGATCAATTAAATAATTTATCCTTTATTTAAGAATTGGAAAAAATGAGATGGAAAGGATAAAAATAAAAGAAATATATTTATTTATATTTATAAGCAATTATTATTATTTTTTTACAAAAAGATGTTTTATCAACCTATGATTAAAAATTTTCATGGATAGATTTTTAAATTTTGATTTGCATTTTTTTCCAATAATGATAGAGTTAGTATTAATAAAATTTAGTTAAAATTTTGTTATTAATTTTACACAAATTTATTATTAATTTAAAAATTTGTATAATTGTTCGTTTTTCTTAACTTTATATCACAATTAACACTAAAACACTTTTTATACTAAATTATAAAATTATTAACAACCTGCAATTTCAAAATTTTAAGTGGTAATGTTTCAGGGTGTCTCAAAGTATAGACCTTCTTATAGTAACATAACAACTTTTTTAATATTGTGAGTTTTATGATATTATGGTTATCTACTGACTCAACCTATTATCTGTTAAGTAACAAAAGATCCATGGAAAGTTTACATAGATTTAGATCAGAGTTTGTTTTGCAACTTAAAATATTGAATTATAATTCTGCCAACAAATTCTAAGTGTATCAGTATTTTGATTATCTAACGATATTTTACATCTTCTTTTTAATTCTATGAATATCTACATTGAATTTTAAAAAATTTAGATCTATTCTTTAGATCGTAAATAAATATATCAGAATCTGACAACAATAAATTATAATGGAGGATTTATCATGGAATAAGTTAGCTTATGATTAAATATATGGTGCTATGAATATCACACAAAAGAAAAGCTACTGAAATTATTTCCTTTTCGTAGTTTACAGTTTAAATATTTTTAAAATAATTAACATTGTAATTATTTATTAGATGCAAATTTTTATTCTTTATTAAATCTATTATTTTATAATATACTGTAATACATTTACGTATAGACAATAGATATAGAGATGTAATTAAACTTTTTTCCTCAATATATTATTTGCTAACAAGGTTATCATAAAATATAAAAAATTGCAAATTCAAAGATGTGTCACACCGGTAAGATGACCGGATTTTATGCTTTTTCGCGCATTTTGGCGGGAGGAGGAGCATTTTTATATCTTTAGGGCGCACCGTAAAAGTGATATTCAAACATTTTGTATTGTTATTTTTATTAAAAATTATGTATTATGCTTTTTTAAAAATTTAAAAATTTCAATTTTAAAGGTGGTTTTCACCTCAAAAAATACCCAAAAATGGCACTTTTTGGGACTTTGCAGAGGCTACCACGAATTTTCAAAAAATATGAGATAGGTCTCATTCGATTCCTAAACTTCTTATCTACAACATATTTTTTTTTCAAAGGAGGTTTTATGGCTCGGAAAAAAGTTATGAGGCAAAAAGTAAGTTTACCTCAAAAGATACCAAATTTTACTGTAAAAATGATAAAAAATTAATTGTTAAAGTTATAAAACATACTTAAAATTAAAAATATATATTATAAAACTTTTGAAGAATGCAAACAAATAAAAAAGCAAACATTAAACATGTAAAAAATGCCAACAGGCTCTTTATCAAAACAAAGTGATTTTTGACTAAAAATGCTAAAAATTGTTAGCTATAAAGGCATAAACAATTAATTTTTCTTAACTATTTGATTTATTTACCTATCTCAATATGCCTAGAAAAATAAAATTTGCTTTATTAAGATTTAAAACTAGCTGTCTCAATTTAAATATGCTAATGTACAAACAAAAAAAAGAAATGAACTTTCTAAAAGCCTTAGGATCTTTTATATAAGATGTAATTATGCACTACTGATGAATTAACAAAATGTTTTGAATATCTATATTGAAAGTTTGAAGAATCTCTACAAGAATTCAACTGTTACTAGAGAATTTAATATATTGCTAAAATATTACATATTTGGTTGATCATTTGGTTGAATTTATTGGTAATTATGGGACTTTTTGTTATTTCAGTGAGCAAGACACTAAAAGTTTTTATACTTGGCTTAAGAATTACTCAAATTTTTTTCATTATATAACTTATAATACCACAAAACAATGAAAAAAAAGTTTTTTTAGTGAGAACAACGAATAATTGTCATGACTTTAAAAATTGGTAATATTTTTAGAATTTTTTCATTTTTTTTTACTTTTTTATACTAATTATTTAAAATTATGTAAAAATACTAAAAAAAATTATGTAAAAATTATGTTTTTCGAACCTTATCATTAAAAATTTGGTACTTTTTGAGGTAAACTTACTTTTTGCCTCATAACTTCTTTCCGAGCCATAAAACCTCCTTTGAAAAAAAAATATGTTGTAGATAAGAAGTTTAGAAATCGAATGAGACCTATCTCATATTTTTTGAAATCTCGTGGTAGCCTCTGCAAAGTCCCAAAAAGTGCCATTTTTGGGTATTTTTTGAGGTGAAAAACACCTTCAAAATTGAAATTTTTAAATTTTTAAAAAAGCATAATATCTAATTTTTAATAAAAATAACAATAGAAAAAATTTTAATATTACTTTTACGGTGCACCTCGAAGATATGAGATTTAACAAAAACGACGCGGAAAAGCGTCATTTTTGCAAAATCCCGTTTTTAATACTACGCGTTAGCGGTGTGGTGTTAAAGCATACTACTCTTAGAATATATGTGTCAAACTTTTACATTAGACATATAATTCATAAAGTATAAAATACTTTAAGAGATAAGATAGACACCTTAGGAACAGAGTACTATTAACTTTCTAATAATAATGCCAACATAGTAGACTTAATATTATGAGAAAAAGAAAAAGTAAGGGTAAAATTTTTTGATAAGACCCTCCTTTATAAAAGAGCATTATTCTTATATTCTGAATGACAAACTACAAAGTAAAGAGTATCACATAAAACTTTATAATCATTTATTAAAATGAAAAATATCAACATTTTTTATATATTTTTTATATTTTCTATCTTTTTACTATCATTTTCTTTTAAAAAAAACGAGGAGTTAGAAAAGTATTATAATACAGGAAATATTTCATTTCCTGATTTAGATATTGAAATTGATGCTGGAATTGAAGGAATTAATTTTTTTTATACAAGGGTAACACATAAACGTAGACTTCTTTGTCAAGGATTCAATAGCACAGAATGCCATTATGATAAAATATCAGGATGTGGTACCGTAACATTAAAATGTGATCCCAATGGACCATTTCAAAATTTGTTTTGTGCTAATGTTTATACTTTTCCTGCTAATAATTTGACAGACAAAAGTCAAATAGAAAAAAGAGTTTGTTGTTTTTACAATTTTTTTTGTGATTATTTTTTTTTAGGAATCATTATTTAAAGGTTGTTATAGACCAATAAATACACGCAGTTGTCCCAAAGATGGTGGTTGTCACATTCAACCTGATCCTGTTATACCCGGAAACAACATTGTATTTTGTTGTTGTAGAACGCATAATTGCAATAAAGACGATTTGGAATATGTAAACAAACCAATCCCTGATCATGTCGTGTAAAAAAAGAACAATTAATAAAAAAATGGAAGAAATTCTTTTTTATTGTTACGAAGAAAGTATAATATTTCAATGAGAAGTTATTTTTTACATTGATTATAAACAATGAAATGATATAGTAGTTTTCGATCTGTCATCAAATTATGAATTTAAAAAAATAAACTGCTTTTTTATAATGAAGTTTTTTTCATATTACTTTACTTTTCTTATTTCCTATTGTTTTTTTTTAAATTTTTGGTAATTATAATTAAAAACAGGACAAAAGGCATCCTTTCTACGGCATTTTTTAAATCATTCATGTATTAAACGTTCTAAATTGATTTCGTGGTTATTTAATTTTTGAACGTTTTGATAACTCTCTCTTAATTTTTAACAAAATTTTTATTCAACTAATTAAATAGCACATAATTCTTCAAGATATAATAACAATTAGCAAAACATCATTTAATTACCAGATTACATAACTTCAATTTATAATTAATAATATCTCATGAGAATATTTTAAATTTTAATTAATCGTTAATTTTTTCTGCAAATTTTTCATTCAAATTCCATGATGATTAATAATGGTGGGTTTCAAACTTTTAAATTGCTACAAATTTTGCAAAATTTTATTTAATTGTACTTCTGCAATCTGACCTTTTAATTTTGAAAAAGTAAATAATTTTTTCTTGTCTTTTAATCATATTTGCACTCAGGTTATTTAATTAATTTAACGCCCTCAAATGAAAATGAATATATAAAATGTTCTTTATCTCACGGGGTCTTTTTTTATATACATCTCAAAACTTTGATTTCATATAAAATAAAAAGTTTTTAGATTTTATACCTTATTTCTTGCTAAAGATAATAACTATGTCATTTTTCTATTTATCTGTACTTTTATACTGTAGTTAGAGTTATTTTAATAACGTAGCTATTTTTATTTATCATGAAAATATAAAATTCTCAATTCCAAAAAATTTATAGTTATCTTTCAGATTTTCAATAATTTTAAAATGATATCTTCAAAATTGAAAGTGGTTAGTTAAATTTTTAAATTAGTATAATGTATTTTAGACTGTTTTTCTAGTTCTAACAATTCTTCTTAACGTTAGCAAAGGATCCTATTTATATCGAAGATCAACTAATAATTTAATGGAAGAATTAGACAAAAAATTGTTTGTTAATCGTTTAAAAAAGAAACTTGGATTGGAAGAAGATGATATGGAAATAGAAGTGGCACCATTTGAAAATACAATAATTAATGGAAGACATTTTGGAGAAAATTACCAAAAATCTGAAAAAATAAAGAAACACTTCGAAAGGACTGGAGTTTTGTTAGATGAGGATGATTTTATAAATGAAAATAATGGTAAAAATAAAGATATTGTATTTTTAGCAAAAAAATCGCCTTACGAGAGAGATAATGATATTATAAGCCATTTTCAATTTACCGAAAAAATCTTTCATAAACGCATTGGTGAAGGTTTTTTTGTTGCAGATTTAAAAAATATTCATATTAATAGGAATTCAAAACATAAGTATTATCTTCAAGTATATCAGAAAAGCTACGATGAAGACGTCGTAGATGAAGTTATTCTAGATGAATCCTTGGAAAGATTTAATGATCCAACGAATAAAAAACTCAAACTTTTTATCCCAGAGGATTTTATAATAAAAATGAAGAATGAGATGCCATTGTATTTAAATGTATATGCAAAAATTACCCTTCAAGAAATTAATAACAATAGTATAATTAATGTAGAATTGCCATCAACAATCAAAGCGCTACATCTAACTTTGTCTAAGAACGATGATAAAAGGAAACGTTCAAAGTATCCCAATTGCGATCCATTAAAACATGGAAAATCATGTTGTATGGTTGATGCTTATATAAATTTACATTCTTTTGGTGAATTAAAAAATATTGCATTTCCTGGGGTGATAAATGTAAGAAGGTGTGTTGGTGGGTGTATTCTTAAAGATGTAAGTTGTCTTTACTTTCGTCATCTAATAAAAATTAATTTAAGAATCAATCGCCTAATTCATATATACTTGATAACTTCTCAAACATAACAACTGGAAGACAAAGATGTTGTAGACCAACGAAATTTGAAACAGTGAAATTTGTTTTAAAAAAGGACAATTCAACAGCAATTGAAATTTCAGTGGATGATTTAATTGTTAAAGCTTGTGAATGTTATTAGAAGAAAAATGACAGTTAATTGGTAATAAAATAATTTAAAATATTAGTTATCAGCCCTACTATTATATTTTCTAACATATTTTTTTGAAGATAAGTTAGTAATGTATAAAGTTTTTTTAAATAATATAATTCCTTAACCATTAAAATTTAAAAATGCTTCTTTTTCTCTTGAATTTAATCGAAAGTATGATCTATAAAAAAACACATTGTTACAAACGTGACAACTTCTTTTTGGTTCCGTTTGAGAAGAATACATCTTCTCAGCGGTTCAAAAACCCTAAAAGCGATAGATTCTGTGTCAGCTGGAGTTTTGAAGAAACTCTTTATCATTAATTAGATGATAACAAGAAGATGTTATGTTTGAAGAGAATTATGGATGAGGAAAATCTCATATCCAAGAGAATACAACGTACTTCTAAATGTTAAATTTTTCTTAATAGTTATTATACTTCTAATTTAGTTACTTCTCATCTTAGTTTTGATTATATGAGTATTCAAGTATTAAAAAAATTTTTTTTGTTAAATCTTTTAAATTAATACTATATATTATTTATATAAATTAAATGTGATCAATATGTAAAAAATATCTTTTAAAATTTCTAAGTTTTAACTTATGGAAGACCAGATGCCTAAAATATAAAACTTTTAAAATGTTAAAGAAATTAATTAACGGCTTAATTATGAAACAAATATCAGGCAAATTAAAAAGTTTATTTGCAATATAAATATCGTTAAATAAAAATCATAAATATATTTAGTTATCATATATAACTATTAATGCATTTTTCCATTACAAAAATAAAATTATTGTAATTAATTTGTCATTTTGCAGATGATAACTTATTCTGTTGACATTTCAAGTAACTCTCTTAACCTATTAGTTCTTTGTTTTCTTGAAATATGAAGTAAATCCTCATCATTGTTATCTGTTTTTAATGTTGGAAGGCTTGGTATACCATTATTATTTCCTGTTGATGGTTTCCTTTCCGTCAAAGGATATATTCCACTTCTAACGCTATTAATATAAGGTGAGTAACTTCCATAACCTATAATAATGAAAATACATTTAATAATTATTTGTATGTAGAAAAAAAACCAAATTATTATAATAAAAAATGAAATATTTTAGAATGGATAGATTACGGTAAGTATAGTAGATAAAGAGCATACAGCGTTAAGGCTCACCTCCACTAAATGAAGTAATAAAATCCTTATCATTAACAAGAATACCATTACTTATAGTATTTTTATTTTCGCATGAGTTACATGATCCTCTACAATAGGTATTCATAAACGTCGGAAACCTTGAACAATATCCCATTGCTGACCAAGAAGGACAGCCATCAACATGTGAATCTTTACATAATAAATAATGAGAGTCTTTGTCACTATTAATAATTGGTGGTAACAATAAACTACTACTTATTTTAGGACTATTTTCATAATTATACAAATTAGGTAATATATTAATATTATTTTGAAAACGTGAATATAAAGCATTAAGGTATTTCATTATATTATCAAATTTATAAGAAGCTACAGAATCATAAATAATAGAGGTATGATCTAAGGTGGGAATACTATTTAAATGGTCTACAGGGGTTAATAAAATATTAGAAGTAGAAAGATCTAAATACCCACCATTTAATCTTGTTGGAAGAGTTGTAAAAGGAGAATCTATAGAGGCCATTGTAGAAATTGTGTTAAGATTGTTTACCCCAACACTACCTATATCAGATGTAGCACAACCAATTCCACAACTAATTGGGCATAATTTTGTCATAAGGATTGGAGAAGAGCTACATTGGCCTGTTGAAGCATACACAGCACACTGAGTCATCTGATCCTTACACATTCCGCTACCAGATCCTGGGATATATTGAGATGTAAGTAAATTCCTTGTTAATGAAGTACTACTGTAATAATATTTTTAATTTATATATTTTTTAAAAAAATTAAGTTAAACATACTCAGGAACTCCTAATGGCGGTATTGATACATCCGGTTGAATGTAATTAGAAAATGTATTTGGAGTTAAAGAACCTTCATAACCACTTACTCCACTTAAACCACCTAAACCATAACGTGTATTCCACATGTATGAAGATGGAATTCCAGATGAAAGTGAGTTAAGGTATGAATTAGAAATTCCATTCCTATACATAAGAGAATTTAAAGATGGATTAAGATAACCTAAACTACTGATTCCATCAACATAATTTGAGTATCCACTCGAAATTGGAGACAAAAGACTTGAAGGATACATTAGAGATGAGTATGGATTTATTCTATTGTAGTATGATGAGTATCCATTCATTGAAGTATAAGGATTATAAAGTCCATAACTGTATTGTGAATTTATTGGTACAATAGGTGAAATCTGCCCTTCAACAACAGTAGAAAATATAGCAAAAGTGACAAATAAAATATTTTTGTTAACAAACATTCTTCTTATTAAAGCCAAACAATTGTAATATTTGTAGTAAATGATAATATTGTAAAAAATAAAATATTGGAAGTGTAAAAATATTGTGAATCTTCGCTTTTTCTAATAAATTTATATACTACTATTATATGGATATAATCTTTTTATAATCGTATTTAAAATCATACGCATGATTACTTATATTAACTTCTTTTATCATTAAATTTACAAAAATATGAAACAAGTTTGAGATTAATAATACAAGTTTCCAAATATAAATATATTATGCTTACTTTTTAAAAGGAAGAGTAATGTCCAATGGATTGTTATATGATAAGTTTTATATAGTTAAGCTTTACTACCTCTATTTAGTCGCTTGTTTTATCATAATTCAATTGTACTAGGATTTTATATTGTTTATATTTTAACATCTAGTTAGATAAATGCATAATAATTGACCATCATGATTAATAAAAAATAGTAAAATGGATAATGCTTTTTCATGGTCACTTTTATTGGATAGTTTGTGATATTATTAATCATTGTAATGATATCAGTGAAAGTCCTTCAAAATTTATTGTTTTTAATCCAAACTATTTAAATTACAATTAGTTAGATATACAAAAAAAGCAATTCCGGAGAACGGTCAAATCTAAATACAATATTTTTTCAAAGATCTTATATATTTCTCCGTCCTCCTTTTTTTAAAAATTTGATAGAGAATAGACAATGAAACAGCCATAAGAAAAAGGCTTTTACCCCTGGAGAGTAATTGGTTCCATAAAAGCATAATAAATTGTACTTTTCCTTAAAAGACGTGCTTAACTTTATCAATAGACCAATTATTTCTTATACATTAAGTCATTATTCAAAAATGTCAACTTGTTAGACATAATTATATAAGAATTAGAAATAATCTTGTTTATTTAATATTATTCAATATATAGATTTTGGAGGATAATAATATTATTATTATAATGTTTTCAAATAGGAAAAAAGTTTCATTTAAAGTTCATTTTCTATCCACTACATTAATATTATTCAATTTAGGAGAAATTAGCATCAAATTATTTAAATACATACATTTTACAAAAATAGATTAATTTTTTTTGTCCATTTATCATATAGGGATTTCCCATCTCCATTAATAGGCAAAAAAAAACATTATAAAATTAAAGAAAACTTAATATATGATCTTAACAATATTATAGTAATCCCTTAAAAATTTATTATCACTTGTAGAGATATGTAAATACCAAAATCACTATCAAATATATCTGTATTCCTAAGAGAAATTATTTTGTTATAAATTTCTTTTAAACTCAAAAGATATTTCTATTTAAATTAAAAAGAATTTTTAACTTTATAAGATGTATAATTTTAAATATCAATAGCTTAATCTATTATCTTTATCTATATTTTTCTTTAGCCAAATCTCCTACTTATCAGTGGTACATTAAAATTTACTTTCTTGTGACACAATGTAAAAATTTTAAATATTCATGTGTCATTTCTTTATATTTTTCACTTCTACTATCTTCTTGATGTCTCTTTTTCCCTATTGAATTACTATCATTAATTATACCAACTATTTGTACTTTATTACACATTTATCAACCATTTTTTATATATTTTTATTTATAGAAATCCTAAAAAATAAGTTTTTTATATTTCCTTTATATTATTGTATAATTTTATTCACCCCATAGTAATTTTAGTTTATTTTTTCTAGGTTTTTTAAATTATTTTCATTCCGTAAACAATATGAAAAATGATGGTGAAGGAAATAGAAAATTTCCTTATCTTCAAATACCAAAATTAAATGAACACAATAATGAATATACATATGGAAATGAATACAACTATCCAGAAAACAAATTATCAAATTCAGTTGATACAACTTATCGAGATCCTGAAACTAAGACCTACCAACATCTTCTACCACCCTCATTTATTTTAGGGGTACCAGATGTAATGAGAACACCAACTTCTATAAGGCGTTCTATGCGTTCATCACGTTTTGAAGGATCAAGTATTGAATATACAAGTTTTTCGCAAATTTTACGAGATTTCTGTGCTAGAACAAGCAGTCATGGTATCCCCTTTGTAGGGTTAGTCTTTCTTTTAATCTTACAAAAGTTATAATCATTTCTTGAATTTCAGGTCATCTTCCTTTTTTGGAAGATATGTATGGCTCTTATTTTTTGTTGTCGCTTCTTTATTATTTGCATTTCAAACATATTGGACACTATCTGAATATTTTCAATATAGGACAATCATTGAAATGCAACTTAAATTTGAACCTGCACCATTTCCTGCTGCAACAATTTGTAATTTAAATGCTTTTAAAGCTAGTAAACTAAGACAATTTGAAGAAATTGAACAAGGTTTTGCAATATGGGAAAAAGCTATGAATCAAATTGATAGTATGAAAAACAATCTTCAAAGTATACAAGTAAGGAAAAAAAGGCATGTACTTTATAATCCTGTTTATGTAAGGTGTGTTTGTAATACGCCTGAAGATCAATGTGTACCACAAAGAAATCCTTTGGATGTATGTTTACATTTTTCTTTAATAACCCAAATTATATTTAGGTAAATACAACGGTATGCCTTTGCTATGAAGAAGCAAATACTGGAGATATATGGCCATGCTACCCAACTGCTGTTTGGGCACAAAAAACATGTTATCATTGTTCATCATCTCAAACATGTGATGATCCTGATCGACCACCAAATATAACAACATTATTAACAGATGCTGAGGAAGCACAATGTATGTGTCAATCAATATCCCATCATTGTATTAAAAAAACCAAATCTGAAATAGCTTGGTGGAATCCAAATAATTATACAATATATCCAATAACAACAACAACGACACCTCCTGAAGTCGAAGAAGCTTTTGGATTAAGTGATCTAAAAGATCGAGGTGCTATTACAACGAAAACAAAAGAAAATCTAATTTTCCTTGTTGCAGCAATGCCATTAGAAGTTAGAAAAGAGTTATCTTATACATTAGATGAATTTGTTTTACGATGTTCCTTTAACAGTGAAGATTGTGTTATGGATCGTGATTTTCAGTTACATATGGATCCAGAATATGGAAATTGTTATACTTTTAATTTTAATGACAGTGTTGAGCTCAAAAACAGTCGAGCTGGTCCCATGTATGGTTTAAGATTACTTCTTAACGTTGCTCAGAAAGACTATATGCCAACAACTGAAGCTGCTGGTGTTAGATTAGTTGTTCATGAACAAGATCAAGAACCATTTCCTGATACATTTGGATATAGTGCTCCAACAGGTTTTGTTTCGTCATTTGGTTTAAAGACAAAAGTTCTTCAAAGGTTAGATTCACCATATGGATTGTGTAGTGATACATTTCGCCCAGAAGGTTATATTTACGCTGAACATTACTCACCAGAAGGCTGTTATAGAAATTGTTTTCAACATAAAATTCTCCAACATTGTGGTTGTGGTGATCCACGATTTCCTTTGGGTAATGAAACCTTAAAACCATGTGACGCAAGAAATTATAAACAAAGATCTTGTTTAACAAATTTTACCAATAGTATTGGTGGGTTTCATCACCTTCAAGAGGAGTGTCATTGTGTTCAACCATGTACAGAATATGCTTTTGAGACAGCTTACTCTGCTGCAGCATGGCCAGCAATAAACTTCAATATTGGAGCTGATTGTCCAGCTGTTCTTGATATTACAAATGATTCAAAGGCATGCGCAGAGTATTATAGATTAAATACAGCTTACATTGAAATATACTATGAACAATTAAATTTTGAAACATTAAAAGAGACAGCTGGTTATACATTAGTAAATTTATTCTCTGATTTCGGTGGTAATATAGGCCTTTGGATTGGTTTTTCTGTTATCACAGTATTGGAGGTTGTCGAATTATTATGTGAAATATTTTATTATGCTGCCTATAAAAAACCAACAAGATTCATTAAAAATAAGAGAAGAAAAGATTTACATAATAAAATTCAAGAAACTAATATATTACCAACTCCAAGAATTTTAAGCGTTGAAGAAAGGCAAGTAGATAGAGATTTTCCAGTTTATAGGAGGAGGACAGCTTGTATAAAGGGTGGAAATGGAGTGACTGTTGAAAATATTGTTTCAGCAGATAAAAAAGACTCATCTTCAGATGGAAGTTTGAAAGATCAATATAGTGTTATTAACAAACCAAAAGTAAGAAATGATATGGGAAAATTTAACAGTATTGGAAGTATAAAAGAAGAATCTTTAAGCAAAATGACTGGTGATAAAAGTGATTCATACAAATCACTTAAAACGGATACTAGTAGTCTAAGTTCCTCCTAAAATAATTTCATTTCATAGTTATTAAAATTTAATATTTTATTTTAAAATAAATTAACGATACAATGAAATATATGTAAATTTAGTACAAATATTGTAAAAAATGTTACTTAATAATAGCGACAGTGCTTTTTTTGTTTAAAGAAAATCTAAAAAATATATGTAGATAAATGTAAAATAAATATATATATGAATATAACTAACTGGAGTAATCCTATTGAAATAGAAACATTTTTGATCATAATTTATATATACTCTTTTCTATTATCAAAATATATAAAAATTGTTCTCTAACCATACTTTTTCTATATTTTCTTTTTAACAAAAATGCTGATTACTACCGGTAATTTTATTAATTATGCCTAAAGGTTCGTTTTTCATACAACTTTTTTCTAGCATAAGGATAACTTGATGTTAAATTGGTTTTTTTTTTGTCTAAAAGTAAGAGAATAATTAAAGTTCATTTTTAATTAGAAGAGAATATCTCTTTTCAGATGGTTTAAGCTCTTTGAAAACAGAAGGTTTTGGTGTACCATCTGGGATTGGGACAGCTGATGGTGGTCCTGCAGATCCATCTTTAGCTTCCAATTTTGCTTGTTCTTCGGCAAATTTCTGTAAATCGGCCAATCTTTGGTCAAGTGTCTCATGAAAATCTTTATGTAATTTCCCTGAATGAAGATCTAAAATAAATTTCTTTAATTGTCCTGGTTCATATAATTTTGACATGTCAGGGAACAAAAACATATGTTGGAATGAGTCAATAGCAACAACAGGTAGGTCACGTGAAGTTTTTCCAAGATGTTTGAGAGGGTGAGCAAACTTGAAACCATCAGCAAGTAAAGCATTTACGGTAGTCTTATGCTCCAGTAACTCTTTTTGTACAAGTTCAGCAAATTTTTTATCACCCTCTGTATCTTTAGGGTCACGGAAGTATAATAAAAATGGTAATCCTTCCTCAGTAAGTTCTTCAACATTCTCAAATGTAACTTCTCTAACCAATGGAACGCATTTATCTGTAATCCATGTTTTAAGATATTCATAGTCGTTCAAATTTCCTGTATACTTTTGTTCATCATTAGTGTCAGGATCATGGAAAACTATTAAATTTCCATAACCTGGTTTAGTTGTGCCCTTTGAAACCCAAAATGAACAATCATCTTTAAGAATTGAAGAAATCTTTTTAAAATGTTTGTATTCAGGAAGATCAGAAGATTGGAAATACCCAACAATGTTTCTTCTTGTTTTATCCATACTACTATTAAGTTCATCATCATTTGTAAATTCTTTTATTGCTGATGCGAGGTGTTGACGTACAAAATCATGTAATGCATCAACATTTCTTGCTCCTCTATACTCTTTTGTTGCTAACTCGCCGTTGATGAATATTTTCATTGTTGGGAATTTATTAACAAAATATTTATCAGCAACTTCAGATTCTTGAACTGAATCAACAATCGCAAATGTAACACTAGTTCCAGGATATTTTTCACTCCATTTTCTACCTGCATCTTCCCAAATAGGTTTAAGACGCCTACTAAATGGACACCAATCAGCACAAAAAGCAGTAAAAACGACGTCTGAGGATCCAATAACTTGATCATGGTTTTGTGAGTTAATATATGTCACTGATTGGTTAGTTAAGCCATCATTAAGTAAGGACACCAGCAACAAAACAACATAAGATAAATTCATTATCCTAAAAACAAAAAAAGTTCTTGAATATGAAAGTACATGATAGAGAAAAGAAAATAATATATTAAATTTATGTGTGAAATTAATAAAATATTGTGAAATAAATCAAAACTCATATTTAGTAATAACAAGAAAGAATATAGAGGAAAGACATGATTGTTTTTTAATTTATAAAATAATAAATGATGGAAAATAAGAAGTTTAACAGAAGGTGTACATTTTAAATAAAATAATTTTCCATTTCTGATATGGAAACAACTCTTCTTGATATGAATGATTACATTGCATTGGCGACCTGAATTTTTTAGTTTTCAACAACTTTTGATTAATATAAAATTTATTTATTTATCAATACATATTTATAGACATCGATTTAAAGTAGATAATTCAGTACAGAAATTTGAATATTATTATGTGCAGAATAATAAATGAATATATATGTATATTTTAAAGGCCTGTATATTTGGTATCAAGACAACAAAAGAGAGAGAGAAAAAAAGAATAGAGCTATTAATTTGTTCTACATATACTATAATATTATATATAGGGGAAAAAGTTTTAATTATATTTGTATGTAAGATAGTTCAAATAAGAAAGATGACTTGTCAAGGCTATCCAAAAGAAGGTTAAGGTAATAATAACGACAAAGACATTGAATATAGATTTTTTTTGTTTTGATAGTAATAATTAAATATATTCAAGGAACAATATTTTTTAAATATATTATTTTTTGGTAAATTTGTAAGAAGTAAAAATAACATGGAAATAAGCTAAATTGCACTTTATATAATTGAATTATAATATAATTTGTTCATACTACAACAACAAAATAGCAACTTTGTTTAGGAGAATTATAAAATAAAGAATAGCTAAATAAAGTTATTATTAAGTATAAATAAATTTTTTTGCCACAAAACAATAAAATTGAAAAATATTAAACAAAAAAGTTTATAAAAGTCAACTTTGATATAGATAAATAAAGTTAATTTTAATGATTTAAGATATAGACGTTTGTAGTCAAAAATACCTACGTGGAAGTAGAATTGATCTTAATCATATATACTTCTCTACCTCTAATGTATATGCATTGCAACTTTGATTAGAAAGACAGTGATTAACTTAAATGACACTCCAATTAATGGCAGAGTAAAAGTAAGCTTATTGCAACACACTTTTATTAATATAATGACCAAAAAAAGGAAAAGCTTACATTTGAATCATTTATTTTAAATGTTTATATAGAGTTAACACTTTTTTCTCCTTTTAAACAAACAGTTTTAACAAAAAAAGCATTTGATTATATGAAAATTATGAATCAGGAGGAAAAAAAGATATAATAAAATTATTCATAGTTCTTAAAGATAATAATGGTTTCTAATAAAACTACAAATTTATTATTATAAATATGAAAAATGATAAAATATGATTAAATTTAATATATAGTTAGTAGTGATCCATCATCAGACTCAATGTTTACTTAAAGAAGATATTTAACACACTTTTTCTTATTATTTTACTCAATTTTTCTTCTAAAGAAATTACTTTATTTATTGATAGATTGTTAAAAACATCATTATACATATTAACTTACTTCTTCTCATCAATTTAATCATAACACTCCATACATTTATTTTTTTTCAAAATATATCAACATACTTCGAGACTTTTTAATTATTTTTAAAATAATAAAAATTTTATACTTTACAAAAAGTGGTGTGATATAGGGGAACATTTCATACTACATATAATCCCTAATATATTTTGCTATTTACTTTTTATGATAAGCTAGAAACAGATTTTCAAGTAATTTTGCCATCTAGCATATATCCCATTTCTATTAGTATGTATACTTCTTTTAGTATAGCACACACAATAGTGTGGCAAAATATTTAATAATCATACATATATATATGTATATTCAATTTTCTTTTTAACCACATAATATATATTGTTTAGAAATTTGTATAAATTTAATTGCTATATAATAATATCCATATGTAAAATTATTGTTTTGAAAAGAAAGACAAATAAAAATTATGCTTTGTTTATCAAAAGTTAAACTCTGTATTATTAGTTATTGAAAACAATTTACAAATATTCCTCCTAGGAATTGTTATATTATTTAAATGAAAAGTGCTTTTTGTTATCTTCAAACATAAAAATAAAAAATGGATAAAAAAATGATAAGTTATAGCATTTTATAATATACCTTATATGTTATATTCTCTTCATTCTATTTTGCTTTCAGTTCATATCTGGAAAAGTTTACCATACTTTTTTATTATCAATATCAAATGCCATTAGTTAAAATTTCTTAAATATACATAAATTTTATTTGACGAAATTTTAACTTTAAGGGAAATTATTAAATTCAAGAGTTGAATAAATTTATTGAAACTCTCAAATATGCAATAAAAATAGGAATAATTTTAAACTATCACCAACTTAATTGTGTACTTTGTAAAATATAAAGCTTCGTATAAGTGTAATTAGTTGGCTTTTTGTGACCAAACTTTTACAATATTTTTAGCTCCACTACAAAACTGCCGTAATCCTTTTTAGTATAAATATTTATTAATTAGAATATTTATTTGTAAAAAAATATTTTTGCAAATAAAACTATAACAAAAAAATAAATATTATTTCTTTGTGTACACAGATATCATAATAGTATTCATTTAATAAAAGCCCAAAAAATCTGTTTTTTAATATTTCAAATAAAAAAAATAGATGCCTTCTATCTAATTTACTTTATAAATGAGTTTTCATAATATGGTTTCTAAAGATATAGTCATTTTTCTAAAAAATATTTTAGAAGTTCCCATAAAATGGGGTATAAAGGAGAATGGGGTGATAAGAGATGTTGTGCCAATTTATTTCTCCCCACAGTTTGTTAGTTAATTGAATTTTTATGAATAATTTTGATTCATCTTCTCATCAAAAGTCGTGTTGTAATGTTAGGCTTAACTACTATGATATTTCATTTTTAACCTCTTAATTTGAAATTTTTAAAATTCTTTCTATAAAATTTTATATTTATTTCTGTCATTATTTATATTATATCGTTGTCCAAAAAGAAGTACAATCATGTCACTTGTGTATTATATATGTAGCTGAGAGAAGAGTTTAACAACAAATATATTTAACTTTCAAATTTTTATCAGAATTTATAATATTTTCTATTTTTATAAAATAGATATTTTATTTTCTACTAGTACATGCATCTTTTTTTAGTTAAGATATTAAAAAAACGTTAGCGATTTATATTTCACTTTTGAAATACATGAACTATTACGTCATTTTTATTGACTTCCAAATTTAAATATCATTACTCTTCTTTCTCCTTATTCGAATATACAAAAAATACTATTTTTTCTTTATTTTTGCCCTTTTTTTAAACTTTTATTCAAAACCACATCCGTACAATATAATTTCTCATTTAAAAACCTTACAATTTCTCTGTTAACAAAAATTATTTATTTTATATAATTTTTATATTTTATGACACTTCTATATAGTTTATCACCTATATATTTTTAATTATAGTGCCATGGGAGAAACGTCAACGGAATATTCACAACTAGAAAGTCTTTTTTCAGTAGTTCGTCCACCAAGTGGTTCTCAAAGGAGTCGTTTAGGTATGTTAAAATTCTTATAGAAAGAAAAATTGTATAAAATTTAATTATTTAATACTATCGTTTAATATTGTTAAATAATCTTTATAGCTTTATCTTAATTTGATGTATCTCTAGTAGAAATTTAATATACATAAATAATGTAATAAAATAAATACTATTGATAAAATGCCAATTAAAAATTTTAATATTATTTAAACATTTGCCATTCCATCTTACCACACAATAACTTACATATGTTCAATGTTATTCAATAAATTGTGATATAATTTAACTTTTAATATTATATATATTTTATTTTATTACTTGTCATATGTTTGATAAGTATTATTTCTATAAATACTTTGTGTAAAAATTTTATAAAATGCTACTTAAAAATTTATCTAGTCAATTTTAAATGGTTTTAGAAAGTTTACCTGAGAATAGATCATATACATATGGTTTCCCCATATCTGAGTATGATATACGTGAAGCTGTTGCAAAAGAAGCTAAAGCAAGAAAATTATGGAGATATAAAGCAATAAAAAACATGCAAATAGATAATATTGAACATTCCAATTGTTTTCATGTATGTTTATATTTTAACAAAATAAAATGATAAAATTCCAATATTTTTAAATTTAAGTACGTTCTTGAAAGTTTTACGGAACAAAGATCTATTGCTGAAACAACAGAACCATACACAGCAGGTTCTCATATTGACAGTGTGGGGTATATTGAAAGGCATCAAGATTTGGAAGGTGTACCAACATCATCTGATGCCAGAAGAAGCCCGATACAAGATAATGGTTCAGTAAATCCATGGGAGTATATTATAGAACCAAGTACAGACTTTGTCTCACAAACAAGAGTTATAGAACTTCCTGGCTCTAGTCATTTAGCGTCATGTACAAATTGCAGTGCGGAAGGACAACAACATTGTTTTCATTGTCGAGGCAATGGCACTGATAAGTGCAACTATTGCAGGTTTGTTTTTTTATCTTCTATTACCACCAAAAATAATTAAATGCATTATTTTAGAGGAACTGGAATGAAAGCAGGAGTAGCACATCCAGCTATTTATACTCATCCAATGATTGGTACATTTCCTCATGCTGATACAAGTGTAGGATATCCTGGTTCTGGTTCAGTTATCGTAAGACCCCATGATAAGAGACAATCATATGCCGCTGGGACGCCAGTACATTTTATGATGAAAGCTGGTCTTCCACCACCGGGAATTGGTCAGCATGATTTATGTATATTTTGTCGTGGTAGGGGAATTAAAGATTGTACACAATGTAAAGGACAAGGTAGAAAAAATTGTGTAACATGTAATGGAACAGGAAATGTAAGAGTATACACAAAACTAAAAGTATTTTTTGCCGTTGAAAGAAGTGATTTCTTTACAGAATCTGAAATACCACAGCATTTATTCCATTTTGCGACAGGTGATCAAATATTTTATGAATGTCATCCTTATGTGCTACCATTAAAAAAATTCGAAGCAAAAGAAGTAAATGAGGGAAGTCGCAAATTGTGTGCAGAACATTTACAAAGATCATTAGGATCTACAAAAATGTTAAAACAACGTCATTTTGTTGATGCTATACCAGTTGCTAAAGTTTATTATACAATGGGTAAAAATTCTGGTGTGTTCTGGGTTTATGGTAAAGAACACTTATGTTACATACCAAAAAAATCATCAAGTTGTGTTATTCTTTAGTTTCTTTAAAAAAATTTTTTTTCCGTATAATAGTTTAAAATTTATGGATGGAGAAAAACACTAACTCATTATATATTAATACACAAAAAAAGAATTTAAATTAATATTTAATTATTTATCGTTAATTCCCCAAGACACAAATGCTTAAAAAAGTATTATTTAACAAAAACAAAAAATAAGTACTACATTTTTTCAACAAATATATAAATAATGTATATATTTTGAAGAATTTGAAACTTTAATATTTGATAAAAAGTACAGTATTTTATTAAATAAAGTCGTTAAAATTTCGAATTAAACACAATTGTATTAAGATAATCCTATTAAATTATCAAAATATTATTTAAAAATCTTTTGTTTTTATTATTTGGAAAAGACAAATTTTTAATGTAAAATAAATATTTACTATTATTCAATGGATTATTTATTGAATAATTGAAAATAGGATAAGTCAGAAGTACTTTAAAAAACAGAAGAGCAAAAAAAACTTTATCGCTATTATTTCTTACTTAAATAATGTCAATGTATAAAATTAATTTTTAATTCATTCTCTAATATGAGTTCATATTTAAAATAATAAATCTGAGAATGTAGAAATGTTAGTGAAGCATTTGAATCATGTTAAACTAATATAAACAATGTATAGTTACAATTTAAAGGATTTGGCTTGGAAAAAATTCTTATTATTTAAATTATTCACCTAATTCAACTGAGATGAAAAGTAACAAAATTAAGAGTATAGAAAAATTTGAAAAAATTTAACTTTTAGAAGAATGTTCTATGCTCTTAAATATGAAGTTCTTCTTTATCCACCATACTCTTCAGGTTTAGCACCTTCAGTTTTATTATCCATTGATGATGTATAATGTTAATAAAACACAGAGTCTTAACTAACTCAGGTTGAATGGAATCTGTCGTTTTGGAGTTTTTATATCCCTGAAAAGATATATTCTTCTCAGATGGAACTAAAATAAATCATCACGTTGTGTGGAATCCGATGAATCTAGTGATTTGTATATTAAATTAAATATAACTTTTGTGACAGCGATTCCATTTTAAAATAAATTGATTTGAAAAAGCATTTATTTCTGAACAATTCAATAATAAATGCAGCAAATTAAATAAAGGAATAATTATTGTATTTATTAAGATAGAATTAATTTTTTTTTTTGCGATTTCGATAAAAAAATTAGAAAAAATTTAATGTTTCTTGTAATCTGTGTTACTTGAAGTATCCGAATCATCGTCAACCATAATGACTGCTGTTTGGTATTTTTTGTCACTGTTTACTCTATAATGAAAATTATGCATTATTATCATTATAAAATGATAGATATTATTAAATAAAAGACACCAAACATGAGAATCATGCTTTTTTTTATTTCTACTTATTAATAACATTTTTTATAAAGCTATCAAACTAATATTAATATCTTTGAGACAAAATACAAATGAAAATTAGTCATTATTTTTTCCTTTAGCAGTTATTCTCCTTTCCATTCTTGTTTACACATTTGTTAAATATTTTTTTCACTTTCGAAAGAGCAATATGCAAAATATTTTATAAAAAGATTATTCTCTCCATCAATCCTATATTATACAGTCATTGTTGAAGCGTGAGATTTTTAATTAATTTTATTTGTTAAATTATTTACCTTGAGACGACATTCCCATTCTCGTCAAACTAAAAATAGACTAATGTTAGTAAAAATATTTTAAATATATTATACTTAAATATATAAAAAAGTTCCACACAACAATTAAAGGATTAAAAAAATTTTAGGAAAGTATTCTCGTTAATTATAAACATTTACATTTACAAAAAGAAACTCATGCTACAAAAAAAGAAAGGAAAAAAGATATTGAAAAAGTTGAATTTAAATAAGTCACTAGCCAGTAAAACTATATATCCTTACCCGTAGTCGACTTTAACATTTGTCTAAAATTTTTAATATAGGTAAATCAGTTATCTTTTTTAATTTTATCATTTTTTATTTATGTTAAAATTTTTTTTCATGCATCGGTTACAATTGTACTTACATCGCTTGGTTTCCAACTACAATACGGCATTGGTAAGCCATCTGGTCCTGTTGGACATGGTGCATCAAGTCCAGGAATTCCTTGCTCCCCCTTCTCACCTTGTTCTCCTGGTTTTCCACGAGGTCCTCTTTCACCTGGGGATCCTGGAGGTCCTGACGGTCCTGGGTTCCCTCGCGGACCTAAGTCACCTTTTAACCCTGGAGGTCCAATTTTTCCCTAAAAATGTCAATTATGATAATGTTACAAGTTTTAGAAAATAATAATAGATAGGAAAGAGGAAAAAACACTATACGATATTTAGACGAAGCAATATCTTAGATGGTCGAACTCTTTCTTATAATTATTTCTCATATTTTTACCTGTTTTCCTTCAACACCCGGTGATCCTGGCGGGCCTCTTAAACCCATTGGACCTGGTGGTCCAGGTAGTCCTAATGACCCAGGTGCTCCTGTATCTCCTTTTGGTCCTGGTGGGCCAGGAGGTCCTTCTATAATCGTTTGGCTCTCTCTACCAATATATGATAAACTTTCACCAGGGGAACCAGGTAGTCCAGGTGCTCCAATACTACCTCTTTCACCCTTCTCTCCAACATGCCCTGGTAGTCCTTGGGGTCCTCTAGGTCCGGGGAGACCTGGTAAACCTTGTTCACCTTGTTTTCCTGGTGGTCCCATTGGTCCGCTCTTAATACCTTTAACTGCTTCTTTAACATGATTAAATAGCGTTATATTAAGGTGTCTCTCAATAACTGGTACCACTTTTGAAACAATCTCATTCATATGCTCCAAAACCGAACCATGTTTACCCTACGATAAAAAAAATAAGCCACAAACACAAAAAAGACAAAAAGTATTATAAACGATTGTATATAAAGAATATACATGCGACATTAATATAGAGGTAGTTAGGAATATTTATTCTAAAAACTTACTCGTTTTCCTTTTTTACCTGGTGGTCCTTCAGGTCCTTGAGGTCCCGGTGGTCCTGGAAGACCTTTATTACCGCTATCACCCTAGAAAAATAAATTGGTTATTTCTTTGAGAATTTAACAAACTTTTTCGCCTTTTTCTCCATCTCTTCCATCTCTACCCGGAGGCCCAGGTGGTCCTTGAATAACAGTTTGTGATTTACTGTTACTATCACTTCTTGTAATAGCAGCTGGTCCCGGCGGACCTTGAATTCCTTGGTCACCTTTTATACCACGATCGCCTTTGGATCCCTAAAATATAAATGAAATTAGCTAAAGAAAAAACAGCATATTTTAAATGTAAAAAGCATATAAATATCAAATAGGATAGTTAGAAAAAATATGTACGATAAAAATGAAAAAAAATTAACCTTTTCACCACGTGGTCCAGGTGGTCCTTGAAGTCCCATTTTTCCCGGAATACCATCAGCTCCATCTGAACCTCTGATACCTTCATCGCCTCTGTCACCTTTTGGTCCCTGAGGTCCTGGTGGTCCAGGCGGCCCTGGGACAGCAACGTACTGTGAATCGGACTTTGACGTGTGCCTTGTAAATCCTGGTGGTCCTCGGTGACCTTGGACACCCTATATATAGTTCACAATAATTATTAGAAAAAAACACAAAAAAAAAACAAGTAAAAACTGATAATTACACTACCTTTTGTCCGGGTGGACCTGGTTCTCCTCTTGGTCCTTGTTTTCCTTCATCACCCTTCAAAATCAAAAAATACATTTAACAAACACACCAAAAAAAGATAGATAAAAATTTGGGAAAAATATTAAAATGCGACAGCAGTAAAAAATAAAGAATAGTAGTTTTTATCGTTAAAATTTACCTTTAATCCTGGATGTCCTCTTTCTCCTTGAAGTCCTGGTAGGCCAGGTTTCCCCGGTATTCCTTGTTCACCTTTAGGTCCCATTCTTGATTCGCCGTCAAACCCTGGCAAACCTCTATCTCCTTTTGGTCCTGGTGGTCCTGCTTTTCCGGTTTGTCCCTGAGGTCCTGGAGGTCCTGGTGGACCAGGTGGTCCGGTTAAATATACAGGTGGGGAGAGATTTCCGTTATACTTATCAACTTTGTACGGTGAGTCCTTTCCAAGTAAAGAGATAGCTTCTCTAATGTCGCCAACAGTTCCTGGTAAGCCTTGTGGACCTGGTAAGCCTGGGGGTCCAATTGGTCCTCTCTCACCAGCCTCGCCTTTCATTCCGGGTGCTCCCGGAAATCCTCTTGGTCCGTCAAATCCTATAGGTCCTGGGAAGCCTGGATAACCTCTCAAACCTTTTGGTCCCTGAAAAAGGATATTAATGTAACAAAAAATGTATATTTAATGATAAAGACATACAGGTGGTCCTGGTGGACCGGGAATACCACGAACTTGAATACGACTACCATCAGGTGAATACAAAAAACCCATTGTACGTAAATCCCTTCTTAGTTGTCTATCAAGAGGAATAACTCTATCATCTTTACCAACAAATTTGGGATTCCATATTTGGGAAATAAAAGCACGCATGTGTTTTTGACTTTCTGGAGACTTTGACCACCACTACAAAAGAAATGAATAGATGTACATAACAAAGACGATATCAACTTTTTTTAAAATATCATAACAATACAAAGGTTAGAATATTTGTTAATTCACCATATTTTTATATAAATCTCAAACTTACTGGTTCTCCTGGTTCCCCTTTTGGTCCTGAAAACAATGATCAAAGTTTTATTGTTATTTTTAAAAAATCCCTTACCTGGTGGACAGATACATTTGTCCTTATTACCATCATAACTCCTTTGATTGTGAATTACAGAATTATACGATCTATGACTTCTAACAAGTCTCTTACTATTATTCTTTTCACTATCATCAAGTATATCCACTTCAAAATCATTAGATATTATTTTCTATAAATTATATTAGATAAAATTAAAAGAATAAGATTATTGTTATTTTTGTAATATATTTATTCAAATGAAATCTGATACGATTGATTTTTAATAATAATATGCGTATATTTAAACAAATATCGTTATTCTTTTTTATTGTTTGTGAAGTTTCTAGTAAAATATAGATATTAGTTAGATGAAAGTAAGTTAATAATATAATCTAATAAAGGTGCGTACCAAACGATGATATATTTATTTAATTTTTTGGAGAAAGTGTGACAAAAAGTAGAAGGAAACATGAGAGAGCAGAGGTACGATGTCTAATGATAAATTAATTAGATTATCTGTCGAGAATCATGATATCTCACAGTATTTCCTAATTAATTTTCCCAATTAATCATATTTGTTTTTCTATCAATGATGAATGAAATATATCCTCTTCCGATTATTTTTCTTCTCTAATTACTTTCACTTTTTATCATAGTAGAAAAGAGAGAGATTTCATCTTTAGAGTAATTTGCAAGAAAAATAAAGATATCTTAATTCGTTTATTTTACCTCTCATTATAACAGTTATTAATTGACTTTACAAGGGATAATCTATATTCATCTCCAATCCTAATATATACATTATATACTTCTCTCATCTAGCAGGTGTTTTGGAATGAATAAAAAAGACATTGGAAGATAAAGAGTGATGTAGAGGCAATTTGTAAAACTGGTGAAAAACTAATTATACCTAAACCTGTAGATTACCTAATCTCATAAGAGGTTTTTTGTTTAAGGGTAAAAAAAATATAAATACTGACTCCTTAAAAAGAATTACCTCTTTCTTATTATTTCTTCACCTGGATTGTTGTTGTTTTAACAAAAAAAATTCAAAAGACCATTTGGCAGATGATAAAAGTTTTTCAAAAGAAATAAACATATGGAAGGAGATGTTTATATAATAAACTGTATCATTAATAATCTTTCAAGATGTCTTTCGACTTTCTTCTTTCCCTTTTCCAACCTCTCGATGATAATAATTTAAAAAATGTTATTTGTGACAGAATTTCAAATATATTCATAAATAATTATTTTTCTTTCCCTAATTTTGTATTCAACAAATTTAAAGAGTTTGTATATCTTAAAAATATACATATATCAATTATATGAAAGAATGGAGGTAAATAAATCAGCATGTTGTAGAGGGGAGAAGACTTCTCATTAATTATATTAACATTTTGTTAAATATCTCATAAATTTAACTTAATAATGAGATAAAATTAGGTGATAAATGATGATGTAGTTTAAAAAAGTTATTTTAACATTCCGAATTGTATAATTAATGACTGTCCAGTCTACTATGATCTTAAACTAACAATATTAATATCAATTTTTTCTTCTTTATTTTTTTTATCCTCTCAAAAATAAGTATAGAGATAGGTATAATATTGTTAAAGATATATTTCATTTGAAGTACATTCCAAAGTAGATTGGTAGACTTTTTAATTAAAGGTAATTTAATGATTATATACATTAAGGCATCCTATTACTAGATCAAGATGACATTTTAAAAAAAATGAAATAATGAAGTTGTAGGTACTTTAAATGCCATTTTACTTAATCTATTTACCTACCACTACATTAATGGCTCTACTTAACTTCTCTTAAAGTAATAATGTTTTCTCAGTTTTTATAAATATAGATAACAATACATAGTAGGTGGAAGATAAGTATATTTGATATTAGTATGACGTCCTACACATTCCAATCCACTTACCTGATCTTTTTCACCAATAGTTTTTTTACTATCATACACATATTCCTCCAAAATTAAAATACGATCATTTAACTCCATTATTTTGTAAGAATTAAACATAACTACTGTACATAATGTCAAAATTAATATAAATGTCGAGGCTTTTCGTAGGTAGTTACTTAACCTTAATAGATTTTTTGTAAGAAAAAATTTATCAATTATTGTTGGGAAATAATTTTTTCTCTCATCATAGGTATTGTTATCATACCCCTCCCCTGGAGATCCTTTTCTAGAGAATCTTTTAGGTACAAGAATTGTTGTCACATTTCCTTTACCATCTATTTGATGAACCATTGTTTTACTTGATGTTGTATCTTTGATCTCCTCCAATCTTTTCTTTTCTATCTCGCCACAATTTTTTGAGGGTGACGGTATATTTTTATACAACATTCCTTTGTATTAAAATATTCTAATATTAGAAAATTTATATAGGAAAAATAATTTTAGTATATAATTTTTTCAACAAAATAATACATGATCTCCCAGTAAATAGGGATGATACTTTGTTATTTTTAGAATTATTGTTTTTTTTAATAATTATTATTTCTTAAGTATTTTTATTAAGGCAGATAATAAGAGTAATTAGGTATATATCGTTTGGTAGAAATATAGGTAAATGATTAGAAGTAATTAAATAATACCTAAAAATGGTTAATTAAAAAGTAAGATAATAATCACAAAATTCTGACAACTCCTTAATTATGTTATCAATCAAGTGTGTGAGAAAAATGGTAGCATAAATGGTATAAGAAAATGTCGTTTTAACCATGTGTATAATGTCAGAAAATTAATAACTTTTTTTATTATCTACTATTCATAATTATTTTTTTAATACTATTAAGATGTTATTTAAATGTTTTATTAGTACAAAAAACAATTGTGATTAAGGAGAATGAGAATTATTAAATAATTCAACGTTTTTATAGGGTTTATTGGTTTTCAAAAAAAGACAAAAGAAAAGTATAAAACTGAAATATGGTGGATGATTTTAATAAAGATTTTAACAATAACCAAATGTAACAATATATATTAATAGGTGGCTTCAAAAGATTCTCTCATTTGGCAGGATGGTCCTTTGGACACGCCCCTTGTACTTGATATTAAAACATTCCTCATATATATTAAATTTAGGTGGCTGCTGTAGGTACCTCATCAATATGTACTACTATGACAATTAAAATAATACTAATCAGTAAAATGTAGAATATTTTAAAAAAATTATATCAAAAAAATGTAGACTAATTTTAATCAGTCAAACAAAAATAAAAAATAACTTGTTTTTTGGATTTGGTTTTATTTTTGCTTTTAATCAAATGGTACAAGTCAAAATATTTCTACTGCATGAAATTACAGATTTCTTGAAAGATAAGAATAAAAAATTTTTCTACTATGTTAAATATAAACAAAAAAAACTTAAAGAAAGGAGAGTGATGATGATGACCTCTGATATGATATGTTTATAAACTTAATATCGTTTTTTTAAAAATACTAATGATTTAAATAAACAAATAAAAGTGAAAACTTCTGTTTCATACTCTAAATCAACAAATATCCACTTGTAATGTAATCTTGACAATCTAAATTAATTGTTGCAGGAATAGAATATTTTGTATGAATAAATGAAGGTAGAAATAAACCCTAGAAGTTTTTTGCGCAATCAGCAACATTGTTTTACAATTGAAGGCTTAATCAAAAGATAATGATCAAAGGAGGTAAAGCCGGCGATTAAGATAATGAGATCTTCAAATAGAGAAAAAATAAAATAATTAGTATTAGTATTTCATCTATTATACTTCAAATTCATGTATATACATAAGATTATACACTTAACAATGGCGGAACATGCTTTAAAACAAGGAATGATAAACTTTTTATACTCTAATTTGTTATATTATTAGTACTTTTATCATAAAAAGTTGAAGTAACAGTTAATAATACATATTTGGTTGAGATCGAAAGAACAAAGTTTAAAAATAAGAATAAAGTTAAAAAAGTTTGGAGATGTAAAAATGAGGTAAAATAAATTTTTATATAATTGATATATCGTTGTTAGGAAACAAATAATTATAAAAATCCTTACTTTAGAGTATAATATTTTTGTTGAAAGATTTTAATAATAATACTTTGGAGAACAAGCAAAACAAGTGGCGAAAATAATATGCATGAATGAATCTTTTTTTAACAGAATGAAGAAAGATTCTTTAAAATAATGGAGTAGTTTTAAACAATACATTTATGATGATAACAATAAGAATTATGTAGTTTAAATTAACTTTGTAAATTTATATATCCATATATATAGTATAAAATTAAAATACTACTCATATTACCATAACATTTTTGGCATTTAACTCAATTATATAGTGTATATTTTTGGCATAGGTAAAAAGTGATCAACTATCAAAATTAGTTGATGCATATAATTTGATATATATTAAATTAAAGTACAATGAATGCAATATATTACATTATGCTAAACATGAACTTTTATCTCTATAAGGCATTGTAGGTGATCTTTATACGAAGAGTTAAAGGATTGTTTATAATTTGTAGGCTTATAAAGTTGTCAATCAACCAATACACAATTTGATTTTAATCATCTTTTAAAACACGCAACAACAATGACAATCTTTAAAAATCATCTTTATTTATAGTAAGGGTAAATAAGCCAAAAAATATTAAGCTTAAAGATTATTGAAAGGTGTAAATTAGGCTTTAAAGACTGTTTTGAAGTGAAATTAAGATTAAAAAATTAGATAAAAGAAATAATAAAATGGAGGAGGTTATAAAAAGTTAGATAATTGGTTTATGTTAATTAGGATGAAAAGAAATTTGTAATAAAAGTTAACATTAAACAAAACAAAGATTAATGTTTTTATTTTAAATAAAAATGTAAATCAACCTAACATATCTTTCTTGAGGTAGGTGAATTATTTATAATAAAAAAAATTTTAAAATTATGGGATATCATTAAGGATTATTTTAATTAAATTGTTTAACATGCTAATTTATGTATAACTTTTATGAATAGGTGATGTAAAAAAAGTAGTAGTAACGTAGGATGTATAATGAATAATTAGTGGATATAATTTTCATTTTGTGGCTAATAACAACGTTATTTCCGTGATTTTTATCAAAATTGAGGACAAAAAGTAAGAGTTGTAGAAAAAAGGTTAAAATAATTAGTTATAAAGAAATATAATATTTGAGGGTAAAAAAATAATATAAAATTTAAGAGGTAATATTACATATGTCCTTAGAAAATAAAAATTTAACACCGTTAGATTGATAAAAATAAAAGGCAATTAAATGAAAGTGCCATTATTTGTTAATAAAGGTGTATTAAAGATGAAAGAGTATCATATTGTTAGTAAACGTGTTTATGCGATATAATGAATTAGATTTCGAAAATGACAATAAATACATCAACATTTGTTACTATCTATTAGTTATCTGAATGATAGAATTACTACAATTTTTAAGAGTCCTCAATAATACTAATTTAATTAATTGTATTTTTATAAATAGGAAATATGAATGATTATTTAATAGTGGAGAGTGTTATTTTTAGCAATAACTTATCAAAATATGACAATTCAATTTATTAAGATGGCATTAGAAATGAAGATTTTCAAAAGTATAATATGATTAGAAATAATTAATTTGTAATTGACAAATTAATATACAAAATCTTTATTAATACTTAAACTAATAAGATAAATAAAAATTACACTGTACATTCTTGAAATTAAAAAGAATGCAATTTTTTTAACATAAATCTTATCATGTGCCATACATCACGATTTTATATAAATACATGAAAGCCGCAATATTTTTCATCTACATCATATAACTAATAACAAAAATTCACAACTACTTATTAATTCATATTACCATTACTTTCATCCTAATAACATGCACCCTTTTTGGAAAGTATAAAAATAATGTATAAATTTTTAAAAGTATCCAAATGTTACTACTACTAATGACATTGGTTTGCTATCTTAAGAGCATTGAAAGCATCTTCTACGAAAAATAAAATTCTTAAATATTCAAGATAATGACTTTTAAAAATTAATAATTTATTATGGCGTAAAAAAATAAATATAATTTATTTATTAAAATATTATTGTTTTTAAAAATCATATTCTAATTATTAAAATTACATCTAGTATAACAATATTACACAATTTATCATATTTCAAGACATTTTGTACATTTATCTCCAATATATAAATTTAATCTCACTTTCATTACAAAAAAATTCTTTAATTTCAAATTCTCATAATGATTTATTAAAAAAAATGTCAACATGATTTATAATATTAAAATTTTTTATCAATTTTTATCTAAATTTCTCTTTTTTTAAAAGGAAAAATATAACAACAAAATATAATTATATATGTATATGCGTGGATGGATAATAAATTAAAATTATCTTAAAACAAATTATATAAACGTTTAAAAAAATAGGTATGCTTTCTAATAAATTAACAAAAATTTATTTCAAGTTATAAAAATAATAAAAATTCCACATCTACAATCCAATTTGTATGTTTTTTATCAAATTATTTTTTTAAATAGGAGAAAAAAACTAATAGTTTGATATTGGAACCAGTCAAAACTATTTGCATTACGTAACATTTATTAAAGGATACTTTTTCCTCATTAAAATATCACATATACTTCCTATAAAAATGGATAAATTAAAACCAAGATAACAGGTTACACATATTTTGTAGTTTAATTAACTATAGGTAAATTTATCCTTTAAACTAATATTTAAATTGTGTATCACTTTTTTAATATGAAAAACAATGGAAAATAATTGTAAACATTAATTATATTTCAATAGGTAAAAATTTTTAATATACAATTTCAAAAGGACATTTTTTAATTATTTATCCACACTTTTTGAATAGTAATTTTTGTACGCTACATGAAAAATGTGTACTTATTTATAATGAATAAAATTTTACTTGTAAAATATTTTTATATTAATTGTAATCAACAAATTTTTTATAAATGGAAAAATTTGGCTTAATTTATGGGAAACGTCTATCATTACTTATTAAAGTGACAAACATAAATTATGTAAATGATTAAGATATATATAGTAGAATTCACACATTTTAATATGAATAAATTTCATTTAGCCTTTGACAACTTGGCATATATAATTTTTCAGCTCGAGCTTTTAATTGTGAATCTCGAAGAGCATTGGCACGCCAAATCATATGTTGTTCTGGAAAGGAAAAAATAAAAGAATTACTAATCATATAACTTACTTTCATTATTCTCTCTATAACATTTTATTCTTAAATCATTAATATACTCAGCTTCAACATTTGCCTCTAATTGATTTAATTTACTACCGTACTGTGATATGAAATCTTCCTTAACGTAGTATGGAATTTTATGAGTTCTTGTGATACGTTCATACACATATGGTTCTCTTCTTGTTATTGAGTATGGTGATTGATCCATGTAAAATTGTATAAGTATTCCAAATACAAAAAGTAAAAATAAAGGCACAAAATTTATCATACTACTGAAGAAAGACTCCTCTGGATGGTGATGAAAATGTTGTTGACGACGGTTAAAACTCTGATTGCGACGATATTCCTGTGGTGCAAATCCACTTCTAAAAAACATATTAAATATATCCTCAGCCGTAAAGTCATTCTCAAAACCCCGTCCAACATCGTAATCATAGAAATTATTATCATTTCTGTGAGTTATATTTGATGAATCCTCAGAACCATACATATCATAACGCTTTCTTTTATCTGGATCAGATAACACACCATATGCATTACCTAATGCTTTAAAAGCCTCTGTTGAATTTGGAACTTTGCATTTATCAGGATGAAGTTTCAAAGCCAAAATTCTATAATTTTTTTTTAAAACTTTTAAATCAGCATCTTTGGGAACTTTAAGTACTTCATAATAATCTTTGCAATGGCGAATTCTATCAACTTCCTTAAATTCCTCATCTGTGTACTCCTTTTGTCTTGATTTGCTTCTATTTCTTATTGGTGATTTACTATTACTATGACGGTGTGATTTATTGGTATGGTGGCGATGATAAACATTACTCGTGGAATCTTCATAATGATCATGATGGGAGTATGTATTTGATGTTTCAGATGGTTCTGATGAGGATGTTTTGTCATCAGAAGGGGTATCTGTTGGGAAACCTATAGGATGGAAAGATAAAGTTATTGATTTTAATAAATAAAATGTTATGGTACCTGAAATGTCACAGTCTGGATCAAGTCTCTGAGCTTTTACTAACAAACGCTTCATCTTTTCAAAATCTTTTTCCCGTAAAGCAATTGTTGCTTTTTTTAAACAAAGCTGAGCATCCTCTTTATTAGCTTCTCTTACCATTATTATTTATGTATAAATAAAAAAAAGATTTTGCAGGGGTAAAGAAATATTGATAGATACCTTCTATGTTTTAATTACAATATTTATTGTTTTTGAAAAAAAAATTTCAATCATTTAATTTTTATTCCAGTATGTTGTTACCCAGTAGTATTTCAACAAATAATATTGTTACAACTTAAAATCTATAATCAAATAATGTGTTAAGAAAAAGAAAATTGACAATGACGAAAAAAAGGAAATAAGTAATGATAAATATAATAACACCTTTTGGGAAAAGTATTTAGAATGCACATATATGATAACGTCACACTAAGTAATAAATAATGTTAGATAACTAAAGGATAAAAAACTATGATTTTGTTGTATATTGAGTTGACATTCACAGAAGGTTGTTCTGTTCCACAATAGAAACAATAAATCGTTTTAAGAGTGCAACCCAGTGATAAGAATTGAAATGTACATATAATGAATGTGATTATGTACAATATGTAAAGGAAGCTATTTAGGAACGTTTCTGTATGCTGAAATGATATTTTTCTAATTAGCTGTTTAGTTCTAATTAGTAGGTCACTAGTAAAATTAATGTGAAAAATTATAGATTAAAGTTTTATATTTTATCTTAAAACAATGCTTAGAACCTTTTATAATTAAAGTTTTTAAAATTTCTACAGCTTCTCCTGTACCACATTGTAAATTTAAATGCAAGTGCTATTAGAAAATTTTTATTAAATAGAAGGAAATATATATTAAGTTTATGTAAACATCTAAATTAATTAAATAAAATTTATAAATTTTCGTTAATAACATAATTATTGAGTTAAAGAAATTATAAAATAAAATAGATTTAATAATTACTTGTATGTATAAGTTCGATAGCTTTCGAATAGTGTATATCTGTCTAAATTAAAAATTATATGCATAAAAAATATTTGTGAAATAGTAAAGTTTCTTGTATTAATAAAAAAATTAATTATAAATATGTTGGAAAAAAAGTAGCTTTAATTTACTATAAATAACCTATTTACTGAACTTTAAATAGACTAGGTGAACTCTTAATACTATTTGCACTATCCTCAAAGTACAAAATGCTTTTGATAACTCATTTCTATTCTTATTATAGTGATAATTTATTATAACACTAACCTTTAAGAAAAGAATGTTCTTTTAATAAATCAATGAAAAGTGTATTCAATAAACATTTTTTTATTATTTAATACCGTTATTTAAAAAAGAAATTTCATCGAAAATAACCAACTTTATTTGTTATTTAATTTAAAAGTAGTAAAATATTATCAATAGGTATTTTAAAGGTAAATTCCTTAAAAACTTAAAATCTATATTATATTTGGGACATACTACTCCATACCAGAAAAAAAAATAATGCAAATTGTTTTGCTATGGTATTTAAATATCATCACACACAAATATTTTATAAAAATAACGTTGGTGATTAAGTGCAATAAAAGGAATACGTAATCATTTGATGGGTTTTTTTTAATTAAACGAATTAAAATATCTTTGGATATACAATTTAATCAAGAACAACATTTATTTATTTTTTTTTGTGGGAAAAGTTAAATTAAAGCTTAGGATTTATAAATAAAAATATATGGGACTATTTAAATAAATTAAAAATGATTGTTTACAAATTGGATTGTTTAAATGGTTAAACATTAATATCACAGGTCATTTTCACAAATATATCCAGGTATATATATAACTTTATTGCCACTTTATAATAATTAATAAAGTTGAGATAATTATTTGTAGTGGAATAAACTTGAAATTAATAAACTTGTAAACTAGAACAATTTGTTTTATAGACTTTATTTTTTCAAACAAAAATTTATCGTGCTCCAATATAACAAGAGCAACTGAAATATACCTAAATAGGAAATAAAATTGAAAAGAGGAACGGCGAATTGAGTTTCATATGTTAAAAACCTTTTATAAACATCAATCTTTATTATAAGATTCATCTCCATCACAAAGATGGATACTAAGCTATAATACTTGAGATAATAAATAATTTTCATTACAATTAATAATTTGTATTTAAACATATATATGTCATTTTAGAAAAATTGTCAATGTTTTCACTTTTTATATTAATTTTAATCTACTGAGATTATTTCTAATGTAAAAAATTTTTTTTAGACATTTTTAAAATAAAATATAAATTAATCTCGAATTTTATTAGATGATTAGATCTTTTTTCCAATAATGATATGCTTAGATCATCTCTATTGATAAATTTAGAGTACATATATGTATAAAAAAACTAATATCTTTATTTATAAAAACGATCACTAACTTATCACGCTTTACAAACGTAATAGGAGTTATTTTGACTTCATTTTGAAAAACCACATTTTCTCTAAAGTCTGAAAACCCCAAAACTACAGATTTCATGTCATCTACCTTGTCTTGGGTTTTGTGTTCTATAGAACACATTACATCACCGAATAGATAATAATATGAAAGAGTTATATCTGGAAAATATGATGGATAAGGAAGAATTTTCTATCTCAGAGCATGTTACATGCTTCTAAAAGTTAAATTTCTTTAGATAATCATTAAATTCATTGTTTGATTACTTCTCATCTCAGTTTGATTAGGTGAATAACTTATACATTAGGATTTTTTTCTCGCTAAATTTTTAAAAATGATACTATATATTATTTATGTTGGTTAAACAAGGTTCAAATTTTCATTAACTCCTCTGACAGCTTCAAATTTTTTATATTCAGGTATGAATTCATGAAGGAAAACGACTTGAGAATTATCTTTTAATAAACATACAATTATTTATTGCAATGAAAATTTGACCTACATGACTCGTGAAATTTTTTTTGTTTGCTTTAAATGATATTCTTTGAAACACAATGAATTTAAGAAATAAAAAAAAGAACTTTATATGCAGTATATAATAGCAAACCAAAAAAATAATTATTATTACATCATTTAATTGTTAGTGATAACACAAAAACTATAGAGTTAATTCAGTTTTTAGTTTTTTATATAAAAAATAATGTTAGAATTACACTATATCATTGATTTTATATCACTCATATGTGCTATAATTTGGGTGGTTGGTATATTTGACCGTGGCATAATTTTAAAAAGGTTACAATATACAATAATTGTTTAACTTTTAATAGTCTTATCAAAAAGACTGAGGTTCATTAATATATAATTGGATATATCCATTTCTTTACAGTGTGAAAAAAGATGGATTTTAAAATATCTTTTCCTGTAGTAATTTAAATTTTTAATTGATCGTATAAATAACTTTACTTTAATCGATTTAAAATCTTCTTTTTCATACTTTTTGTTACTTAGCGTAGAAGCTTTCCATCTATATGTATGAATATTTTTAATTTTGAGACCATTGATGTATTTGTAAACAATTTGTTTCAATTATGGTACAAATATTAATCAGTAATTTGAAACAGGATTAAGTGATTATTATTAAACTGGAATCCTAGCAACTTTTCGAATTGATAGACTGAAAGTAGCCTAGAAAGTGCTTTAATTGTTATCATTTAATATAAAAATTTGAAAACATCCTTTAAATAGAATAATGCCTTTATACTTAATATATATTCTCGAGACTGTGCAAAAAGAAGATTTATACAACTAGTAGGTGGATGATAAAACTAGAATAATCAGAAACACTTGATTATTAAAATATCACTTTATGTGATAATCTACATAGATATAAATAATTTTTTACATCATTCCTATAATTGAATCCCTCTGTTAGAAAATATATGTATTTGAAAATTTTTGGAGATAATTTTACATAAAAAAGCAAACTTGTTATTACTATTTTTTAATTTTCAATAATGAAAAATGGTTTCTTGTTAAACTTTTTTTTAATGTAATGTCTTTTATTTAATGTGTCTTTTGATGTAATTCTTGAACTTTATGGTAGCCATTAACTTATTTTATTATTACTTCCATAAAAATACCACATACATTCTGAATGACTTTAGGAAAAAAAGTACTTTATCATTTTTTAATAATATTTTCGTTAAAATTGACATTAGAATATTTAATGAAAATTAGCTATTATCTATAAAAATAACATATATTTTAGTAGTTAAATAAGCGTATTTAAAATGTATAAGTCATTCATTATAAAACTTTTAAATAATCATCTTCCATTTCAATAATTGTTATTTTTACATGATATTAAAAGGAGAATTTGGATGCCCTTATTTTTTTTATCTTTTTATAATGATATACCATTCATCACAACACCAACGCATAATAGTATACTTTAATAATTGTTCCATTTTTATGAAAGAAAACTAATAAATAAAGAAAAATATCATAACTTCTGATGTATTTGTTTTTATCACAAAAACCCCGAAAAAGTTTATAATATTTTCAAAAACGGTAATTGATGGTAATACAAGAGCAAGTAAAAAAATTGACATCAATTTGAATATATTATCAACTAAAAATTTTTTATAAAATTTCGTTTTAAGCTAGTTCTTTTTACAAATAACACTTCATGCTTAGATACCTGGTAACACAGGACCGGATGGATTTGTGAAACATAAATGTTATGGTTATTGACCACAATATCCAGAAAACTAGATTTACAAAAGTTAAAAGTATTGTTAATAAAAATGATTATTCCATATAACGGTTCTTTGAAAGCTTACTCAATCATAGTAATAATTTTATTCTCACAATAAAAATCTCTCCTACCATTGTACATCAAAACTTTTCCCTTTCTATCACATAATCATTAAATATTTCAAATAAATAATAAAATTACGTATATCATGATTTATAAATATATTATTTGAAACTATTTTTGTATATTATATATTATTAATAACCGTCCATCTATTATTGTGGACATTTTTCTTTATTTAAAACTTTTCCCCAAATTAACTCTGATAATGTTATTTTTAATAACAATATCAACTTTTAGTCAAGCACTAATTGTTACTTATAAAAATAGTTTTATTATAGAGTTATGTCAATTAGATTACCATTGTCAAAATTTTATTTTTGATCTAGTTGGAAATGATAATTGCAGATAGACTACCTTTTAGTTACAGTTATCATTTAATAATAAAAATTTTCTATTTCCTTCATTAAATATTAATATATTATTCTTTTTTTAGACCTAAAAATAATATTAATATTATTTCATTATTTTACTACTCTCTATCTAAATTTTTTTTTGAACGTACCTTTTTATAATGATTATCAAATTATCTTTGGTACTCATTTTTTTTGTTTCTTTAACTCAAGTACTATTTAGTTGTGCTCCACCAGGTTTCGTTCCAAGTCAAGATCCAAGTAAGTGTAATATCTATTTAATTTTACTATTGATAATTTTTTAAGCTAATGTTAATGCAAGATGCTCAGATTTAATTTTGTATCCTGTTAGTGCCGTCGACCAAAGTGATCAATATAGATTTGATTATTCGGATGTTTCTTTTGGTAATACACATAATCAAGGAGCTACAGTTGCAATAACATGTACAGCTGGTGGACAATTAGCCACAGTAGAAGGATATGATCAACAAAGATCTTCAATTACTGCTGCACCAACGATTATTGCTACATGTACAAATGTTGGTGGATCACAATATACCTGGACAATATTGGGAAGAATTCTTCAATTTGTTGACTGCCGATTTTAAAACGATACTTTCAAAAAAAGATTACTTATTATATGTAACATAATGATATTAAAAATTGAAGCTTATGTAGATGATTGTCCTTTTAATTAAAATTTAAAAAAATTACTTTGTTTAATAATATATTTTATAAAAATATATCTATGGACATCTAACCTACATTATACACCTTTTTACTTTTATTATCTTTACTTTTTTCGCAAAAAAAAAGATATGGTAGAATAAAAATTGTAAATGAGAATGAAATTTTTATTGAATTAAAAACAGTTACACTTAATGACATAATTTTATTTTGAAAATCTTATTATTATTAATTTTGAGGTGTGTTAAAATATATCAGATACAATTACACATCTTTCCGACATCATTTATTGTCTCTTTGTCAAAAAAAAAGAATCTCACAGTATTAAATTTTTGTTCTTGAAAAAAAATTTTTTTGGTGACATCTTGTATTATCTATTTCTTTATTAAAAATTAATTTATTTCGAATAGTTACGTTTTTTTAATAAGCAACTTAATGGAGAAAATTCACATTCATCCCAACCATATCCACTCATTTGTAATGGTCTCTCTCTTTTATAGTGATTCTTAACAACAATGTATCGAGGATCCTCGTTGTAGTCAGGTTGGATTTCCCCAATTTTTACATGATTATCCTAAAAATATATTTATGTTATTTTTTTTTTCATACTTATTCTATATTTTAAAAATGAAACTTACATCCAGTGAGCGTCCATTAACACCATGGGTAACGAGAAGAATAATAGTAATAAAAAGAAAAATATAGAATGAAAATTTATTCATTGCTTGCTTGTGATTGACTTAAAAACTAGAAAATGTTTAAATGAAATAAACATATGAAAATATGGCACTTATATGGATAAGGAAAAGAGCATTAATTAAAGGAAAATTTTTATTTTAAATGACGCTAATACAAATATATTTGTATATTTTAATAAAAGCAATTTAGTGAGAAGAATATTGTTGATAGAAGTACAATGATCTATCATAATTCCCTTAAATGTTACTATTCTTAACACAATTAAAAATTTTTTTTCCATAAAAAAATCACAAAAGAAATAAAGATAAAAAAATTATAAGAAATTAAATTATTACAAAGTATTTGTTTTCTGTATTCTTATTAACAGGAATCTTATTTTGCTTTTTGATTTAATAAATAAAAAAAAGTTAGTAGGCTACACTCAAATAATAAAAAAATAAGCCTTTATGGAACTTCTAACAAAAGAGTACTGTAATTATATTGTTAAAATTAATGTGTGTAAAAAATATAATAATTTTTAATTATGCTTTCAAAAAAAAATAAAAATGAAATATTTTGTATTTTCAAATAAGACACCGGCAATATATACATTTAAAGTAATAAAGAATGTTTTGTTATTTTTTTGTAGTAGAATATTTTAAAATGTATTGTTTTTATCGGGGTGGATGTAATCATGCTTAAAAGAATTTTTATCTTTACAGGTGACAAATTGTTGTGAATTCTAACACACTATCATTATTTAATCATTTATTTTACATTTATAATCATTTGTAAGTAGTTATTTTTGCAATATCAACTTTGATATTCAAAGTCAAATATAGTAAAAACAAATAAAAGTTTTTAATTCATTTTTCTAAAATTACTCTATCATTTAACGTCATTGTTATTAACTAGTAAGGAGATAAAAATATTTTTTAAAAATATTTAAAAGAAGTGAATAATTAAATGGTAGAGGTTAAAGATATTTATTTATATAGGAGAGATTTTGTTGATGAATGAAATATTTTTTTGTATATTTTATTTTCTTCAAATAGAGTGCACATAAATTAAAATATATATTTAAATTTATGATATACTACAATTTATCATATAAAATAAAAATTTCGTGACTGGTAAGTTGTAAATACATATTGTAATTTAACCCTTAAAATGAAAATATTATTTTATTTAGATATAAATGGTACATAAATATATAAAGACTAAAAATATCTTGTAAATTTTAAATGCAATAAAAAAATTATCATTCTTTGAAAGTAGATTTTTCTAATCATCAAAAAAGAATTATTATACAATGTGATCCTTTATAATGTTCCCGAATAACATTTTTTGAGTGGAATCATTTTTATAAAAAATGACGTAATAGTTGTAGATGGTTATTAATTTTTTACATAATGAAGCTGATTTTTATTTGAGTAAGTATAAGATAATTATAATAGTTGTCTTTTACATTTCTTTCCCTGCAAAGTTATAAGATCGTTTTTCATCATTTCATTAGCGAAGGATTTTTTTTTATTTTTTTTTTTCTGGAATAACTGGAATGAAGGATAAATGTACTTTTTTTCATTGATATTACAGATCTTGGAATCTATATTTATATATATATTTTTATACTGTATATATGTGAGTTTAATTAATAATTAATAGTAAGCGGCGAAATAAGTTGTTTTTGCTTTTGTTAAGACATCATCCAAATAAAATAATAAATGTTTCAAAAAAGTATATTTCTCATTGCAAAAATAATTACCAAACACGGCACTTTTCGACTGGATTCATGAGACTTCCCGGAGGGCAATTAAAAGCTTTAGCAAAATCGTATGAATTAGAGAGAGGTCCTTTTACTCTTATAGGACCTGGAGAGTGCTCTGACGTACGTAATTTTCTAATAGCCTCTTTGTCATTCATTGCTCCGCACCATATCTAAATAAATAAGTAATGAAAAAAAGTAATGATTAATTTTAAATAGAGAATATAGTCGCTTAACTTACTTGAGCATAATTAAGGAAAAACAGTTGGTCGTGAGTAAGATTAACTCCTGGTAGTCGTTGAGGAGGTGCATGCTTACTTTCATATCTTTTATATGCTCTGTAAGCTTGTTTTAATCCACCATTATCGGCAATATTTTCACCTTTAGTACTTCTTCCATTAATCCTCATTGAAATTTGGTCCAGAACATAGTTAGAATACTGTTCCTCAATACATTGAGCTTTCTCTTCGAATCTTTTAATTGTTGTATTATCCCACCATTGTCTAATATTTCCAACACTATCATAAAGGCGTCCTCTATCGTCAAAACCATGTGTAATTTCATGTCCAATAACAACACCAATACCACCGAAATTCATGGAACTTGGAAAATGTTTATCATAAAAAACAGGTTGTAGTATACCAGCTGGGAAGATAATTTCATTAGTATTAGGTGAATAAAAAGCGTTAACTAATGCAGCGCCAGCAACCCATCTTTCTCTATCAACAGGCAATTTGATTCTCTCCAGAGCGTCATGTTGATACATCTCATAAAATTGGAATTTGGTACGATAATAATCACCAGGGAAAACTTTATAATGCTCATATTCTTTATCAACTGCTTTAGTATCATTAAGATAATCAGGATAACCAATTTTTTGACTCATACTTCTGACTTTAATCTTTGCAAAATCTTTTGTCTCCTCTGATAACCAATCTTCACTTTCTAGAAGTTCAACAAATGATTCCATAATTAGACTAATCATCTCTTCAACTTGCTTTTTAGCTTCATGATCAAAATGATTTCTAATATAAACACTTGAAGTTGCCATTGGTAGAAGCATATTTATTCTTGATATACATCCATGCCATCGAAGTTTGGGAACTTGCATAAGATTAAGTGTTTGATAAAATTTAAATATTGTAAAGGCAAATGGATCTGGTAGATCACGTACCATTGCTTTATAAAACCAACACCAATTCAAGTAATTAACAATTGTTCTATAAAAAAATATAAATTTATAATAATATTTAAGTATATACTAAACCTTTTATCAAATTTTGGTAAGAGATCATTTAATTTGTAAACGAAATCAATTCCATATATAACAATTTGTGTACTATCATCGAAGGTAATCTTATTACCGTTTTTATCGGGAATTTTTTCAAATAATGTATCAAAAAATAATATCCAATCAAAGTTGGGTAATTTTCTTTTCATCTCCCCAAGTGTTATTTTATTATACATATCAGCAATATCATGTCGTTGTTCCTCAGTAGCGGTAACCTAAAATGAAAAAAGAGATAAAAGTTTGTCTAATAGACATATACATTTTCGTTGTATGAAGTATCGCTCACATTTGCTAATTGAGTTTCAAAAGCAAGTATCTCTCTGGCACTTTGATTAACTGCATCATTATTAGCATCTAGTAATAAGAGAACATCAGTAATCAATGTCATATATGCTTGTCTCTCATCTTCAGCCTCGTCCATTATGTAAAAATCTCTAGCAAATAGATTTAATGCTGGTTGATCAAGTAGAATAATGTGTTTTTCTGAATTTTTATCATCGGGTTGGACGGAAGCTTTAAATAAACTATCCGCTTTGAATTGCGACACCATTTTACCATATAAATGTTCTATCTTAATACCACTGACATCAACCTCTGGAGTTAAAGCTGGCCATCCACCAAAACTATCAATTACTTCATTAAAAACATTCCTCCAAGTACTCATTATTTGACCTGAAGATAATTAAATATTTAAATATAATATTATACTTACTTGAATTTAAGCACAAATTATAAAATACTTTAGCTTTCTTAACAGCTTCACCATCTAATCCTTCAATAACTCTTTCCTCCAATAATTCTTTTAACGCTAACTCAAGATCGTGTCCAAGATTTTCAAAATTTGATACTGATGGTGCATCATCTGGTATTGGGTTATTTTTCATCCAATTACCACAAGCATATGCATAAAAATCTTCACAAGGATTTGCTGAGGCATTCATTGATGACAAAATAACAGATGCTATAATTTATTAAATTATTTTTATAACATATCTATTTTGTTTAAAATTAAAAAAAATTTTCCTTAATTTGTTTTTCACTCAAAACTCTGATTCATTTTAAGTAAATTTATTTTTTTAAACCTTATTTACTTATAACTATACACTCTAATATCCAATCTTATCTCCCACCCTAAGATTCTCCACATAATAAAAAATTTTTCTCTATTATTAAATAGCTTTTTAGTCTATTTAATATATATATATAACTTTATTGGAATAAGTAATTTTTTCAAAAAAAATACTGGATGATTCATTACATGATTGTTTAAATAGTATTAAATTTTTAATGGCGTGCAAATAAAGGATTAAAAATGTTTTTTTCATCTAAGAAGATTAAATAAATCAGCATAATTTAGAAAAATTACACTCTTATCTTTAAATCTCCTGTGGATTTTGAAATATTCTTCTACTTTTAATATTAAAAAATTATGTAATGAATATTTGTATATTGATTATTAATTACGTATATAAAAAGATAAGATATTTAAGTTAGGGAGTGAATAATTCTTAAGAAAATGCGTATTTCTTAATCTTAAAAAAACATACCGGTTCGAATGCAACCTGATGACAAACAGACATCTGGGGTAGACTTAAAAAAAAGTATCCCAATTGTAGCAAACATTATACCAGAGAGGATAATAAAAATTATTAATAAACATAATAAAAGTTTATTTATCCGACCATTTCTTTTTTTCTCGGTAGCACCTTCTTTAGGTAAGACTTCTGTTCCAGCCTCTGTATTATTAACCATCTTTTATACAACAAAAATATATATATATAAATTTTTATTTTTTTTCTTTTTTTTAAAACAAAATTAGCAACACTTTTGTTGATCAAATAGATCACTTTTAAAAAATGGTACGTCGCGACGACGATAACGGTTTTGACGCCGTCTTTTTATACAGTATAAAATGTGTATGGTAATATACTACACTTTAAAATATTATTTTTTATCACTTCTTCTTTCCTTTTCTTTTTCTATCTTCCAATTCTTGAATGAAGAAATTTGCAATAAAAAAAATACTTGAAGATAGTGTTTTGAATAAATTTGATAAAAGTTAACCTTTTACTAAAAACAACAAGGTTATAAATAATAAAATGTTAAAAATAAATTAAAATAAGAGGTTAAAATAATTTTGTCAAAGAATATATATATATATCAATTGATATGTAATTATTATATTAGTTGAAGACAATTGTTTTGTTATTTAAAATGATAAAATAAAGAGTATTAGTAAGTGATGATAAATCAAATATTTAATAGATTTAAGAGTACTTTATTAAGATTGCCGGCATTATATATATATATAAGATCAAATATTTTAGGATAGAAAAATATAATATAGATTTGTCATTAAAAGTTATAAAGAGGAAACAATTGTTTTAATGTCATTAAGAGGAACAAATAAAACTAATGTCTTTAGGTGATACAATTATACAAGAAACATGAGATCAATTATAACAAACTTAAGAACATCTTTTACACACATTGAGGTGGTAAGGAGCGGTTAAAGAGAAGACAAATGATCTTAAAAGAAGGAATCCTTATAATTTAACTTTTTGATAACGTCATTTGTCATTATATCACTCAAGCTCATTATATTACAACAATAACATTTATACCAGGATCGAAGATAAAAGTATTATTATTAAGATAAACTTATATAATAGTCAAAAAGTATGGTATTTCGGAGAGAACAACTGGAAGGAAAAGGGTTAGATATTCTAAAAAAATATAAAGGATAAAATGCCCAAGAGATAGGAAATTTATTAAAATGTATCTATAAAATTTTTTAGTAATATATTTTAAAAGTAACTTTAACATGTTTAAACTTCCTTAATATATAGATGTATATAACATCAAAAATAAAAGTCCTGATGGGTTGTTTTTTTAAACAACTTATATTACCATAATGCCAATTTACATTAAGCTTACATTTTGTTATTATCAGTTACTACAACTTTCTAAATAACAGTGTTTATTTGATTGTTCAGGAAGTAAAGCTATAATAAGCTTTGACTTTAATTAAAAATTATGTTTATTGGAAGTTTAAAAAGATTCATCATTATTATTATATGGTAAATGGTTTTAAGTAGGGTAACATTTAATAAACAAATCAAGATATGTCACATTGTATATTTAGATATGTTGGTTAAAAAAATATTTTTTATCAACATTTTAAGTAATGGTAATTTAAGTTAATTCTTTTCTTAAAAATCACTAAAAACAATGGGAAAAAAATTTTTGTTTAAGGGATAAGAAATAATATATATAAAAAGAAGTAAAGTTTTGTTTGGTTAATTTATAAATAATAATATTATAAGAAAAAGGAATTAATCAGAACAAATGAGTTGATTAAAAAATATAAACTATCGTCTAGAAAAAAGGAATAATAATGCCATATTTGGGGAGCCTTTAAAATATTGCTAAATTTTATTATCCCATAATTAATAGAATAGCCTGTTTATTAGTTTAAATATTTGTTATCTCAATTTAATTATGATAAAGAGAATAATAGTAAAATTTACAAATAATGCTTCTCCTATTAACCAATCTCATCAACTTTCTTTTTATTATATATGTATAAATTTTTACTCCCTTAAAATAAAATACACCAAATTGAACTCCAAAATCAGAAGGAATAGACTTATATATAATTTTTTTAAATATTCACTCTTATAACTTAAAATGAAAAGTGTATTTGAATAAAAAATTTTTAGTATTAATCAAAAATACTGTATCAAATGGCTATTTGTAATAACGGTATCTCATGAATTTTAAATAAATTACCACACAAAAGGAATACACTTCTCTTTGGCCTTTGTCATTATAAAAATAGAGTTTAAGATTAATTAGGAAAGCCAAAATAGATTCTCTCAATCTGGGAGACTTCCATTTAACAAGATATATACATAAATATATATCTATAAATATATGCCATTGTGTTTAAAAATTGCATGACTATATAATCAATTGTCAAAAAGCTTTAAATGTATTTTTCTACCAAAAGAAGGAGAAATGATAAAAATTATATATATCTACACAAATATATATATATATATTTGTATAAGGAAAGATCTCTACTTGATAAAAAAATAAAAAATGATCATTATTATTGGAACGATTGTCAAATTTCATAAATAAAATATAAATAAACATCTAATTTCTTTTTAGCAAAACGAATACATAATAATTAAAAATAAAATAGTATAATAAATTAATATTTATTATTCATTGACAGATAAAAAAAAATAATCCGACATTTATTATTAAAAATCTGAGACATAAAGTAACTCTCTCTTCTATCACATTAACTCAAATAGACATTAATAATAAAGTGATTAAAATTTTTCCCTTAAAATACTTATCTCTTTTTCCTATAAATCAAATTATACATCTTTCATATGGAATATCTTGTGTACTATAAGACAATACCAAATAATTTTCTCAACATCACTTAAACATCTCCCTCTCATTAATGTTGTTTTTTAGAGAAATTTATAAAAAAAAACAATAAAGAGGGAGATAAAAATAGATTTAGATAAGTATTAATAATTTAAAAATACCATAATCCAAAATAATTAAAAAAAGCATATAATTAAAATATAAAAGTGTAAAAAAAACATATACATAAAACTTTGAATAAATAATAGAGTTTGAGCAGAGATAAAAAGAGCATATAAGATATTTTTGATTAATAAATCATTTCTAATAATAAAAATGTTGTTTGTTGAATATTAAAAATAATAATTAAACTCCTAAGAAAGGTTGTTCAAAAATACTATTAAAGTAAAATTTATTATTTACAAGTATATTTGTAATTTTATAAATACATCGTAAAAGTATATGAATAAAGATATGTGATTTTTTTAGTTAGAATACTTATTATAAGCAAAAACAAAAATGCAATTTTTCCTTTGTAGTCTTTTAATTACTCAACCCAAAAGCTATATTCTTTTTTCTATTAATTGAACATTCTTTATTGTCATAAACAAATTTTGAATACTATTTTTTTCTATTTTTAATGAGGGTATGTATTTTTTGTTTAAAAAATAAAAAAATAGTTGTTTATATGTATATAATAAATTTATTCTATAATAAAATGAGTTTACTTTATTTACGAATTTGAAATGATGAAAAAATTTAAGAAGACTGGAACAATTATGATCTAATGGAGTCATAAAATTTTTTTTATTAAAAAAAGTTTGACGGAGTACAAAAAATATTGATATATTAGATTGTTAAAAAATTAAGTATCAATTTTAAATAATAAATATTTTAAAATGTGGAGTAAATTCAAAATGAATATTGTTATTTAAAATATGAGGCATTTTATATATAAAAATTGTTATCAATGTATAAAGAGCCTGTTGATTCCATTTTAAAATAAGCCACAGTTTATAGATTCCAAAAACTCTAAAAATAGCTTGTTATAAGTTGCCTATATTAGTTGAAGTTTTTATTGCTCTACTTTCACTCAATTATTGTGTAAATTTTCTGCAACCATTTTACAGAATCCACTTTTTATTCAGTTAAATAGATCTGCCCAGTAAATTGGTCAATAACATTTTACTCAGTATGTGAAGAAGGAATTTTTATATGTTTTAAACATTGTCCGGGAGTAATTCATGAGATATGTAGAAACCAATCATTGTTTAGTAACAATAACTAAAAATGAGTCATTTACAATTAGTATATTTTTTTTCAATTCACATCTCAAATATATTTGATAATCTTCTTTTTTTATTACTTATACCACTATTTTGAGACAATTTGTTCTATTTCTGTATATCCCTTTCTTTATGTACCTTAAAGGTAAATAAGAATTGATTTTCTGCCAATTTTATTTTGCAATACATTAATTTTTAATTAAACTTATAATAAAACTACTTAGCAATCACTTTTAAAGATACTTTATTATTTACAATGATAAAAATTTTTAAATGAAAGATAATGAAAAATATATTGGTGGTAAAAATAGATTTCATTCTGCTCTAAAAAGTGATATACCTTGTAATGATAAATATACATATAAGTAAACTACAAATATTTTATATATATGTTACAAAAACTAATATTTATTTCTGGACAATATAAAATATTTCGAATAAATATTAAATGATAAGTTTTTTTTTATTATAAAAAAAACACTTTAAATTTTTATCATTGTTTGATCAAATTGTTTGAAGTTTATCTTCTTTTGATAATAAGCTATCTTTTACTTCATCATGTCCCACTACATCTCCCTTTTTTTTATCCCTCCTGTCAAAAAGTAGTTTATCTAAATATGTTACAGGAAATTCAAATGCACATGCAATAAAGAATGCCACAAAATAGGAGGCTGTTGCTGCAACAGAAAATAATGTTAGCATTTGAAATGTTGATGTAAAATGGAAAGGATGTGGTCGACTGAAGTTATAAAGTTGAAGGATAATCGGATGCATTAAGTATGTACAAAAAGTTAATTTACTTAAAGGAACAAATGCTTTCCATCCTAATATTTTTTTAACTATCCCACCATTTCCTGTTGAACAGGCAAATATAACCCATCCTAAGCTTAAAGAAAACATTGGTCCACCAAATAACGTATAAAATATTAAATGAAACTTTGTGATTTCGCCTGTTGAGGAATATGGATACATACCAAATACTGAATAAAAACCCATACATGTTGATAAACACCAACATAGGTAAATTTTCCATTTCTGTGTTTCCAATTTTAATTTATATTTATAAAGATAATATCCTACCACTAGACCAACCATATATGGTCCACATCTTGCATATGGTTTAATATAAACATTTGTCCAGAATTCATCAATCAATCCAACAATTTGAAGCTTTGTTGTCAAAATAGGTCCTGGTGGATATCCTTTGATGAGTGTTATAATTAATCTACAAATTGAAGAGACAATAATTGTCCCAATACACCCAATGATTCCTAATTTTTCATTGTAATTTATCAGTAACATATAAAGTGGTGAGATAGCATATAATTGAAAGTCATTGGCTAAATACCATGACCATCCCATGCATTGTTCAACATCTTGTAGCAAAAAATTGTTCATATAAATTAAATTTGTCCACCACGATTTACGACAATAATTTAACTCTATTGGTCTCCAAAATGGACCATTAGAAAGGTGAGTAAGAACAGTTGTATTTAATATCATTACAACAACATACACCGGTGTTAATCTTATATACCTTCGAAGGTAAAAAACAACCCAAAATGTAAAACTTTTAACATTAATTGTATGTTTACTGATAACATTCCCATCTTTATCTAATTTTGGTGGCATTGTTTTTTTAAAAAAGAGATATGATGTAAGCATACCAGAGAGGAGGAAAAATGAATCAACAGCTAATGGTGCTTGAATAACTATTTGATTATGAAATATTTTAGGGAAATTTTTTAATGTTTGCAAGACATTATCAGCAGTTAATGATGTACAGATGTACCAATATGTATGTCCAAGTATAATCCACATCATTGATAGAACCCTGGCACCATGAAGACAATCAATTTGATCTGTTAACTTATTCTTTGCTAATACATACTTTCCATTACTATAAATTGAGAATGCTAATAGGAGATGTATAAACCAACTATCGATTTGTGGTGTTCCATAAATACTAATTGATGGTTGATGAACATAAATATCATAAAATGTCCCAAATATTATTGTTGCTAGTATAGCTGTTAAAAAATAAACAACAAACATCGATGTTCTATCAGATGTAATGTTATTTTCAGCTTTTTCACTAGAACATGCCACATTAACATTACAAATTAATTTTGAACCTGATAATCCTTCAATTTTTTTATAAAAAAATTGTAATATTGATTTTACATCATACTCTGTACAGGTATCTGGGACACAAATACCAAAATTAAGTAGTGGGAGCATTGTAAAACATTCATTATCCCAATCTGACCATTCAGGAGGCTTCGTTATATTTTTAACCTTAGCACATGATTCTGTTGGATCTGGCTGAGTTGTAGATGCCATCTGAGAGAGAGGATTATTTCTATTGTATGGTTGAAATTGTAATTTACAATATTGTCCCTTCCATTTTTGATTAATATTTTTAGTGACATCAATTTTTCTACATGTATGCCATGATCCTATCCATAGGTTGTTACCAGACATAACCGCCGAAGGTACTTTACCCATTGCATCAACAACTGTAATGAAAAAGTTTTTAATAATCATTTAGCAAAAAAAAGTAAACATACCGTCAAAAATCCACTCATATTCATCGAAATATTTCGAAACATTTGCTTTGCAAATACAATCATTACATGATTTTTTTTCATTCACCATACGAGCGTATTGTGTTGTAATATAACCATAGTAGAAAATATCTGCAACACAATTAGGTGAAATATCTAAATTTTTAATCGGTTGAAGAAGATCAAGTATCTTTAACATTGAACTTCCATCACCATCTTTAGCGCTCTCTGTTGCATTTAAAAAACCAGCAATAATATCTTTAAAGATATCTAATTCAAGTGATAAGATTGTATTTGAATCTCTAAACATATTATATAGAATATTTCCCTCAACCTCCTCATCCTCTATACCCTCTTCCCATTCATGATTATTAAATTCAATTCTTCTCCCAAAACTAGACGATGATAGTAAAATTAAGTATAAAAAAATATGAAGAGAGGTGATAAGTTTCATATTAATGTACACTGAATATATTTTTTAATAAAGTGTGAATAGTGGAAGAAATATGAAAAATGTAACATTAAGCCATGTAATGTGGTATCTCTTGATTGACAGGTGATGGGTAAAAAAATAAAAAATGATCTACGTTTAGAAATTAATAAAGTTTAACTGAAAATATATCTATAATCTTACAATCTAAAACCTATTAATTTAAATATTTTTCTAAACCATTCCATTAAATATACATATATACATGTATTATAAAGTTTTATTATCAATAAAACACATTCATATACATATAATTACGGGAAGAAATCAAAAAGTCTTGATTAAAAATGTTAAAGTTTTGTAAATATCATTAATAAGATAAGTAAAACTCCTTTATATAATGTATTATACAAAATACCTTTTACCGTTATTTTAGAAAATTTAATTTTTCATTAGGAAATGATAAAAAACATTCTTTAGTATAAATTATTTTAGTTAAAAAGATGGTACATTAATTTGGTTTGTAATTATGTCTTAGAAGAAATTAATAGTTAATTATGAATCATATTCAATGAAGGATGAATTGATAGGTTGTAATTGAAAAAGGTAAATTAAAAACAAAAGATAAGCAAATTTGATAAATATCTTTAGAACATAAAAATAATATTTGTATTTTATTTACTATTATTTTTTCAAAATAATTTTGTTACCTTATCTATGTAGGTAAGAGAAAAAATACTGTAGGTAGTTATTTTTAATTCTAATAAAAAAGCAATTAAAAAAATAAGAACTTCATTATATGGGTATAAAATTATGTCTACTCCTGCAGCAAATAATTCTTATTTATGAATAAAAATTTTACAACTATATAGTAAAATTTTTTGATATTATAAGACAAATAAGTGTGTTTATTTATTTTTTTGAAGAATGATTAATGTAATAACATCAAAATACGAAAAGTTTAATGATTAAGAATAGATGTGTTGAAGAAGTGAATAGGCAAAAAAAAGAAAATTATACACAAGAGACTTTTCTACACCTTCATCAGTCAACTGTCCTTGTACAAAGTTTTATCAATAGGAAATTTCTTAAGGTTCACTGGATAAAGATAATCATATTTAAAATACAAAAAAAAAACTTAATTAATTTTATACACATTTGTACACGAAGGTTTCAAATGGTACATTTGGTTTGGAAAGCCACTTTAAATAAAAAGGAAACTATTAACTTTAAAAACATAAAAAGTATTTAAAATCATAAAGATGCAGTACCTTTTTGATTACTAAATATAGTGATAGATAATCACATATATGTAGAAGTCTTTAGTATATTTATTAAATCAAATTATTATAGTGCCTTATCAATTTATATATATATATACTTAAACTTTTACATATCATAATTAAAAGTACTCTTAAATATAATTGCACACATCTTTCTACTTTTTTTTTAGATTTATTTTTTTATCTTCTTATGTAGATATTTATCATTAAGTAAATACCCTTGATATGAAGGTAAAAAAAATAATATTATATTATCAAAAAATTGATACTTCTTAATGATAATTATTGTCATGGTACCCTGTCATTCCTACTATTACAACTTTTGTATATTATTATTTTTTATGTTACTTTTTACTTCGTCTAGTCCACTCTCCTTTCTCTTTAAACATTCCTCTTAACAATTAATCATTTTGATTTTATGATAATAAAAAGTTTTGCACTTTTCTAACTACTTTAATCATTTAAATATGATAGTAATAAATAATATTAATTAGTAAAAATTTTAAGTTCATTGTTATATTTGTACATTTAATGATTAAAATATACAAGTTTTACTGGAGAACATTATAAAGCATTTTACAATAAGATAAAAAACTACGTAAAATATTAGTAAGTTACTTAATGGAAAAAAGGGTTAATTGAATTTGTTATTTCGTAAAAACGGTATTATTTATAGAGTTTAAATTCCTAAATACATATTTCCAAATTAAGCATGTAGAGTCTAATCCAAATGTTATGAGATTATTTAATAATGAGACGCCAGATTTTAGAGTATCCGAATTGGTAACACCTTTCTCTTTCATACAACGTTATATATCTTTGAAAAATGCATATCTGCTGGTCAAAAAATCGTTGAAGTAAAATTTCATATCACAAAGTATTTAACTCCGATACAAAATCAACTTTATATCGAAAACTTAACAATTATTCTCAAAAATAGTCATTAAAGAACAAATTTCTAAACATTTTAAGCAGTAAATTCTTAAAAATACGTGAAATACCAATGGTCTTACCGTCTTTACGATTAATGACTTTTAGATGATTGGAAATATTATTTAATCGAAGAATAAATAATGGCTGATATAAAAAAATTTATTTGACCACTACCGTCTTAGATTGAAATAGACTTTATTAATCAGAATAGCTATCATTTTATTTAATGTGCCTTTGACGACAAAAAATTATTAGTTTACATTTCCCACTTTAAAAAATTTACACCTTTTTAATTAAATAATCATTTGAAAGTACATTCGAATAACACGCAATCTCTTAGAAATTTAATCTTCAAAAAATTATCTAAACATTTCAGTATATGGTATTGAATTAGATAAATTTCTGGTGAATACGAAAGATGAAGAACAGTTTCATATCTAAGAGAATATAACACGCTCCTAAATGTTAAATTTGTATTAATAGTCATTATATCCTTTTGGCGTTACTTCTCATCTTAGATGAGTTAGGTGAATAAATTAAATATTAAAAATTTATTTTATCGCAGAATCTATTAAACCGATACTAAATAATATTTTTATTGGCTTAATTTGATTTAAATTTATCACTAATTCTCTAAATGGCTTTTGATACAGTGTATTCAAGTTCAAAGCCACATAGTACAGTGTTTTGAGAATCAGTTTTCATCATAGCTTTTTTTTTTAAATAATAATAATTTTCAAAAAAGAGATAACAAAAAACAAATTAATGTGGAAGATGGAATTCAATTTGTCTCACAAGATAGCATATATTTACAGCAACAACTGTGAATTTAAATAATCAAGAGACATCTAAAAATTGCCTTATTAATGTACAATTTGTTTTCGAAAAATTTAATAAATTTATAGGAAATAAACTTTCAAGAACAATCTTTTTACTACTAGTATACCACAAACTTTAAGACATTATTAAAGAAGAATTCTAATATAATTTATCATTTATTATCATTAATATTTTTCTAAACAATATTTGATTTTAGTAGCAATATATTAAGTATATTATCAATTAACATTAACTAAAAAAAATACCTTAAATAAACTAATTTTCTTTTTCTTATAATTTAGACCCCTTCTATATCTCATAAAATAATAAAACAATGGTAGGTATGAGAAAAAAATTGAAATATATAAGATAATAATCAAGTTTTTTAAAAACTTGACCTGTTATACATAAAAAAATTATTTACAAAGAATCAATTATTGCGTTTTTGAAACATTGCTTAATATCGTTGAGAACACTCCAACAGGGTAAGTACGTTACATCAGCCTATAATAAAGAGAATTATTTTAATAAATATCAATAAACAATAAATTGCATACCTGGAAATTGGTATCGGGAGTCATCTTACAAAATGCTAAGCATTTCTCTCCTGCTGTTGTTCTAGTAACATTCATTTTCCTACAACAATCGGTATGATCACCATCCTGTGCAGCACATGAAAATAAATCTCTTCCATATGATTGTGGACATGGATCAGAACCAAGGAACATTTGTGTTAATATTTTTTATTAATAATATCAAAGTTACACCTAGATTCACATTTTGGAGAAACATTCTTTCTATGACAACACTTCAAAAAGACATCATTAACAGCAGTTGATGTTCCTTTACTTAGTGAGAGATGTGATGATACTTTTTTTTCCTCCTCAATAATCTTAACAGCAGGTTGTTTCTCTCTCACATGCCCTTGAGGTGTTGTTGTCCTTATGATACTTTTCTCCTCAAAACCACTAGAAGGTTGAACTTTTGATGATATATCATCGTGTGATTTAAAATTTGTTGACATATAATTCTTTACTTTAGACTCAGATGCAACACGTATTTTTGGGGTATATTCACTTTCTGGTAAAAATTTTTCTGGTGGTGGAGGGGGAGCATCAGGTAAAGAGAATGATCCTTCTTGTGTATAGGTTGGTGACTGAAATTGTGGTGATGATATTTTTTCAACAACCTTCACAATCTTATTAGATCTATATATTGGTGGAGAAATTTTTGGAATGTTTTGGGAGAATTGTGGTTGTACCTGTTGCTGTTGGTATATTCTATCCCTTACAACACCTTCTGAAGATACTTGAACAGGTGAGATATTATGAGGATTGGCATTTACATTTGAATTGATGTATTGTTGTTGTTGAGATGGTTGTAAGTTATATTGCATTAATTGTGGTATTGGAGATTGTTTCATGATTCCATAAGACTGTTGTTGCTGTTGTCGTTGAATTGGATATTGCTGTGGGTATTGTGGTTGTTGAGGGAATTGTTGTTGTGGAGGTTGGTATATCTGTGGTTGGTATTGTGGTTGATATTGTGGTAAATTTTTAACAATTTGCCTTGGTTGGTAATTTTGTAATGATGGCATCATAGATTGTTGCTGAAAAACTCTATCATACTGTTGAATACCGGAATTAGGATAATTATTTTGATAAATTACTTGTGGTTGACGTTGATTTTTACTATTAAAAGGATATTGTTGGGGTTGGTTAATTGTTTGCGGGAATTGTTGAAATGACTGGTGTTGTTGAGTGGGTTGTTGATAATACTGTTGTTGTTGTGCATATTGTGGAAAATATTGACCGGTGATCAATGTTGATACTAAAAAAGGCATTTTAATGTAAAAAATATTACAATAAGTTTTTTTTAACTTACTTAAAAGAATAAATAACAATGGACAGGCCATTGGAAAGAAGAGAGAAAACTTTGTATAAAATTAAATTAGTAAATAAAAGTTTAATAATTAGACGTACTATATATATGTATATATAGATAATATATAACAAAAATATACGATAAAAATTATTGTAATATAAAATAGAAGATATAATATGTTACGATGTAAAATTTATGTGTGAGGTTAGATTTTTGAAGGATAAATGCTGCTCCAAGGTGTATTTTGGCGTAATAATCTCTTTTCACACAACTCTTGTTTGAAGTGTAGAAGTCGTTGTGTTTCAACCCAGATCAGTATGTGTCGAGGAACAGCTCTTGTTAATTGCCTGTGGGCAAGGCTGATAAGATATATGAATTTATAAAAGAAGAATGTTTCTATATCATTAGTATAGTTAGCCTAGGCGGTCACTTTACGCAGAAGTTTGTAAATTTTTATAGTGGGAAGCGTATGATGGTGTTTGCTACGGTTAATTATAAGAATATGTATCTATTCCTTATACTGCGCAACTCATCCTTCTTAATTTTTATGTAAGGAACTCGTTTGATAAACGATTAGGTTTATTTATCCTTATTCTACAATCAACTAAAGATGTAAATTATAATATCTCAGTCTGACATTGCCTTTGGTTTACATATAATTGTAATTTAATTTAATATCATTTATCTCATCCTTACAAAGCATCTATTATTTGTATTTTTAGGTTTTTCATCTTTGTAACACTCGTAATCATCTGGAAATAAATATGGAACAAAAAAGAGCAAAAGAAAAAAATTTAATTGTAAAAATAAAATCATAAACTTTTCTTTCTATTACAATACGATTGGAAAAATAAATAGATGGAAAACAACATCGTTTTTGTAATCATTACATTTTTTTCAATTGTTAATAAAAAAACACATTAAATTTTATAAGAATTGATTCAGCGTCATAACTTTTAACTATAATCCTATTTTTTTTATGTCAAAGACATTGTACAATAAATAAAAAAGGGAAATTTAACGATTCAAGAGAAAGTAATTAATTACCTTAAAAAAGGATCTATTTCAAGTTTAAAATTTCATTTTTCCTGTCAATTTTGTCAAAATATATACAGGTTTCAAGAATTGAAACATACTTTTCTTTTGTAAATACACAAAAGGTTACATAAAATTACATTTATAGAAAGAAAAGATTGAAAATCAACGACACCTGATTGTGATAATAATCCTTTATGACGTGAAATATTTTTGACAATACTTATAAAAAGTTGCCCGTCTGACGCAAATAATTATTAATAGTTCTTATCATGTATAATATGATTTGTAAAGATTTTTAATTATATAAATATTCTTATCCGGTGAGAGTATCTTTAAACTTCCTTTATTAATTATTATATGTATATTTTTTTAAAATATTTACCAGGATCTACTATTACAGTCAGCTCTTTTTTCTATTGTTATTTTTTTACCTTCAAAACATTTAAAATATTAAATGCCTGTGGCTTGGTACATGGAATTAAATATTTTTAACAGGAAAATTTAACTTTAATATAAAGGTATAAAAAAGAGCAATTTTTCATGTGATATTTTTTGTTTTATTTATCTCTATAGTTTGTATTAATAGGACAAAAAGAGTAAAATCAGGTTTTTATTTGAATTAAGAATTATTTAAAACAAAGTTAAGATGAAACAATAATTTACCTTGATTTTGAGCTATAATTCATTAAATTGGAATTTAAAAAGATAATGTGAAAAGACCAGTTAACTACAAATTGCTAAAAATTTTACCAAACAATAAATTCATTAATAAAACACCAAGTATTCGTTTTTAAAAGTTCTAAATAAAGTACATGAAAAGATGTCATTTATCTTATTGTACCCATAAAAAATTTCAATAAAACATACATTATTTTTGAAATTCAATTAACCATAATTTATTGTATCAAAAACAGTCATTTTTTTAAACTTTTCTATTTTTCTTGGTTTAATGTGTGTTGTGTGGTAATGTTAATGTACAAAAAATTAGATAACATTTAGAATTGTATTTCTCTTTTTAATACCATTTATTCAAAAAATTAATTTTCCTCTACCATCATATTTTTGTTTATACAATAAAAAAGAATTATAGTTGCAAAATTTTATTTTTAAATATCATTTTTGACCTCATAAAAAATGTGTTAATGTTATTTGAACTTCGAATTAAATATTATGTTTAAAAAAATAATGATTTCTGATAAATTATTTAATTTTTAATAAACAATGGATGTTTGTGATTAAATTATTAAAGAACTTTTATCTCCTATAAAAAGTCTTATATAACAAAAGAAAAATGTATGGTAATATTTTAAAAGGAAGAAAAATTTAGAAATATATGATTAATAACAAGCTTTATCTTTATAAATAATACATATCCGATCGTCATCTAAACCACTTTTCTTCAATTAATACTTTGTTATATAATATTTTAAGAACTGGAATTCGTTGTCACATTTGCCAGGGTATATTTTATCATCAAACAATTGTAAATATATATTAGCTACTAATAGTTAGGGATTTTTATATTATAAAAATATATAACATTTTACAAATCAAAAAGAAGTATATAATAATAAAAATTATTTGTTTTATTGAGGAGAGAATTGATGACAACTGATTAGTAAAAAAGAAGGAAATCTAATAAGTTGATAGAGGTGTTTCAATAGAGTGAGACTACTAGATGAAATAAATTAAATAAATTTACTATCTTTTAAAAAATTTTTATCACTTCTTTGACAATACCAATATTTGTGTTTTGGTTAAATGTTCTAAATTACTAGACATACTGGAGGCAAAGTAAATTTCATAATTTCATCATTTCTATAAATTAGTGAGAAAAATAATAATCGCTAATTAGAGTATTTTAGAAATTACATTTATAAAAGTTAGTAAAAAATTTATTTTTTCATTTCATTAACTTAATAAGAATATATTATATCAATTTATAAAAATCATTTTCTATTATGTATTACTTTTTCTAAACATTACAAATAAAACATTTGGTCTAAAATTATTAGTAGTCGAAATGATATTTAAAAAAATACCTCTGTGCAATTTTACCAATACTATTTTTTTACAATGTCTTTAAAAATAAAACTTTTATAAAAATGAATATAGTTTTTATTATTTATTTAAGAGAATGTCTATTGAAAAGATTAATCTTTAAACTTTCCTTAACATTATTTTAACTATCAATAATTGTTTATAGGTAAATTTTTGATTAACAATAGGAACATTAATATTTCTTTTTAATTATTTTAGAACCAAACTTTTAAATTTATTGATGATTAAAATGACAAATTTTTCACCCATAATATGTATGATTTTTTTTAGTAAATGACAATTAGTATAAAAATATGCTCTACATAAAAATGGTTTTATATATGCAAACTTTCTTTTGAAACTCTCTAAAGTTTTATCTTTAATTACTAAAAATAAAGATTATATTTTATCCATATTTATATTAACTCAAAAATACATAAGATTGTCCTTATTTTTTTTAATTATATTAATTATTAAGCTAAAAATGTATATATATTTTTATATCGTTATTATTTTTAAAGTAAATTATTATAATAAAAATATGAATTTTTGCGTACAATTCAAATAATTATATGTAGTAGGTTATAACAGATATTTCTATAAAAATCTCATGACTGCAACAATTTTGATTGTTATTTGTCAATTCAAAAATAAGGAGTTGATTGAAAAAACCAGTTTAAATTATAATTTTCTTTTAACTATATAATTTAAAATTATCGGAGAAGCTATATTATTATATGATTAATAAGATCCACATATTAACATTTCATATATATAGATGTAATGTAAAAGTAGATAAAAATAGATAATAAGATATAATATATATAGATCCTAAGGTATAAGAAAAAGAAAAATTTTAATTAGCCTGTTATTAAAAACTTTTTACCTGTATATAACTCACTATCATCATCTTATTTTTAATCAAAATCATATGGAAAAATTTTTATCTGTTAAACAATCTCAATGCCAGATGTTGTTAATTTTTAACCTAAAAGACATTTACTTTTCTTCTACGTGATTTTATTAATAGAAAACATTTTTATGCACTTACATATAAATATAGCATTTCCATAATTACACAAATATTTTTACATTTAAATTAAAAATTGACATCTATATATAGATATCTTCCAACTCATACCATTTTCTAAACTCCTCATTTATTTTTAAACTATTATTTATATTATTATTTATTAAATTAAATTATTTTTTGATTATATCTCATGATGTTTTAAAATATTTAAAGATACTTTTTTGTACTAAAGATCCACATAAATATAAAATAGAAAAAAATGGGGTCTTTCGGTTTACGTTCTGCATATGGATCGTTTGGTAGATCCACAAGAATGATATTTTTTACAACAAATTTACTGTCAATCATTTTTTTAATTATAACATTAACTTTTGGTATATGGATGGTTTATAACATATTCAGCATACTCTGAACTTTTAGCTCCATCATTATATGTTGATGTTGCATGGATCATGATTATTGTTTCCCTACTTGGTTTGGGAAATTCATTTTTTGGTTATTGGTGTATTATTAAGGAAGTTCGTTGTTTTTCATATACAGTAAGTTTTATAAAAAAAAAATAATAATTTTTTTTTTTTGAAGTATTGTGTAGCAAGTATTGTAATATCAACAATGTTATTTATTGGTGGAATGATGGGACACGTTTTTGTATACAAGTTATATAATCAAGTTCCGTTAAGTTTAAAGATGTTAACGTCATTACGAGAATTATATGGCATGCCTGGTGAGGAAGGTATTACTAATTCTTGGGATGAATTACAAAAAAATTTCGAATGTTGTGGTGTGTTGATGAGAAGGACAATTGGAGAGTTTGGAAGACATCTAAATGGCACATGCATTATAAGACAAATACCGAAAAACCTAGGATTCCTGATTCATGGTAGTAAAATATATCAAGTATTTTTTATTTATTATGTTTTTTTTAGTTGTAAACCAGGAATGCTTCAACATTGTAGGGGGCAATTTTTAACACAAGAGCATTTATATGAACAAACATGTCATTCCCTTTTAAATAATAGCTTAGGAGAAGTTACACGAGTTGCTGGTTACATATCCATTGGAGCTAGTATTGTTATAGTAAGTTGGAAGAATACAAAATCTATAATATCTTTTGTTTTAGCTTGTACCTGTAATATTTGCTTTCTTATATACAAGACTTATCCGCAAATAACTTTTCTTATCTGCAACTCTTATGAACAGTTGTAGTAAATGACAAAGTATCACTTTTTTAGTTTTTAAATATATAATCGGGTGCCAATTATGATGAGAATCAAAGCAAGTATATACTTATATCTTTTTAAAAATTTAAAAAAAAGAAATAATTAATTTCCATAAAATTTTATAAGATTATTTGTATAAAAATATACATATATAAAATATATATTTAATCTACAATTTTATCAAGCATATTATACTAAATTTCTTAATGACTACATTAAAAATAAAATAAAGATATTTTTTTATAAAAATTAATATAAAATATGTATATATAATAAATTTTTTATCTTTGAAGAGATCACTAAAATCTCAGTAGAAAGGATATTGATTTATTTTCATGATAAACATAGATAAAAAGTGATTACTTGTACACATTAGTAAATATATATAATTTATTATTAAAAATAATTGTATCCTTAACGTCTACAATTACTTAGTTGTTTTTTTATTAATTAAATAAGTGTTATCCATAACTAGTTATATATCTAATCTTCTACTATAGTACAATATACATTTTTCTTCAGACTTTTTTATCTATGCTTACACATTAAAAAAAATCAATGGTGTCATAAATTCCATGATCAAGAGAATTTGCGATTCTTTGTACAACTATAATTATGTAAGTTTCTAGGTTAGTTTTTTTTGACTCCATTTTATGTTTATAAAATTATGTACTGATTTTTTTTGGAATACTCTTTTTTTCATTAGTATAGTGAGTGCATTAGATTGATGAATAAGCCTATTGCCTGCCGTTGGAGGACTGGGTACGAAATTTAAAAAATATATCAACAAATAGATTAATTTTATATTGTTCCTCCATAAACGTGTTAATAAAGATATCTATAGTCATTTCCTCTGCAAGAGTATTTATAATTGTATCCCTTTTACTAAATTTTGATAATTGTTGCGTTGATTGTGGTAAGTTTTTGTTCATTGACACTTCGAGTCTAGGTCTTTTATTTAGTAGAGAATTTGAAGAATTTTCAGGAGATGGTGGAACATTTAGTGTAACCGGTTTATATTCACTCCAGTATAAATCAATGTTATCATCACCCAGTTTTATTGATGAGACTCCTTGTTTTTCAAAAAGTTCTGAGATTCTATTCAAAGCCCACTTTTTAAATTCTTTAATTTTAAAATTAGGAGATACCTTAAGGTACAAAGGAACACGTACAATCTCTCCTAGACGATCAAAACAATTAATAATATTAATATCTGGATTTAACCGAACATTTAACATTCTCCACGAACGAGTAGTTGATTCATATGATGAACATAATAAATCTTCTTTCCTCAAATACGGAATAACGAGAGAATTATTGTTGTTTAAGAATTCGTTAAATTATAAATTGATTTGCCATTTTTGTTTATATTACAAAAGTTATTCAAACTACTACTAGTAAATGTATTGTTGACGACCGGACGTGATTCTACTTCATTATTTGCTTTGACGATACAATTATCATCTTCCAAATATCCTTGCTTCACCAGTGAACGATCATTATTGTAATCTCCTTTGAAAGACAAAAAATTTAATTTACTTGGAATTTTTTTACTATTTGATATATGCTGTTTATCTCTTTCATATAAATTACACCTTTTCATATTACAATTATTATCCATAACTTCATCAATAGGATAGATAGATCTCCTTTCTGGACATTGATTTTCAATCATTTCAACAATAATATCAAATGTTTTATCTTGAACTAATTTTATTTTATTATCAAAAAGTACATGACACTTTTGACATTTATAATTATCTTTATTTCTAAATTTTGCTTTTGAAATACATGTTGAACAATATCGCGCCAGACATTTCTAAACAATAAAAGATAAATTAAAAATATTAAGTAAATAATAATATTTATATATAACATACTTGACAAATAAGAGTTTTTTTGATAGGTTTAGTACAAATACCACATCCTATAAGTGGTTCAAATAGCTGCCTTGGAATAGAAGAAAAATCTATCGGTTGAGGTGTTAGGCGTTGCCTATGAACAACCTCATCTAATTCTTTTTCTATTCGCATTTGATCCAAAATGGGAAGTTCTTTTGGAGTACTTTTAGCATCACTCATAGACGCTCCAAAATGCTAAAAAAAATATATTGCATAAATTTCAAAATTTTTGTTTGGAATGTAATAACTCGTGTATGTAGTATGTTGTTATCGATGTATAGCGAAAAAGTGCAAGTCTCTATGATAAGAGATAAAATTACAAAATGTCCTGAGTGGAATGATATAGTTCCTCAATATTAAAAATTTTGACAACAATAAAAGTCTATTTTCCTTTTACTGTAATATTACATATAAATATTATATTTTATAATATTGGGAGAAAAAATATTGTACATGAAGGAATAAGAAGTTACCTCTCTCTATCAAAATATCTTAAATAATTTTAGGAGTACTAAAAAGCTTCTCTATGGTAGGAACGAGTAATTAATGAACACTAAAAATTTTTATTTAAATTTTACATCAAGGTTACAATATTCGTTCTATATTAAAATGTTTTCATATCTACACATATTATATGTAAAATAGCATGAATTAATAATACACAATGTAAATTTGTTTCTATACAAAAAATTCAATACGGAGAAAATGTACAAAAATCTTTTTTACATTCAAAAAATATAAAACTATTTAATTAAAAAGGTGTGGCCTAGTTATATTATTAAATATTACATACAATAAAGTATTTAAAAACACATATTTTTTTTTAAAAATATTTAAATATATTAATTTTTTTAACAAATTTACAATGACACTTAATAATATATATTATTGGTTTTGTTAAAAAAATACACATTTGTTATAAAAATAATACATTTAAAAAATAAAAAAAGAGGTTGTTTTGGTAAACATATTTATATTATAAGAGGCACAATAAAAGATATGTGCTGTCTAATCAATTTTACCATTTCATTGATCAAATTTTATGTAGAAAGAAGGTTAGTGATAACCTTTCAGTTGTCAAAGGTCTTTGAAAGATTGAGTCCATAAAGACACTGTATTTGTTAAAGAAATATATATATATATATTTGTTAGTGTTATAGAGACACATAGTGTATGTTAGGGAAATAACATCATTTTACTAGAACAGGTGAATCACACATAAATATAATTTCAATAAAGAAGAAAGATAAAATAATTACTCATATATTTTAACGTCTTACATCTTTTTGTACTAATGATTACCAGATTTCTAAACAAAATAGTGGACGACATCCCAAGTTATGTCAATGTGTATTTCCAAGTGATATGCAGTTGCCTTACACTAACATTAAGATTACTTGATATGTATATATGTGTAAATACAAACTTTTAAAATTGATGAGTATCATTAAATTGATTTCTCCTATAACTTTTTCCGCAAAATAATAAGTTAAAAATTAAAATAATAATTCTATAACTTTTTATATAAGATTACTATTTATTTAATATATAAAATATGTAGATATATAAATATATTTTTATCAATAATATCATTCATTTATTAGTAAAACCATCATCATACAATTGATAGTAATTTACATTATCACTTATGCGCATAATATGATTGTAGAATAAAGACAATTTCCTTTTTAGGGTTATGCTTCAACAATCAAAATAACAAATAATAATATATAACAATTTTATGCTAATATGTTGCTTCACCCTTTGTACCTTCTAATAATATTATATTATTACACAATTCAAATAATAGGTATACGTGTAACTGGTAAATGGACACCTACAAAGGAACCACTTAAATTTATCGCAAAATTTGGTTTTCAACAACTTGATCCATTAGATATACCTAATTCAATGGGCTTTGTTTATGGAAATATAACAACAAAAGAAATAAATGAAAATATAAATAGTGAATATTTATTAACTATTGTACCGGAAACAAAAATATATTCATTTCTTAATATAAAGGATTCTAAAGTAGATAACACATTTTGTTCAAATCTTTTAAAAGATATTAGTAATATTGCTTTTGATTCCAGATGTTTTACTAATGGTAGTAGAGGAGATATCTTTAGATGGGTACCGTGTCCAAAAGATAAATTATGTATTGATGAGGATGATCCAAAAAAGGTATTACCTAATTATCAAATGACATTTAGAATTCGAGAACCTGTAACACCTGAATTTTGGTATATCTTAGGCATATCATGCCATCTTAATGAAAATTGTAAATGGATTCAGTCAACTAATAAAAAATTAATTGATATTAAATATGATATTTGGTTAACTAATGGTAATCCTAATTTAAGATGGAGTAATATATTTAGATTACAATTGTCATTTGATAAGCAAAGGCTTGAAGATATATATGGAATTTCATTGTTTATTTATATAATACTTTTTGTCATCCAAAGGCAATCATTGGAAAATAAGGGTAGATTGAATAAAGCAAGTATTTACTATAAAATTTTATATAATAGTATCATATGTCATTTAATAAGTTTTTTTCTATCAACTCTTAACATATCTTCAATTGCCTGGAGTGGAAATAGTATAGAAATCGCAATTTTTTTAAGTAAAATATTTCAAATTGTTGCTATTTCATATATCTCATTGTTTATGGTAAAATTTGCTCAAGAATGGAGAATACACATTAGTAAAACCTAAAGGCTTATCGCTTGTCACAAGGAAAATATGGTTAATATTAACGGGAATCAGTATTATTCTTTATTTTATTAAATATGTAAGTGTAGGATTGAAAAAAAACGAGCATCTTTAATATAAATATTTATTTCAGTTTTTATTTACAACTAATATTTATACACCTGGAGAATTTGAAACATACCCAGATTGTGGGCTAATCCTAATTCGTTGTTTCTATACGGTTTGGTTTTTATATGAAATAAGATTTTATATTGAAAGTGTAACTGAATTAAATCAAGCTTCTTTCTTAGCACACTTTGGAGCATCAACATTAGTATGGTTTGTTTATTATCCTATTTTTGGAGTATTTTCGCATCTCATTTCTGAATTCTTGGCGTTCAAAAATCGTTATAGGTATTACAACATTTGCTGATACAGTTTGCGTGGGATGTTTGGTTAATTTCCTTTATCAAAACAATTCGCAAGAAAGAATACTTCAAGCATCATTACCAATAGATATAATACTATCACAAAGAACAGATTCATTGGATTCAGCAGATAAAATATTATTAGATGATTATGAGGAGGATAATGGTGGAGAGGGTATAATTTAGTTTTGTGTGTCATATGATTCTTAATTCTTTTTTAATCCATTAAAATTTTACGATATTTATATGAAAGTAAAATTATTACATTCAACAAATCTTTTATCAATTATTCTTAACTTTGTTGTAGCATGACATTGTCCAATAAGATCATTCATTGTAAAAGTAGCATTTTGTAGTGTTATCATTAAATCTTCTTCACAATATTGTGCCAAATTTCCATGAGTGCAATAAAAGCCTGAACTGTAAATCGTGGGCGATTAATCATCAAAAATTGTAATTTAAATAACTTTGTTTTCTCCGCATTATCAATAATTTCAAAAAGAAATTTATCAGTAACACCCAATTGGACATATGACGTTGTATTAATAATACGAAGGTTTTAATAATCTTTGAATAGATGGAATAAACATATCATCAACCATAAATTCATTTGGAGAGCATTCCTCAAAACCGACATCATTGATGTATTGTTGATTAAGGGTAAAAAAATTTTTTTAACTCAACTATAGCATCAATACAAAAGTCACAATAAAGACAATAAAATTGTGATGGTTGAAGGGATAAACAATTAAGAAGTCTCATGATAATTTTACTCTCTGATTAATCATACCCCTAATAAATAAAGAATTAACTTTAATATGTTTCATGTTGTTTTCCAATTCTCTTAACGATTGTATAGTAAATTTTTTAGGATCTCTCTGTGTATCTAATGAAAAAATTATTATTTGTCCTTCATCAAGGTTTATTTAACTTGATCAAATTGGAAGTGGTCAAATTGTTCCGAGTACGTTTTAACTACATTTCTCCACATTTTTGATACTTTGGCCACCTTCATAAGTTCATTTACATTCATAAAGCGAATATTTTTTCGCAAAATAAATGCATTTTGCAGTGGTGGAGCATTTCTATTTTTGACCAAATATTTGTCTTGTCGGGTTGGTATTTCATTATACCTTATTGTTTTAAATAATTTCCATATTGGTACATATACATTACAAAACGTCAAAAGGTAGCTACATACTTTGGAGAACAATGAGTAACTAAAAAAATAAAGATAGAGATTAGAAAAAATTTATTATATTCTTACATGTAACTTATAAAACTACAAAAATAACCTCTTTTTCTATTTTGTAAGATTGCGAAATCGTCCATTTTCTTTTGTCACTTCTTCCATATTGGTATCATCTTCAATTAGTAATCTTCCTGAATCATATGCTTTAAGTGTGTACCAATGGTACGACGATTACGAAGGCCATGGGCTGCTACCGTTACACTTATCATATCCTTTTAAACAATAATAAATGAATAATTGTGACCTTTGAATTAAAAAATAAAGAAATAAATAATAAGTATTTCTTTTCTGTTTATTTTAGCTAAACCATAAATATATATGGATGATGTAATCGATGATGAGTTAACGTCTATTTTCTTTCCCACCACATTCTTTTTCTTTGACTAAAAGTGCCATAGTTACTACATATTTGTTTAAAACTGCAGTTACTAAAAATATATTCCTTTATCAATTCTCTTTTTTTTCTTTAACATTGTTTATAATAAAAACATATTTATTAGGTTTTTAGAAATGAAATGTTTAATATTAAACAAGAATAATAAAAGAACCTTAATAATTACGTTAACAATCAATTTGCCTATTGAGATAAAAGGTATTAGATTCAACTCATTGCTTCTAACATGATAAGAGCCTGCTTCTGATTCCACCTTAAGAGAAAATAAGTGTTTGAAATTTTTAAAACACCAATCTTATATATTTTACATCATTTCAATTGGTGTCAGACTTCTTTTTCAAACAATACTTATATATTTTAACATAGAATATGGCATGCTTGTGAATGGTCTGATAATAAGGTAGATTAGATAAAGTTTTCATAGGTTACTTTCTATTCTACGAAAACTATAAATAAACTATTATTATTAGATTTTTTCTATAATAGAAAAAAGCTGGCAAAGTATTTAACTATAATAAAAACAGGTTGATGATGTAAACAAACTTCAATTCACTTTAAAAAATGATACAACTTTATATGAATATGGAAACATACTAGGAAATTATTGGATTCCGGCATATTATCAGTCGTTTGTTTTCACATAAACTTCAAAATGCTATAATTTTAATAAGAAATTTATTTAATTTGTAATATATTATCCATCATTATCTACAAATTGTCTTCATTAACAGACACCTTATCGGTTACATACGTGAAAAATTTACTAATCTTTTGGGAAAAATTTAGAAAAATCAATATTTATTTCATAAACTTTATTAAGACGTCTTCAATTCAAAAAGTTATGTAGAGACAAAAACAGCTAATACTTATATGTAGACACACCTAGAGCGTATGTTAGGTGAAGGAGAACTTCATAGCTTAACTTATCCAGTATTCAATATCATGTGTAGTTATATTAAAGAACAACTTTTGATTTATTATAAATTTTACAATTTCCTCTAAATTTTCTTGTCTAATTTTAGTAATATGTTGCGTAAGAAATCATAAAAAAAATCGTTTTTAATTTGGAAGAATTTCAAAAATCTTTATTAAAACAAGAAATCCTACAAATCGATGGTTCATCTTCAAGGTTAATTTATTATTAAGAAACTTGAGAATTGTTGGTTGTACTTTTCTAACATCTAATATACCTTCTCCCAACGTCCCACATTAATTTATAGTAGCTTAAGTTACGTCATGTTTTAGTTGAAGCTCGTAGAAAATATAATGATAAAAACTACTTCTCTACTTACATTCCCGTTTAAACAAAAGAAAATATAACATATATTTATATGACAAAATTATGATTATGCAAATTATAAAGTTAAGAAGTTTTACTATAAAATTATTATAATAACTTAATTTTCCAACACTTTTAATCATATTTTTAATGATATAAAGTGACAATGGAAAAAGACAGAACTCGTCCACTAACCTAATAATATTAATATTAAAAAAAAAACTTTATTTTAATGATTATGAACAAAAACATTTCCTTTTTCATATGAATATATTTATCCAACCACTAAGCAAAAAAATTATATACAAAAATATACAATATTATACATAAAAAGGTTTCAATTTTTATCAACACAAATTTCAAAAAATAATAATAACAAAGATGATATAGTCTTTTTAAGCACTTATAGAATTTGTACCTTCTATAGGCTCATGAATAGAGGTTAACGTTGTTGAAGGTGTATAGTTAGAACCACTTCATGATTGCAATTGCGAGCGATTGTAGCCGTAGTGTGGAGAAGATATGTCTGAGGATCCAGGGCTCAGATGATTTTCCTCATTACCATATGTACTATTTTGTACATCTCTCCTCATACTCGTTAATGACGGATCCGTGGTTGTTGGATTCATTTTATAATAATAACACATATCACAAATACGTACTTTTTTTATCATAACCAAGTTCTGGTAAAGCTAATCTACTTGATGAACAGTAAGAACAAAATATTCTACCGCAGTTTCTACAGTGATGTTTTCTTCTTATAATAGTGAATGGAGCATTACATGATGTACATTGGTCACACTCTTCATCAGGAACCCAACGAACTCCTTAAAAAATATTATTATATTAAAAACTAGTTTAATTAAAAAGAATACTTACCAACAATAAAACTTGGTAACGGAAGAGTTTCTTCCTGTACTTCAATTCCTGTTTCCTCTTCATTTTCAGGTACTCGAGCAGTTTTTCCATTTACTTCATAAACAGGAACGATTTCATTAGGCTGTAAGACCATTTTTAAAAGTTTTCTCACATCTTGAGAATAATTAGTTTGTAGTTGATCAGCAACACCTGCTATACATATAAATAATCTATGAATCAATTCATTCCTATCTTTGTACATTCTTCTTGATTTTTTTTGAATTGATTTTTCATATCTCATATAAACTTCAGTTAAGTTCATATTTTGAAAGGCCTCGAGAAGTCTTAAGTCATCAGCTGCATCATGTTCAATCTCCACACGACAATCAATTGCATCTTGAAGAGAAATAGAAACAATTTTTGATTCAGGATCATTATCCGATGCATTGGAATCTTTTTTCAAAACCTTCCCATCATTAGTAAAATCATTTGGTTCACCACTTAATTTCCTCTCCATTTCACTTATTGAGGATGATGATGTTGATGGTTCACATTGCTTACTAGACTTTTTGGAACTTGGTGTTGTGATACATCTCCAGTAACAAGTGTCATCTCTAATTGTCTTAATTCCTCAGGACTCATATCTCTCAGAAGAGATCTCATTGTAAGGAGTAAATGACAATATTGTCTAAAACATTTCTGATAATTGTTGAGGTTCCCTATCGACATTTAAAGCACCCTCTGGATAGTATAATAATCCCCATACAATAGCTAACCTTGGGATTTGCGAACATTACATTTGGATCAAACATATCAATTTGATCCTGAGTAATGTATTTTTTTTGCATTGCTTTGTTTAGTGTTTCAGAGAAGAGGACAGCAATATCAAGTTGTGCATCATGTTCTTTAACACTCTTAACTGGAACCATAGCACTTACATAACTATAATAAAAAAAATTATAAAGAGGAGATTTATATAAAAACTTACTGAAATTCAAAACTCCGCAAACAGGTAATCAAAAACTTTTAAAGAAGCTTTAATTTTATCTGTGTATTGATGAGGGTTTCTCAATGACTGATCCTTCAATAATTCCCTCATTTGATCAAGGTGTTTTGTTAAGGTTTTTGCTATAGGACGTATTTGTTCACTTTCAAATTCTCTATCAACAATATTTGAACCAGCTGCAAGGCACTCTGCACCAAACCATAATTGACCTGGTAATGAATCATGAATAATTTCATCAGGAAATTTAACCCGATAATCACGACTGGCACGATCTGCTTCATTTGGAAAGATAATTGCTATCATTTCATAAATAATATGTATAAGACGGTCCTGTGCCTGTCGAAGACGTTGGACTAATTGGTCACATCTTGCTTGATCTCTCCTTCCATCAAATGATTCTAATTCAAGTGTTATTGAGTTTAGAGCTTCATCTGCATAGTAAAATTTTGCTAGAGGTGACCAATCATCCATGCGCGGTTTGCGCACGAGTTTCAATATGCTTTGCATTAAAAAAATGTGACAACGACGTTATGGGTTGGAAATAAATAAAATCTGTAATAAAAAAAGTTATTAGTAATTATTTTTTTGCGTAATAAGAAAGAACAGGTCGGTCAAAAATTATATCAAATACATTATAATAAAGATTATTGTTAGAATCAATTATACTATTGATAAATATACATATAATATATATTTTCTAAGTGATGTGTTAAAATGAGATAAGAATAATAAAAATCAAAAAGTAGTGTATAGATAGATAACCAATTATGATTCTATCCATTATATGTATGTTATATAGTAATCCCTTTATAATATTATATAATAGAAAGAAATAAGAAAATAGTGATTTAATAGAGTGTAAGGTTTATAGGATATAACAATTGGGTGCAAAGAACTTTATATTTATTAAAAACTTTTAAAAGAGTGCAAAAATTAATATAACAATCGTCGATGATCACATGACCATCGATTTATTTCGTTAAAGTTTTTATTTTAGTGCTCAAGGATAGAATGACGCCTGATATTTATAATGTATGATAGTTTTTCGTTTACACACCACCGAAGACTGAAAATTTTTCGTTGCTTGATGCAATAGATAGAATCGTGATAGAGAAGGAGAGGAAAATATATAGTAAATGTTAAACTAAAACCTTAGCTAAACTGGTACTTCTTGAACACATAAATAAATTAAACATCTACACAAACCAATATATGGTAACCTTGGAATATAAAGGTAAATAACTAAAACATCTTAGAAATAAATTGAAGGCAAAATATAATTGTGTACATTTTGTATAGTTTAAAATGATATGAAAAAAATATATAAATCATCATCAAAATATTTTTCTTTCTTGTAACATCAACATTTTGTTATCTGAAATGTAAACAACGAAAACTATCTTAATATTAAAAAAATACTATATTTAAATGTAATTATTATTTCAACATAAAAAGCAACTTTAGATAAAGAAATGTAACTAGAAAATTTATATTAAAGATTATTAATCAATATACCGTTAAGTAAATGGAAAAAAAATAGTAAATAATAAAGTGCAGATATTAATAAAAATAGTATACATATGTATTTATATTTTTTGTTATTCAATGATTCATTATACATCTATAAAGTTTTTTATCATCCTCTTTCAAATAGAGACGTTAAATTCAATTAAGCATATTAAATTGAAACAAGGAATATTTCACATTTATTATACACAATTATATGTTTTCCTTAGCGAGAAAAAATTCCTTTTCTTATTTTTATGTAAAGGAAAAGAGTATTTTATGTACAAGGAAGTAAAAGAATCGTACATAACATAATAGATGGAGAGGAAAAAATACAATAGTAAAAAACAGTATAAAATCTTAAACATAATTTAGATTTAATTTTTTAGTCAAACATATTTTTTTTAAAATAACAATTTATATAAATTAACCGTTACAATAGTTACTTAATATCTGATAAAGAATAAAAAGAATGAAGAAAAAGAAAATAAATGTGGAATGATGTTAGGAATTGTGTAACCATGGTAAAGCATGTGAAATGACGAAAGAAAATTATACTATTGCAATAAAATTTTTATATCTTTTTTCTCAGTTAAATGTAATGGAACACATTAACCATTCACATGTAAATCATTCCCCCGGCCCCCTATTCCTACCATATTTCTGGTAACAGTCTTGTAATCAAGTCTTGCTATTTTTTCTTTGTCAATTATTATTTATAAAATGTGTCATTAATATTAAGATAAATCATAATAAAAATAAAAAGTCAAAGTGTCAATGACGTACTTGATTTACTTAAAATACTTAATTTTTAATTTTTGATGTTTCTAAAAAAATATGACATTTAGAAACGATTAACAAAAAAATTACAATTTCATTTTGCTACTTTTGATAAAATACCATAGGAAGAATTACTATAGACAATAACATAAAAAGACTAGTAGTAAAAAACTTTAACGTTTTAATTTTAAAATTGTATAACATTCATCATTAAATACTAGGTGAATTAAAAACAAAACTAAAAAATAATAGGGATTTAGTTATAAAAAAGACTGGAATTAAATAATATATCATAGAAAATAAGATGACAACATTTAAAGACACTGCTCATATATAATAATATAAACTCATCCTTCCCATCTGATAACATTTAAAAGCATCATTTTTTCTCGAATATTATCATTATTAGGATGAGAAAAAGGCATTATGAAGAAATACAGATGCATAAACGACTGACCAACATGTTTTTAAATCTATTTCCCTATAGGATGCCAAGTCTGATCGATTTTCAATTTTAAAATGATAAAAAGAACTTAGAAATACATCTAACCTATTTTATTAAAATCTTTTATCATCCATAAATATATCTATAGTAAATATTTTAATTAATGTAACCTTAAAGAAAAAGTGTATACGTGTTTCCAACTTACTAGTGATGACAAAAAATGTTTGATGAAGAGTGTAAATGGCTATTATAGAGATAAAATATAAGTGTTACTTTTATTATAGGTATCATTAACTGATACATTTAAATGAACTTTCATACTTTTTTATGATAAATTATTTTTTTTCTACTTTTAAATAGTTTGTTAAATATAAGTAAAACTCCACAGAATCTTTTTTTCTATAGCTAACTCGAGAATTTTTAAATAAATTTTATTGATAACCGTTTTATCTTAAATTTAGGTATGGAAAATTATACAATAATCTTATACAATGCTTGGAGGTTTATTTGTTTACAATCACAAAGGTGAAGTCCTAATCTCAAGGATATACAGAGATGATGTTAATAGGAATTCAGTAGATGCATTTCGAGTTAATGTCATCCATGCTCGTCAACAAGTCCGAAGTCCTGTTACAAACATGGCTAGGACATCATTTTTTCACATAAAAAGGGGGAACGTTTGGATTTGTGTTGTTGCTAGGCAGAATGTTAATGCTGCAATGGTTTTTGAATTTTTAAATAGATTCGCTGATACAATGCAATCATATTTTGGAAAACTAAATGAAGAAAAATGTGAAGAATAATTTTGTATTAATATATGAATTATTAGATGAAATACTAGATTTTGGATATCCACAAAATACTGATCCTGGGTATGAAGACATTCATACGCAACAAGGAGTCCGTACAGCGGTAAGTTTTTTTTTTTATCATTGCACTCTTGTTTAATTACATTTTAACTTTTTTTTTCTTTCACAATCTCAATGTCTATCTTTAATTAAATTGAAAATGTATAATCTTTAGGCATCAGTAGTAAGTTAAATATACTATCTATTATGTTGTCTATCATATCTTAGTTATTTTATACGTCCTTTCTTGTACCAGTGTTTTTACTAAATATAATATATTACACATATACTTATATAATTTTTTTCTTCATAATTTTAGAGTAAAGAAGAACAAGCACAAATAACATCACAAGTAACAGGGCAAATAGGATGGAGACGTGAAGGTATTAAATATCGTAGGAATGAGTTATTCTTAGATGTTATTGAATATGTCAATTTATTAATGTCACAACAAGGGCAAGTATTATCTGCTCATGTTGCTGGTAAAGTTGCTATGAAGTCATACCTCAGTGGGATGCCGGAATGTAAATTTGGTATTAATGATAAAATAACAATTGAAGGCAAAACAAAATCAGGGACTGATGATCTTTCAAAGAGTACTAAAGCTGCTGTTGGATTAGATGATTGTCAATTTCATCAATGTGTTAAACTAACTAAATTTGATACAGAACACGCAATTAGTTTCATACCACCAGATGGAGAGTATGAATTAATGAGATATCGTACAACAAAAGATATTCAACTTCCGTTTCGCGTTATTCCATTAGTCAGAGAAAGTTCAAGAAACAAGATGGAAGTTAAGGTTGTTATAAAGTCTAATTCAAGTCTTCATTGTTAGCTCAAAAAATTGAAGTACGTATTCCAACACCACCAAATACTAGTGGAGTTCAATTGATTTGTATGAAAGGAAAAGCTAAATATAAAGCAGGTGAAAATGCAATTGTATGGAAGATTAAACGTATGGGGGAATGAAGGAGTCGCAAATATCAGCTGAGATTGATCTTCTTAATACAGGTGCTGTTGAAAAGAAAAGATGGAATAAACCACCAATATCAATGAATTTCGAGGTACATCTAAATTATGACTTTATATTTTTCTAAAACATTTTTTTTAGGTCCCATTTGCTCCATCAGGTTTAAAAGTTAGATATCTTAAAGTTTTTGAACCAAAATTAAACTATTCAGATCATGATGTTATTAAATGGGTTAGATACATTGGTAGATCTGGATTATATGAAACTCGGTGTTAAATATCGATAAAATATAGTTAAATTTCAATGAATCTTATTCCACTTAATAATTATTATGAATATGCACACAATCAACTATACACACGGCCATCTCATTCACTTCATAATTTTTTTATATGCCTAACAATATAAACTTAATTAATCTTTTCGTCTAATCAAAAAGTGCTTCTGTAACAAATTATCCCACCTTTAAAGTTAGCAAAAATATTGTGAAAAAAATATTTATAATTTACATAATTTTGTTTTTTTAACAACATAATGCTTTTATAATTATGACTTTTTTGTACCTCTAATCAGTATACGTTATTGTAAAAAATAACAATTATAACTTACAAATTTAAACATATATATTATTATTATAATAAAGTTATATTTTAAATTTATTGCAATTGATAAAATTTCCTTTAAAAGGGCAATCAAATAATGGAGAGGACAGTGATTAATTTGATTGAACTTTTTTACAAAATAATATAACTAATTATTTTCTGGAGATTAAAAAATTTATCTTATTATGGAAAACATTTTCCAATAATCATTAGAAGTATTTATAAAAAGTGGTAAAATAATTACTTTTTAATGGTAAATATTATTTTTTTTTCGAAATTAGATGTTTATTATAATTATTTATAGAGCAAATTATTGTAGATAAGATTAAAATAAAATAGTTTTTAACAATTTATTTATTAATGTGCACTATATTGAAAAGTAATTTTCTTTTTACGGCATTAAGGGTAATGGTTGTCATTTTAATTTGTTGTTAAAGTTGTCGTCTTATGGCATTTAAAAATCTCCAGTATTTGTCTTCTTATATCATCATTGTATTTATAATAGATAAACAAGCGTATTGACGATGAAAGGACAAAGAAAACATTTGTTAATTCTGAAAGTATTGTGTACAGATCACTAAAACTTCTATTTTCATCCTTAAATAAACAAAAATATTTGAATTAAATAACAAAAAGTAAATTACATACCCATAAAATTTCATTATAAAAGTTTTCCAAATTATATAGAAAAAAATTGAGGACATTACATGCTAAGTATGAACTTATAATGGCAAACGTTGTCCTTACAGCACTCCTTAAACGTAGCCTTTCTTTTTTATCATCAATCACCATATTTTGCGATGTTTTAACCTAAAATTAGTTGTATTTTTTAATGGTAATTTTTACATTATAATTACAAACCTGAACTAGTAATGTTGTATATAGAAGTGTGCTATGCCTCCTGGCTGCCTGTTGACCTCGTCGTAACTTTTTTATTATCACGATATTCAGAATGAGTAGAATAACAAATGATACAAATACATGTATAAACTATAATTAGCAGATGTTTAAGGAAATACTTTTGTTATATATTTAAATTAAATTTGTTTCAAAAAAAGAAAACCCCATATATGTGTGAAATATCGTTACATAAATAAATAAATTATTTTCTCTCCTTATATAAAGGGGATCTTTTAATTTATTCATTATTAACTACAGTACTTAATGTATATCTTCTTCTTCTTCAAGAAGGAGTACCATTTTAAATTCTAAAACATTCAAATAGATTTTTGTTAAAACATACATTAACTATTAAATCTTGATAATGATAAAAATCCAAAAAAGCCAAATCGGATTGACCTAAATAGATACTTTGAAAGTATGGGCATTTATCATTATGGACAAGAACATATCCACCAAATTGAGGCAATTTAATTATAATTGCTATAGATAAAATTAAGATTACATGTAACATCCGTTTAGATCCTCTAAAATTAAAAAAATTTATTTAAAATATCTGTATTACTCCATTAAATTTATAATTACGTTTTTGAAGTTCCCCTGTAACTAGAAACTTTTTCTAATCGTTCTGCTGTTGCTGCTATTAAAATATATGGTATTGCCATTTGAATAATTTTTCCTATGACATATAAAAATAGATCTGTACTTGTAACTAATTGATAAGTATATGCTAATTCAAAATATTGTGATGCTCTCCTCATACAAAATGATACGAGATAAAAAAGATTTAAAAGAAGGTCAAGAATTGCGAGAATTACATAATACAAGAAAGATATTGTATTGCTTTTACGTAAAAGTATATAAAAGAAACGTATTACTTCCAACTCCTGCTATTGATATACATGTAGTAATCCTATATATAGATGAAATAATTTAGAATTAAATAGGTTTTTTTAAAAAATATTTCCAACTTACAATGTAAATAGCATCATATAATCTTTAGGTATTTCATCACATATTTGCGATGTATTGTATTCGTCATTCTCATCCTCCAATGTATCGTTCATTTTTATGAGGATAAATTACTGTAGGTCTTTTTGTGATTTAATATAATGAGGAATTTAAAACAATATATATGTGGGTTTAGTATGCTATAAAAATTGTAAAATAAAATAATTTTTAAGTTGAGAGGTTTTTGAAAAATTGAAAAGAGGTTATGAGAACATAAGTTTTATAAATAAATTTTTACCCTTTGGATTTCATATCCTTAATAATAATAAAACTTCTTCTAACTTATGGGTGTGTTCAGACATCAAATATAAACTTTAAAGTAAAATATATGCTATCAACTATTTAAGTGGAAATTTATATCTAAAGGAGAATGTTAACTTGAAGCTCAAATAACTATCAAGAAAAAAAAGGTTTTACTTTTGGATTGTTAAATAATTTTTATGAAAATAAAACAATGTCATAATGATATGATAAGGGCATAATATTATATAAAAAAGAAATATTTTAATCACGAAATGTCAAAAAATTGTTACCCAATGTATATAATATAAAAAAGAGAGAGAGACTTCCTTAAAGAATTTTATTAAACTTGGTTCTTAAGACTATTAGGAAAACCTATTAATAATATTTGATACTATTATCCTATAAGAAGTTAAAAATTATTTTTTCCTCTCCCTGATTCATTATGATTTCTGTTAAAATATGAGAAAGCTTTTATAAGCCTTTAGATTTACTTAACATAAAATAAGATAATTTGAAATTTATATGACAAACAATAGATTTTTTTCCTCAAAATGATATAATATATTCAAAATTTCCAACTTATTGTTATGTTTAAAAATTTTTTTATACCTTTGTTATTGTTATCCTACCTATATCTTGAAGGTTTTAGTGTGATTTAATAAATGATATATTGTTAAAAAATGCGTAAAAGTTAATTTTTTAAACTTTTTTAAAAAAAGACATTAGTATTAAAACGTCTTCTATCGCAACCAACACTTTCATCTATTTATATTAAAATAAATATTGTTAAAAAAGTAAAAGCGATAAAGTGTATTTTGGGTAAAATTATAAAATCTTTTGAAACAATAGAAGGAAATGAATATTTGAAAATGGTTTTAAAAATGAGGACAGAAATAAATATAATTTAAACAAAATTTTTGTTTTCTCCCAAAAATTATTAATTTTCCAGAGAGATGGATGAAAAAAGTTAATATTTTAGTGAAAAAAGTTAAGTGAATGGTTGATATATTAAATTATACCATCCTAAATAATAATGAGTATTATATATTCATAAAATAAAATGCCCTGAAAATAAAGTGTTTTATTACTTTATTGTTTCTTGAAGAAAGTAAACCTTAATCTTCACGCTTTTAATAGTTTTTTTTATATTCTCCATCTTTTGTTCATACCATCCCAAAAGGAGGGAGGGGGTAAAGTTTAGGCAATTACGTAATGAAGAAATATTTTAACAAAGGCATTTGAGGATGATGACAATCTATTAGTTGTTAAGAGAACTTTTATCATTAATGAGAAATGGAACGATAAAAGCATTATGATGATGTCGTCTATTTGTGTCTGGGAGAGTGAAAAATGCTTTAATTTGTAGGTTTAACATTTTAAACAACTGTTTATTTTGTTCCATCTTTACCTGCATTAAGTGGTAATTTACTTAGTATTTTCCTTATTAAATAATAGTACAAGAAAGAAGCATATATTTAATGGGATAACAAATGCTCAAGAGAAATATGGACCATTAGTGAAGATAATGTTATATATATTTTTTCATTTATCGTTTTTTTAAATCTACTTCAAAGTTCATAAATAATCAACTTAAAGTAGGTATCATATAAAATTTTTATAAATCCCATACACTTGGGATCTCATATTTTCCCAACAAATAAGGAGGACCAAAAATAAATGAGAAGATTATCTTTTTTAAAATAGTTTTAATAGAAAAATAACATTTTAGGTAATAAATTAAAAAAAGTACATCTAAAAAGATATAATTTTATTTTTACTATTATTTTTTTTTCAATTGAAATTGATAAAGATATTTGAAATATAATATATATAAATTTATGTGAACAGATGGACTAGACATTGATGTTTAAATATAAATATATATTTATCACTTTAGATGACTTTTTAATTTACGTATCATTTATTAAAAAAAAGTTTATCAATAAAAGAATGGTCATGAATTTATTATTAAATAATTATTAATATACAAGAAAGGTTAAGTTTGATAGAAAAAAATTTTTTAATGAATAATTTATGTGTAAATTTAAAGTATAAAGAGGAAGTAATAATAAAAAATGTATTATCATCCCAATATATTTTTGATATTTATAAAAGGTATTGTAGAAAAAAATTGCATTATTATATGGATAATTAAAGGAAAATATTTTATAATTACTAAGGTAATACTAATAATAATGATTGTTATGTAAAGTGTTTTTTCTCTTACATAATAATTATATAAATAATTAAATATTTTTATATAAAATTTTTGCTTTAAAAAATATAAGTAAAATTAATTTAAAAAAAGTTCAAAAGAATAATGATATGAGTTTTCAGATAATTCTTTGAGATTAATCATTCATCTTAAAGTCAATTCAAATGTAAAGTGCATTCTTGAAAAGTGTCAAGAATTTGTTAATAGAAATAAACTATTTAATTGCAAAAATGAAAAAAATGAAATAATATATTATTGTTTTGCTATTAAGATGTTTTTTTTACCTTTAAATATTAAAAGTCGGTATCATATTTCAAATTTTATAATAACAGCATTATGTGATAAAAAAATCTTCAGATATATGTTCGTTGATTTAAATTATCATTAAACATTTAGGAAAAAAAGAAGTTTCGTATACAAGTGGGAACTTATGGTAATGAAATCAGTTAATATTATAAAAAGTGAGTTAAAAAATGTAAACAACAAAATAATGAAATTTAACAAACTTATTAAATTGATAAAAATATTGACTAATTTAGTTTTAATTAAAAATAAACGTATATTGTGGAAGATGTAAATAATACATTTGTTTGCTCAAATTCTCCTGGTTAAAAGGGTTTAGATATCTATCAATATTTAATTAAAAGTTCCAAGAATTGGTACTGTATGAGAAATATAAAATAAACCTTAAAGATTTTTAGATTAAAACTTGTTAAGATTATATCAAAGAATAAATTTAAAAAGATATTAAATTTTTTTACCATCCCTCACATTTTCTAGTATATCTGGAGGAAGCTTACATTTTAAAAGAAATTATAAAAGATAATCTAAAATCATATACATACACATTTTTGGTATTTCTAAACTCATATCTTCAATTGTTAAAATATTTTAAGAATAATTGAAAAGAAAAAAGAAGAAGGAAATACTGATGGTAAAATGATAATCAAATATTGTATTTTTAAGATATTTTTTATTTGAGGGTAGATTAAAAGTTTTTAGCCCTTCTAATAATATTGTATTATATAGCTTTCCTGTGATAAATAACTCCTCATGGGCACATTTTTTGAATATTAATTTGTTATTTCAATATCCATTCCATTTTTCGAAAAAACAATAATACCATTTTTATTTTCCTGATTATCAGTTAAAATTTGTATATATATTTCTTTATTTCAAAATTAAAAAAACAATTTTTTTTATTTTCGTCTTAATAATAAAAAAACATAATAATGTTCATCTATTTCCTCTTGAAAAAAAATAAACTTTTTCTTCATGCAAATTTAACACAATATTATGATTACAAATTGAATAGTTCTTATCAAATTTAAAAATGCTATTCTATAAAACTTCTCTTTATAAAGTCTGCCAGACATTTGCATTGTGATAAGGAGAAGACAATTTTATTCTATATATAATTGTAACATTAATTATTAGACAGTTTGTGGAAAAAAAGATGATGAATGACGTTAAATGTAAAAATAAGATCATTTCTATAGTTTAAGAAATCAGAACTTTAAATTTTTGTCTCATTAAATGGAAAAGAAAATGAGTGGCTGGAGGTTGCTATTTCTACAACAAAATATTCCATCTCCTAATTTTTTGATCATTATTTTTTTATTTTTTAGTATTATAATTAGCAACGTGCACAATTTTTTTACCAAAATTTCAAACTCCCCCTACCATTCTAAAAATCTATATCTATAGAGAGGTTTATGAGCTGATTTCATTTTTGAGATAATATTTCAAAAATGTCAAGTTTAAATACCCAAAAAATGAAGTAAACAAAAACTTTCGCGTGGAGCAGAAATTACAGAGGCATCACCCCAACTATCCTTTGAAAATTACCTTATACGTTTAAATGTAGTATATTTGAGTAAATAAGCAATTATTTATGAATTAAAAAAGAAGTGTTAGTTACTGAGGAACTTATGAAAGTGATTATTTAAAAAGAATGCAAAATTACGTTTAAATAAATTTAACTGCCAATAAAAAATAATATTTATCGGACCCCCCCAGGCTGTCTATGAATGTGGGTAATAGGTTATTTTGTAGCTAAGACTTAAATTTGATCTGATGGATTTTTTAGTATCTATTTTTATTAGGGAGAAATTTATCTTTAAATAATTTTTCGCAACATTTTTTCTTGTAAAATGACCCTACATTGTTGACACGAAATATTTGATTTTGAACCTTCCAGACTATCTATGAAGACAACTAATGTTTTATTAGATAGCCAAGACTTTCTTCTAAAAACGCAAGAAGGCGATTTTTGATATTTGATTTTTTTTAAGGAAAAGATGAGTCATATAGTTAAATGGCAAAAAAAAGTTTTAATATTTTTCAACAATTTTTGTGTTAATAGATTCAGATTTCTATGCTGATTACGAATTTCACATTAATTGTTTATTAAGATGATATTTATAGTCATTTACAGTTAATATAGGGGTGCATTTTCCATCTATTTTTTATGTTGGAACAACGTTTTTTAAAAAAACAGGATTGTGCAGGTTGCTAAATATAATATTAAAATATATTTTAAAATTTACAACTATATAGGGGTGTGTAGTAATTAAGTAACATGGTATATTAAATGTTAGTCATTAGACAAAATCTTAAACATTATTCATTTTATTTATAATTCAATCATTACTATCACGCGTAAACCATTTCTGTATAATATCAGGCCATTCAATAGTGATGATAAATTTAAGAATGTTGTAATTTATAACTTTATTTTCAATCTTTAATATATCTTATTAAATTTTTCTTGATTATATATGACGATTTTCTATTTTAGGAATTTTGGTATGTCTGTCAAGGTCAAAGATTTACCTAAACGTAAAAAAGAAGCCAGTTTGGAAGGATTAAATTTATTTAGTAAATTTATGGCATCCTTTGAAAAATCCTTAATTGGAGTTTGGGAGAGTTATTTCCAGTATGATTGTGTATTGGATAATGATGAATTAAGAAGACTAGGTAACCATAAGTACAGTGCCTCAGATTCCTCAATTCTTGATCATTTAATATTTCAAAGGTTTGTCGAAAAAAATTATTCCACTTTTATTTTTTCTTATCTATAGATTTTGGAATTGGTTGGTTAATTTTTTACCGATGTCATTAGCACCAAATACAATTACATTATTAGGATTAGTAAGTAACTTGATAACGGTTGGAATTTTATCAACATACTGCTATACAGCAACGGAAGTTGTAAGTAATTTAACATTAACTTTTAAAAATATAGTTTTATATCATCTATACTTTATAGGCACCACGTTGGGCATATTTTTTGGCGGCATTAGGAGTTTTTTTATACCAAACATTAGATGCTTTGGATGGAAAGCAGGCCCGTCGTACCAACTCATCATCTCCTCTCGGTGAATTATTTGATCACGGTTGTGATTCAATGACGCAAGTATTTGTTACATTAAATATTTGTTATGCAATGCAAATTGGAGATGTACCCTCACTGTGTTTTATAATAAATATGATTTCTGTTATATTATTTTATGCTGCACAATGGGCAACTTATTGTACAGGAATTATGAAGTTTAATAAATTTGATGTAACAGAAGCACAATGGTCTGTTATAATAATTCTTTTAATTTCCGGTATCTTTGGACCAGAAGTGTGGAATATATCATTATTTGGATTTAAGATAAAATATTTTATCTTATTTTTTTCACTTTCCGGTTGTTTAATGCAATTTTTTAATTATATGAATAGTGTATTCAACGAGGGTAATGGAAAGAATGGAAGCACAATAGCTGGTACCTCAATTATTTTTCCTCTAATTCCATTACTATTAGTATGTATTCCATTTTATTTCATATTTACTGGGTCCACAACAACAATATACACTGATCATATTACATTGCTTTGTTTCTGTTTTGGTGCAGTTGGAGCAAAAGCAACAAATAGACTGATTATTGCACATATGAGTAAAAGTGAATTAAAGGCATTTGATTTAATATATTTAGCACCTATAAGTATTTTATTAAACCAATATCATGACAATTATTTTAATGAATTTACAATTTTAAAATATGCTACTGTAAGCTTCTTATATTGATGTCACATTTTAATTATTTTTTTTTTATTTTTAGATTTACGCTTACACTAATCTTCTAGTATTTTGTATATCAATTTGTAATCAATTTTGCTCATATTTAAATATCTACTGTTTTTCAATGGGTAAACAAACAGATAATAATTTACGTTCAAAAATTGGAGCAAAAAAAATGTTTTTATGATAAAGGCAAATAAAGTCGTTAATGAAATAAAGAAATTTTGTCATTCAATTACGTCAGTAGAACATTGAAAATAGGTTTCCTTAGAAAAAGTGCACATAATTTTGTAAATGGAAAATTTATTAATCATTAAGAAGGAAGTTATTAATTGTAAATTTTTTATCATTTTTAATAAGCTTATAAAGTATCAACTTATTAGCCAAAAAAAGTATTGTAATTTTATCATATTATGATGTAACAAAATTTAAAACTTGTATGCCAATGGAAAGAAAATATTTTAGAAATTAACATAAATTGTTTTTCGTTTTTAATACTGATCAAATGTATTTGAATAGCTATTGTCATACTATAAAAAATTGAATTATTAAATTAAAAAAACAGTCTGATATAATTAACTAACATTTATTCCATCATCCCAATTTCTTTTTCCCCATAACAAAATGTTTTTTGCAATATCATTTTGTTTAGAATGTTTCATTAAACGTTTATTATTAAAATTGTCTCTTTTTCCAACCCAAAAACGGCTTGAAGATGCTAAATGCTTTCTGAAGACGTTAGAAAGTCTATTACGTTTCATTGCATCAACATGTTGTTGAGAAAGAAAAAAGAAAAGAATGAAAAGATGAATAATAAAAATAGTTTTAGAATTCATATCTATAAATAATAATAAAATATAGAAATTATAAGGTTAAAAAAATAAAATGGTATTTTCATAATTTTTATAATTTATGCATATTTCTTTGAAATGAGAAGAAAAAATTATAAGATCATAAATGATTTTAAATATTATGGATAAAAGTTATTTTTTAATAATATTAAAATTACTTCAGTAGATTACAAACATTTTGATGGATATAAAATAAACAGTAATATAAGCACCTAACCAGAGTAACGATCTTCAAACTATTTCATAAAATAAAAAATGCAAGATGAATGGGAAACGTTATGCCCAACTTATTGAGATATAAAACTATTTCTTCATTTGAATACATTATTGGCATAAATAATGTTAAAGAATAAAACATCACTAAATTATTTACATATCTTATAAAAAAATTTTTTATTTTCACGTCAATATGGCTACAAAAGAGCAGTAAAAAAATTGATAAATAATATTTTTAAAGTTATTAAACGTTTTTGTTATACATTTTCTATATATTATAATCGCTGACTACATTTCCATTTATTTATATTGTATAATCGAAATGAATTTTATAAAATAGTATCAGGATGACATAGCTGGATTAGGAGAATCTAAATAAAGTAGTTAATTACATTTTATATATAAATATATAATGGGAAAAAATTTAATAATTTACCTTCTTTTTTTATTATTTTTCTCATAAACAATTTAATATTCTTCATTAACCGACTATCCAAAATAAATTTAATAATATTTTCCAAAATAAAGATAATAATTTGAAACATTGTAATTATAGAAAGACCTAAAAAGAAACCAAATTGTCCTCCTATTTGTGACATAAAACCAGGAATAGATGTTGTATATATTTCTCTTACTCTTTCATACTGTAATACATAATAAATAAATATTTTTGATTATTTATTATTACCTGAAGATTATAGAAAGAAACTTCTAAATTAAAAACATAATCCGTGAAATTTTCAAGAACTGGTGTTTGTTGTAACGTTGGGTGATACTCCCATCGATTACATCCTGGAATACACAATGATGAATTTATACTACCTGCTTTTACAAGTTGAATCGTGTTATAATAATTATTCACTATCGAAGAAAGGTTACAGATTGGATAGTTTTCAGTTCCAGGAATGCTATTAAGATATGTTAACGTGCAATTGTAAACATTTATAATAGTATTTGTTAACCATTGTCTTATAAAACAAGCAGAATCAGTTCCTTCAATCTTAATGGTAAAAATTAATTTTAATTGTTCTTTTAAGATGTTTGGACTTACACGATAAGTACAATCTCCTGAATGTTCCAATAATTCAATTCTTCTTGACGTTAAATACATTCTATTCCATTCATTTGGATAAATATAATATCTTGGAAAATCCATAGCATAATCAAAATTATCACTCACATAAATAATCAATTGTGGTTGATAATCATAAATTGTACTACTAGATGATGCAGGTGCCTTCATATGAATTGCTAATTTACCAACATCATCAGCTTCTGTTTGATTAAGTCCTTTAATAGTTTGGTAACATAATCCTCTCCTCATGACAACTTGTTGTTGAAATACCTGTCCACAGCAGTTAATTTTGTTTCCTGATAACTCACAATCATGAAAAAGATCTTCACAATTGATACCATATCTTCCTTGAATTAAATCAAAAAATTCTTCAACATCGTAACCCCGTGACCACACATTATACATATCATCTAATTTTTTTAAATAACTAATATTAAAACTGGAAAGATCATTCATGTTTTCAAGACCATTACCAGCTAAAAAATATTGTAATAAATCTCTTGAACCATCTTCTGTCATATTAGGAAAATATTCCTTCATATCATTGTAAATTTCATTAAATTTAATAACATCAGGAACTTTAGGACATATTGTTATTGCTGGAAATTCTTGTGACTCCACTAACTTAATGGTTGTTGATGTTGCTGTAGGACCATCAACATATTCTAAAACAACCATTGCTGTCATTGCTACACAAGCACTACCACAAACAAAAAGTATAATCCACCAAAAAATACGTTCTCCTTTTGTTTTACTTAGTAATGCCTATAAAAAAATTTGTAGTGTTAAAAAAAGTATTATGTGTGGTAAAAAAATGAGTAGGTGTATAATAACATGCCTGCCCTAATCCATGAATCTCACTAATCCACGGTGGATAATCTTCAGCTTTATTATGACATTCATAAACTTCATCGGATAGTAAATTATCCGGTAAATGTACTCTCCTTCCTTCATTTTCTCTTGAATAATTATAAATATCTCTTCCAGGACTTTGAATATATTGGATAGATGGCATTATTATTATTAAAATAACAAATAAATTAAAAAATTAATGATGAAAATAATTGGTGATTAAATATCTTTTTTTTAAAAATTATTTTTTACATAAGGTGGGTGAGAATAATTGTGAATAACATAATAATAAATTGAATTATATTTTGTAATTTGAAAAGACAATAATTAATATTTATTTAACTATTATGAAATAAGATACATTATTATCAGATACCATATATCAAATATCAATTTACATTAATAAACTCTTAGGACTCTCTATATAATATTAATTCTAAAATACAAATAATTCCATTTTTGCAATTTTAAAAGATGTTCGTATAAGTAGTGTGTATGATAAGAGGTAACGAAAAAAAATTACCACATAATAAATCTTAAATCGTCATTTTTAAGGATATCATACTTCTTCTTAACTGTCTTTATAATGATAACAGCAAATTGTAAAGCAGTTATAATCGTAAATCCTAAAAATAACCCAGAATGTCCTCCCATTTGTGAGATAAATCCAGGGACAGTTGTTGTAATAACTTCCTTATATAATTCTGTTTGTAAAATAGTATAACTCATTTCTATACGAAAAAGTGGTATAGTATCTTTATCAATTCCTGTTAACTTAAAATTATATGGTCTACTGATTAATTCAATAGATGTTTCGTGGCGTTTACAAGATTGTAAACATGGTATGCTTTGTATTTCAACTGGAACAATATCATTGTAATTTTTAACAACAAAAGTTGGATTACATATTGTCATATTCGGAGAACGATAACTCATATACCAAAAGACACATTTATCTTTACTATAGACATTTTCTTCAAACCAATGATCGATAAAGCAACTACTTCTTCCATTATAATGTGGACTACTATTACATTGTACATTTGCTGGTAATAAGTCATATTGTTGTTGGGTAAATCTAAAACGATTCCAATCAAGTGCATTAAGGTAAAATCTAGGAAATATCCCTATATCAGGTCCAGGATTAGAATTATAAACGACTAATTGCATTTGATAAGTTTCGTTAGTAATAAAAGCACTTGGCAAAGATCCAATTACTAAACCAATTTTACCTATCTCATCAGGATCTCGTTGATAAAAGTTATTTAATGTATAACATCTTCCACGTAATAAAACATATGTTGGTTTGAATACTGAACAACAATCTAAATAGTCGCCACCATAATAACATTGTATAAGGAACTTAATAAAGATGTTAAATAAATAAATAACTAAAATTACCTCTTTACAAGTAAAATTCACATCCTCAAGAATGAATTTATATAAATTATTTATAGACCCTTTTTGTTTGATCCATGAATTCATTAATCCTTCCAATTCAATCATATCGGCAGAATTAAAATTGCTTATCAATGGTCCATAGTTATCAATTCCACTACCAGCTAAAGCATAGATAATTAAATTATCAACAGTTTTTTTTGATAAAGCTGGTTTGAAAGACCAAATATCTTTACGGACAGCTGTGATATTGAATGTATCTGAACTTTTGGGGCATAATGTTACATATGGATATAACAATTCTTTGTTACGCTGAATTTTAATGAGTGTTGCTGTTTTTTTTGAATAATATTCCTCGATAACTAAAGCAGTTAAGTAGATTGCTGCTAAAAATCCAACCAAAATTACGACAAACCATAAAATTTTTCCAATACCAGGTTTTAATGATATTAATAATCCTAAACCATGCAATTCACTTTTCCATAAATTCGAACAATGCCTACATTTTGTATGTGGTCTTGGACCATCACAATTTAAGCTTATTTTACTACATATAAATAAAAAAGACGATAGATTATTATTAATAATAAATTTACCTTTTATCAAAAAATGCATTTTCTTTTTTAAATCTATTAATACCATAAAAATTAATATGTGATGCTTTTAGTATAAAGTTGTTATTTTTAATATTTTTTCCATCCATTTAAACAATTAAAAAATAAGTTTTATTGCTATTTGTTAATGAAAGATAGGGTATGTGTATAATATATATAATAAAAATTCAGAATATATTCTTAAAGGAAAGAGGTAATATAATAGTTACTTTAAATAATGATATATATAAACTTCTTTTGTTTCAATTACCTTAAGAAAAATTTAAATTTGCATTACTTGGATCTATTTTGTTTGGTTTTAATTAAAACCATCGTGTGATTCAGGAAAAAGGAATATTAATGTGATATTTACATAATAAAAGCGTTTAAATCTTTATTTTAATAACCTTTTTGTTTATAAAAGATTTTATCAAAAATAGAATTATTAAAATATTTTTTTCTCAAAAAAAGCCAAAGAAATGAAATTACTATGGGCCTTTGATATGACATAAAAAGTATAATTAAGTGCATTTAATTAATTTTAAATTACTGTAACTTATTATTATTTCATAAAAGTATTTTTTCTATCATTGAAGAAAATATTCAAATAAAAATATATAAAACACTGTATAATAATAAATATTTTGTAATAAAATTATTGTTTTTGTTTTTTTTTAAGTTATTTTGAAATAAAATTTAATGATATTACGTTTATGAGTTTTTTTATTATTTAAAAGTAACTTTAGTACACAATAAAACACTTTTTTATATATTGTAATGAAAAATTACTTATTGAAGGGGATAAATTGTATTATTTATTTGAAAGTTTTTTTCTTTGGTATCGTAGGATTTTGTCATTAAAAAAGTATGTCGTATAAATTTATAATTATCATATGATTAATTTCAAATAAGTGAAAGACTTGGTAAATTAAAAGTTAAAAAAATAAATTGAGGGATTTTAGTAATAATAAAAAAACTATTATTTTCTAAATACAACTCTTTGATTGTTTTTAATAAAAACAAAATTTTTTTACATGTGATATATTTATGTATAATGTTTATATTTATGAGGGCTTTGTTATCCAGCAACTTCACAATTTTGTTCATTCATATCACTTATATTATGACTATATTTCTTTTAACATACATAAGTGCAAATATGCAAATGAAGAAATATGTGGCTTGATAAATATTAATTTACATTATCTACAAACATTGTTAAAGTTATTCTTGCATATCTGTAAGAAAAATATTTACTTATAATAATAAACTATTAATACATTTCTCATCAATTCATTATATATATTAATTATAATGCTTTTTTCTTTTAATTAACATTTTTCGACAAAAGTACACAGAATGTGATCTATTTTTAAAAACAATTTCATAAATATTTCGCAAAAATAGAACTCATTAACTATAGAAAATAATTTTAAGAAAAAACAGTTTAATTTATAACGTTTCTCTTACTTTAGCAACATTTCAAAGAAATTATAAATTTTCACACATTAATAATTAAACAGCATATTTTAATGTATCAAAGAATGACGTTAAATTGTGATAAAATATACAGTTAAACTTATAGAAATTTGGTAAATAAATTGAAAAGTTTATATTAAGAAAATTTAGAAATTGCAGGTCATTAATAATTTTATTTGGTGTAATGTCTTGAAATAAATACAAATGGATAATAAACCTAAAGAAAATTATGTAATTTTGAGGTTAAAAGAGACTTTTGTCGTTAATAAAAATTGATGTTCGCATAGCAAAAAAAGAGGGCTTAAAAGAGTAGCAGATTATCCACAACTCAAGAGATTTTGATAATCTGTACGATATTCACAAATATATGAAATAAAACTGAATTACTTTAAAAATGGAAATTAAACATTATTTACTTTATCATTTTTGCAACAATAGTAATAAGTTTAAAATATAAAATACATTTAAAATATTTATAATAAAAGCTCTAACTTTTAGAAATGATCAAACTCTCTTTTTGCCTAAAAATATATTATTTCTTGTTGGTGACGAAGTTTTGAATCTGAATTCTTCAATGACATAATAAATGTAATGCCAAATTTCTTGAGGAATACTTCAAAAACTAACCACGCTTTTATATTAATGCCCTTTAAATTTTCTACAAAAGGAAATATTCAAATTTTAACTAATCAGATTCTGAATCCTACTTAATTAGTTAAATTCAATGTATCACGCAGTTATAAAAAAGATAATCAACAATCTCATTAGTGTGACATAAAAATCTTGGGAAATACATTAGGAATATGGATTTTTTGTCTATTATTTGGTATTATTTTAAAAAAAAACTTCATTTTCAAGAAATTAATTGTCAAAATATCATAAAAATTAATGAATAAAATTAGTTTCAGAAAACAAACCATAAAAATTCTTTCAGAATGTTTAAATTGATTTACAATTTTATGACATTTTAACGAAATTGATCCTAAAACAGAAATTTAGAATAACGTTTTAATGTTTCTTTGCGAATTTTTATATCATTTTAACGTATATTCATTAATGCGCTAAAATAATCAAATTTAGACGTTTTTAGGCTTACTTTTAATAAAGTTGGTCTTAAAGTGGAAAATATTTTATTCTTTTGTTAATTACTATAGAATATTTAGACGTTTATATTTAAAATCTGCCTATTAGTTTGTCCTATATGAAATGATATTTTTTGATGCGCGTTAATTGACGGGCGTTTTTTCAAATGATTGGTTATGTTTTGGCATAGAAAACAAACTGTTAGATTCTCCTCTACACGTTGATACATATATTATAGGCATAAGTTCTATTTATTATTTATCGTTAACCTATTTCGAAGCAAACTATGCTGTTAAAACGTGATATTCGTGCCATTATGCTTTATGAGTTTAAACGCGGTACTAATGCTGCAAAAACGACTCAAAAAATTAATGAAACTTTCGGAGAGAATCTTGTCAATACTTCTACAGTACAGAGATGGTTTAAAAAGTTCAAAGAGGGCAATGAGGATCTCGAGAACGAAGAGCGTGGGAGGCCCGAGCCTGTCATAGATAACGAAGAATTAAGAAAAGCTATTGAAGCCAATCCACACAAAACTGTTAGGGCTCTTGCAGAAGATTTAAATGTATCCAAATCAACAATTTCCCTTCACTTAAAGGAGATAGAAAAGGCTAAAAATCTCGACAAACATGTACCTCACGAATTAAATGATTATCAAAAAATGCGTCGTTATGAAGTTTGCTCTTCTCTCGTTTTGAGAAACAATAACGACCCATTTCTCGAACGAATTATTATTTTTGATGAAAAGTTGATCACTTATAACAACCGTAAACGAACTGGACAGTGGTTGGACAGTAACGAAGCAGGAAAGCGCAAATTATCTCCAGAGAAAATCATGGTAACTGTTTGGTGGTCTATTGAAGGAGTCATTCATTATGAATTGATGGAACCTGGTGAAACAATAACTCCAGAGTCGTATTGTCAACAACTGGAAGAAATGCACCAGAATTTGTCTAAAAAAAGACCCCTTTTAATCAATAGTAAAGGACCAATCCTTTTATATGATAACAGAAAACCGTATATTTCATTAATGACCCTCCAGAAATTGAACCAATTAGGGTATGAAACTCTACCTCACCCTGCATATTCACCTGACCTTTTTCCAACGGATTTCTATTTTTTCAAACATCTCGACAATTTCTTAACGGAAAATACGCTAAGGAAGGATGGGGAGATAAAAATAGCCATTAAAGATTTTATCGAATCCAGAAACCCGGATTTTTTCGCAAATGGAATAAATAAACTGGAATCTCGTTGGCAACAATTTGTACATTCTAATGGTTCTTATTTCGAATAGAAATATTTAATTTTAACTATCTCTACCAACACATTCAAACGTTATTTCTAATTTTTGTGTCAGGTTAAATTCTGTGAAAATATTGTACAAATGCTTAATTATTTGATTTATGCTGTAGTTTTTTTTTTTATAATTTGTCCACTGGTACTAATTTTATTCATGATATTCCGGCAATTAGTTCGTAAAAATGAAACTCTTTTTCAATAAATACCATTTATTAAACAAATTTGTTCTTAATTTTTATGTATTTCTTAAAAATTTTGTATTATACATAAAAAAAACTGATGGATTCTAGTTTTAAAAACTATGCTCTATCGCATTAATTTAATATCGTGATATTGTACTCTAAGATTCGGAGAAATATATTTCCCAATTAAAAAATAATCATATATCAAACTAATTAATATTTTTTTCAAAAAATAATAAACAAATAGTTTATTTAATACCATTCAATTATCTCTAAATCTTACTAAGCTCAAATTTCAATTTGATTAATGTTTAATTAAAAATAATTTATTATAAAATACATTTATTAAGCTATATATATTAGATAAAAAATAATTAATTTATAAATTATTAAATTTTACAAAGCACCGTACAAATAAATTTTTTTTGAAAAAGCTATAATTATAACTTGATAGCTATATTTTTAATTGTGAATTTTAATTAACAACAATAAATTAGCTATAGAAATAGCTATCCAGCTTTCTTTTTTCTATCACACATTTTTTTCGTTACGACAATATGTATATATATTTTAATGAAAAAAATCAATCTTTGATTCTGTATGTTTATTTCTAATGTTCATTTGGAGAGTAGGCCCTATTTACAATAGATGGCGTAATAATATGTGTTGGATTTTCAATATCATAAGACATTCCACGATCATGCGTATACTCAATTTGACTGTTATCTCCATCAATATCATTAAAATTAACTTCTTTCCTACTGTTTACCTTCCTTTTCCTATCAATTTTTCCATACAACGCCTCTAAAGCATCAGTAACATCTTCTTTTGGTTCTGGCATCTCATTCGATTGTAGTATTTCTTGTGCCGTCTTTCTACTTATTAATTCAACGTTATAGGGTCTTGGTCCAGCATTAATAACATCTATCATATAATCTTTTTCACTCTTAACATTTCTATTTCCACGACTACAAAAATAAAATATCAAACAACATATACAACAGGAGAGAAGTAGTAAAACTATTGATAAAATTACTAATAAATATTCCAAATTACTGAAACCAAATGTTGAATAATTTGTCAATGTTGATACTGATATAATTTTAATGCCATTATTATGAATTTCTCCTAATTTTTCTATAATCTCATTCTTCAATTTATCATCTTTTAATGGCTTCATATTATTCTTATCAACAGCATAAACTAACAATTGTGTTTTATTTGAATCTTTTTCACTATCATTCATGTCATTAATTTCATGTTTCTCCAGTAATTTTACATCATTATTTGTAAGACTACTAACCTTCTCTATAACATTTCTTTCATCAACGTTTTCAATAGTATCATTAATCTCAACACTAACAATATTAACGCCAGGAGATATTTTATAAATCGTGACATCATTTGTTACATTGTGTACAGAATCTGAGACACCAACTACAATATTAAATTCATCCTTACCATAATTCATGATATCCTTTACTACCATTATATTACCTGAATCACTTTCTACTTCAAAATATTGACTATCAGGAAATGACGATAAATTATTATCAATATAATATTCTAAGTTATCATTTATATCAGCATCAAAAGCTTTAACACCTCCAATAACACTTGGTAGTTTTGTTTTCCAATCCATATAAAAAGTATATTTTGAATGATTTGTTGATATCTGTTCAAATTTAGGTACGTTATCATTTGAATCAAGAACATGAACAACTACTAGTGCCTGAGATTTTGTTAATCTATTTTTAACATCTAAAAAAATATACATACATAGACTATTATGTTAATTATTACTTACAATCATCAATAATTTTATTTGATGATGGTTGACGTTTCCTTCTGGTTTCATTGGTGAGTTTATTTCTAACCTCCACAATAATATAATGAATTGTCTTAATTTCATAATCTAAAGGCTTTGCAGCAAAAAATTCACCTGTCTCCTGATCAACTATAAATTTATCATCTCCCTCTACAATTGAAAAAATACTATTATTCTGACAATTTGAAGATAATGTTAACAATTTGTTAATACCAACAGCATTTTCTATCACCTCTCCTTGATAAACTTTTGAATCAAATAAACATGTCATATCCTCATTACTAGGTCTTAAAGTTGAAGGTAATTGCGATGGTCTTTGTGTGTTACATGAATCTATGATAACTTCAAATGATGTTGAAGCAGTTAATCCACTTAATTTTGATGTACCATTGACATAGCCAATCTCTGATCCACCACATTCCTCAATTTCTGGAGAACGAACTAAATATAATTTCCCATTATTTTCGTCAATTGTAAAAGTTGATTCTGGAGATACCGAATAAATGTACTCTCCAACACCAGCAACGACCTGTCCAAATGGTACATCCAACGGATGATTTAAGGAAACTTTATACGTATATAATGGTTCATTAAATTTAGATTCCTCTTCACTGTTAACAGGAAAAACATCAATTCTAAGTTTATATATAGATGATTGTCGTGGTACCCCATTATCTGTAGCAATGATATCAACATAATTTGTTCTATTTCCATATTCTAATGGTTTTAGAAGAATTATATTTCCATTATTTTTATCAATTGTAAAAAGATTCATACCATGATCATCTATTGTATATGAAACTTTACCACTTAAACCTTCGTCAGAATCAATAGCTTTAATTGTTCCAATAATTTCTGTTGGCCTTGTTGTACTATATACTGGAATAACCATCGGTGTATTTAACTCAAATATTGGTTTATTATCATTTACATCGTTAACTTTTATTGTTACATACACTTTTTCTCTTACATTGGAATTTATTTCATCAATACCTTCGACTATAAATCTTATCTCTTCACTTTTTTCTCTATCAACATCACCTGCCACAATAACATCACCATTATTTTTTCTAATGTGAATTGGAAAATAATTTGTCGGAATTGAAGTGAGATTTTCATTAATAATTAGGTTGTACGAAATATTACGACCAGAAGAAAGGAATTCATCTTTGAAATTTGATGGTTTTAATGATATAAAGGTACCAGTTGGATAATATCCTTCATCAATCTCACCAAAATATGAGGTATGTTCAAAAATTTTAATTGATGAAGTATTAATATCGGTTGGAATTGGAAAACTAGTTACAATTAAAGTATTCATCGTTGTTGATGTTACACTATGATTATTTATTGAAGAATTTCTTTCAATAGTTGATGGCGTAATATCTATCGATGAAATATCATCTGATGTAGTTGTAGATGGTTCAATAATAATTCTCGTTGTTGTTTCAGTATTATGAATTACTACATTAATATTAGCTTTTGGTGGATTGACATTATCACTATTTATCTCAATTAAATTAATATTAAATTTTATATTTTCATCATTCCAACCAGTTAGTGGTATTCGCTTCATAACAACTTTTCCTGTATTGATATCTGCATCAAATAACATATCATACTCTTCCGGATCAATGGATAATTTATAGAGATCCCTTTTAAAGTTATTTTTTGTAAAATCCACATGTCCTATTACTGCACCTCTTTCAGAATTTTTATCCATAAGGAAGTAATAATTTGAATGAGCAAATGATATTTCATTATCAGGTGGTGTCATTGTTATAATATTCATTTCAGTTGTTGTTGTTTCATTTCCAATATTATCGATAACAATTGTTAATCCTTTTTCATTTTTAAATGTTCCACTAACAGCATTAATAATTACTTTGTACTCTTTCTTTCCATCCTCATTTAAATTTTGAATCATAAAAACATTACCATTTTTATCAATAGAAAATATTTTATCTGGTGAATTTGATTCAATAGTATATAATATTGGTAGAGAAGGATCAGAGATAACTGTTGATGTTGCAGAAAATATTGGTTTCGTGAAGTTATGATTAGAAGGAATATGTAAAGTGTCTGGTATGTTTATAACAAATTCTGGAATAAATTGTCTTAAAGCATTTGTAAAATTAACAGTTACACTAAGTGTCATTGATTCCAATTTATTTGCAAGGTTCTTTCCACTAATATCTAAATTATACAATTTTTTATGAATATCATTTGTCATAATTTCTAATTCAGCTGTCGATCCATTGTGATGATTTATTTTAAACATATTTTCTTCATTCCCTTTTACAATATCAAATTTCCAATCAGCCATAGCATTTTCAACAACTGGCATTGTTATCAAAAGCTTTGTACCGGAAAATCCTGTTCCAATAGGGACACTCCAATCAATTGGCTCCATTTCATATAATACAGGTTCACTCCCGTTTTTTAAGGAGATCCTCTCAAATGAAACCATCTTTTCTATTTCACTTCCATTTTTATCTTTGACTGTCAAAAGTAATTCATATTCTCCTGGTTCAATATTGCTAGCATCATCTGTCAACACAATCTTCCCTTCATTATCAATATTTACAAAAACTTCTTCACCTTGTGTTTCAAATTCATACTTTAATGGACCTGGCCCAGTGAAATCATCATCGTGAATGGTAACAACTCCCAATTGATCTCCATTCACATTATCATCATCAATTGTAAATTTCAATATCTCATCAACAAATACTGGTGGAAATTCATTGATGTCATTAATTTTAATTTGTACTTTAGCAGATGTTGTTTCACCATTCTGTTTTGCTATGACATTCAAATTAATAACTCCATTACTTTCTAGTCTCATTTTTTCCAAATCAATTAATTTTTTTACAATTAAATTTCCATTTTTATCAATGCCAAATTTATCGTCTGGTTCCACAAAATATTGAATATCTCTTTCGTCATTACTCTCAACATTTGTTATTTTAATTGAACTATTAATAACACTACCAACAGGTGTATTTTCATCAATAGTATATCTATAGAGGAGTGATGAAAATACTGTATCATCAACCTTAATTGTTACTCCAACATCACTGAAAAATTGTGGTGCCATCATATTTCTTGCTCTAACAACAACAAAGACATATCCTTTCTTACGATAAGTTATCACAAAAGTTTCATTGATTGTTATTTCACCAGTTACTTGATCTATATTTAAACCTTCAGGTAAATTTTTTGTTGGGAATAATGAATATTCAATTGGACTATTAGATAATGTACAATTAAGTTGTGGTAATTTTAATGGGAAATCGCCATTTATGGGAACATGAAATTGATATGATAATCTCTCAAAGACAGGGAATTTTTCTCTATCCTTCATAACAACAACTTTCATTTGATGAGATGCTGTAAGATAGTCATTCTTTATGGATGCTTTCATTTTTAAAATATATTCACCGGGTTGAAGCTTTCTGTTAAGTATCAATTTATCTTGTTCAAACTTGAAATATTTTTTAATCCTACTATCACTTTCTAGAGAGAAAACAATTAATTCCTTAAGACTACTTTTTGCTGAAACTCTAATAATTGGGGAACCTAGTGATTTTTCTGACGATATATAAACAATCTTTGGTAGTGGAACAAATTCTAAGTAATCTGTTTGATTACTAACAATGTGAATGACAACTACTGTTTGACTTTTCCTTTTAAATATTGAGGATTGATCTATTGCTTCAACAACAATTTGTATCACGGGACCATCATTAGCAGTTAATTCAACAACAGAACTTATCTTTCCATTATCTTTATTGATGGATAACTTCTCTAAATTCTTCCTCATCTGACTATTGGAAGCATTTCCGAATTGATATTTAACAATACCTTCTGGTCCTGGATCTGGATCAGAAGCGTGTACCTGAACTAAGACAACACCTGCAGGTATGGGTGATTCTCTATAAATGTCATATCTAAACTCATCAAATTCTGGTGCTGTTGGATTGGAGCCACCTAAAATAATATTAATGGTTGTCCTTGATGTCAATTGTGGATCACCATTATCAGATGCTTCAACTTCAATCTGGTAAACTAATCTTTTTTCAAACTCCTTCTCCAAATATATTACTCCAGTGACATTATCAATAGAAAATAAATCTTTATCTTCATCATTTAATATTAATTTATATGAAACTTGGCCATTTTTACCAGAGTCAATATCTTTAGCTAAAACTGTTGTAACTTCACTTCCAGCACTCAGATCCATTGGGACTGTTAAATTATATGATTCCTCATCAAATACTGGCGGATTATCATTAACATCGATGATACTAACAAGGACATCTGCCTCACCGCATAAAGCTGGTTTACTAATTAGACATCCTAAAATCTTCAGTTCAAATCTTATTACATCACTTTCAAAGTCAAATTGTTTTGTTGAATTTATTTCACCTGTATTGCCGTCAATAACAAAATAATTTGATTGACCATCTAAGGTTAAGATACTATATATTGTTCTATCATTTAACATCTCCTCAGCCCGATGGTGAGCTTTAACAACTCCAATCCTTCCAGATTCATGATTTTCTGGTACTTTAAAGTTGTATATAGCTTGTTCAAATCTTGGTGGAAGAACAAAGATATTTCTTGAGCTATCCATTCTAACAACAATATCTGTTTTTGCCTAAAAATAAAATTTTAAAATAAATTTAGTAAAGAATACATATATATTTTTAATTTCTAACCATTAAAAGCAGGACCAATAATAAATATATACACATTTTATAATCTCCCTTCCACTATTATTAAAATATATTTCAAAAACGTTTTCCAAATAATTTCACTTTTATTATCTTTGATTTTTAAGACACATATATATAGGTATATTATTGGTGATAAGAAGATATCTTTTTAATGATGAATAAACTGATCACCTTAGATAACTCCTTAATAATGTATATCCAGAAAATTTTATAATAAAGGTTATCATTAGGTAATTCTTTTTAACAATAATAAGGCACTTATAGAGTAATTTTGCTTAACCTTAAAATAAACAAAGATAAAGGTAAGAGATAAATAAAAAAATACTTCCAAAGCAATTAGAAAAAACAAGGATAAAGATATTTTAAAGATAATAAATAAATTTTCTATGTCATTTTGATAACACAAAATAAACATAAAAAAGAATCATCAACTAAAAATAAAAGTTTGGAAATAAATATGTATGAAGGTATTACATAAAATATTAATATTATACTATTTCCTAAAGAGATATATTAAATGAAAAATAAAAATAAACACGAATAGAGATATATATGTAGTTATACATAGACATATTATTTCTTGTTGCTAAGTGGTAAAAGTTAGAAACTTTTTTCCTTTTGATACTTAAGAAGTCATAGGGGACTAAAATTTCCGTGTGATTAAAATTAATAATTATAAAAATACTTTATAAATGGTTGGCAGATGATGCAATAAGGTTATGATTAATCCATTAAAATAAATTTATACTATATAGTTCAATAGGATTAGATATATATAATGTTTTCCATATTATTTTCAGATGTGGATAGTAATGATTTTATATTCAAAAGTACGTGATGACTATAAGATAGGTAAATAGTGAATTTTGATATATTACTGGAACCTATTAAAATATTCATAATTGTTCCTTAACAATACAAATAACTAAATATATAAATGTGTATCAAAAATAAATATAAGATTTGTGAATGAGAATGATAAAATTTTTACCTTTCTTCGATCATTCTCTCTCTTTATTATGTTTTTATTATATTATCTTTTTAAATTAATTACCCATTCAAATATATTCTTATAATTTAAACTCATTAAGGAGATTTCTAATAGACAAAAATTTATGGAAGCATAAAAGATACTTGTAATGCTATTAAAATAACCCAATTCATAAAAGGTCACAACACACACACCGGTAAATATAACAATAAAAAGAAACTGTAAGTTAAAATTCTATATATATGTTACGAGCCGTATGGTGGCAGGTATGCCTTTGATAATTAATGGTTCTCCTAATTATGGTGGTAATAATACATAAATATAGAAAACCAAATATGGTGGGAAAATTAAAATAAACTGTTGTGTCAGCTACTTTCACCTCGTAATTACCTTTTACTTTGTTTTCTTTGTTTTCCCCACCCTCTTAATTAATTATTTTTAGAAAACTTACCACTTTAACGTGCTTACGACGTGCAGAGGCTTCAAAAACAAACTCAAGACCATCATGCTCCATTGACAATAAATTTGGTCCAGTAAATATTTCACCTGTTCCTCCATTAATCTCAAAAACACCAGGAGTTGTAACTTCTAACTCATAGATTATCTCTTCTCCTGGTAAAGCATCAATAATTTTTACAGTCCCAACATACTGATTAACGTCAATAACACCAAAAACATCAAAAATATATTTATCTTTCTCGAAATGTCTTGTATATTGGGGAACCTCATCTTTATCAAATGATGTTAAGGTATTATCAATATTCTGACTTGTTATAACACCAAATAATGGAATGTGACTATCGTCTTCATGTTTTTTATTAACTTCTTCTTCAACTATATCCTCTTCTACTTTTTCCAATTCTTTTTGTCTTACTCTCTCAGGATCAGCATCAAAATCAACAGCAACAGTCATTTTACTTGTCCTAGGATTATCAGATAAGTCAGTAACCTCTACAACAAATGTATAATATTTTTCAATTCTCATTAACGGATCTTTCTTTTCATAAATAATAGCAACACCATCATCTTTATAAACTAGTGTAAAAGGTAAACTATCTTCTTTTCCATCATTCGTAATTATATACTCCAAATCACTATTGATACCTTCATCAATGTCAAAGGCTTTTATTATCCCAACCTCAGTATTATTTTTTGGAATTTTTGTAAATCCAAAATAATATGATGGTTTATCAAATTGAGGACTATTATCATTCTCATCAATAATTGTTACATTTATAAGACTAACTTTACAAGGTGAAACCTCCTTCAAGGTTTCCCTCATTATACCATCTGTTGTATCGTAAACTAACTGTGCCTTTATCTCCAATGATGGTACCTCCTCCCTATCTAAGAGTGTTTCATCAAAAACAATTATTTCATTTTTTGAGTTAACAGTAAATATCCCATGACTATCGAGGAGATGAATTTTTAGGTATGATCCAACAACATTTAACTTTGTTAAAATTGTCCCATTTTTTGAATTCTCCCTAATTGATACCTCCTGATAACATGGTGAGAAATGTCCTATAATATTTGTGGTATCTTCATTTAATGTTAAGATGGCAGTTGAATATCGATGAGGATTATTTGAGGAGTATGCTCTAATTTCAATCTTAACACTTCCACCTATAGTATCCGGTGTTAAATCTTTTTTAACACTAATCTGTCCTGTTATCAAGTCCATATCAAATAAAGATGCAACATCAGACTCTTCCATAACATATAGTATTGTTTCATTACTCTCTATAGTTTGGTCATAAAAAGCTTTAATAGGTTTATCAGTTAATAGGATATCTCCAGATTTTGAATTATATGAATAGGTTGTTGTATATTCTTTTTCAGTAAATACAGGAACAATTTCATCTTTCATCTCAACAAATATTGTTAAATTGACAGTAGAATTATTAGGATGATCGTCATTATTATCACTTGCCTCAATGATTAAATTGTATTGACGTTGTGTTGGTGGGTGATTAACTAAAATATTAACTATTGGAGGCAATTGTGAGTGTGCCCATCTAATTGGAACTTGTCTTCCTTCAGGTGTCCTCGTTGGGAGAACTCGACGATTGTAGAATGTTGTATTAGAGGGTATCAAAGAAAATGTATCATCCACATTTCCAGATATAATTTTATATGTAATTGAATATTTTTTATTAGGATCCCAGTCAATAGCTAAAATTGGACTTTCTAACATCGTTCCACTCTCAATAACCTGAGAGATATGAAGTTTATATGGACTATTATAAAAAATTGGTGGAAACAAGTTTGGTTGTTTAACTTTTAATGTTAATAATTGATATGAAGACTTATTACATAAAACTGTTATTGTTAGAGTTGTCTCATTGACATGTCCTGGATAGGGTGGTAATAATAAATTTGGCTTTAATATTATAATAAACTGTCCATTGGAGTGACGGCGAAGTTCAAATGCTGTGGAGAAATTAACCTTGGGTAGATTATTACTCCTAACATTAAGAATAGATAAATCAGCATGTGGTGGTTCAACAACAGTATTAAGGATAGCCAATTCATGTTGATTATTTCCCTCAACCTCAGAGATAAATGGCTCTACATCAGATTCAGGAAAAAAACATGCTAAAATTAGTTGTTTATTGGAGATAAAACTATATCACTTTTTAAGCTTACGTAAACGTCCTTTAATTTGGATAATTATTGAGAAAAAAAGTATGGCTAAAATTATTTGAATGTTGTTAGTCATTTTTGATTAATCTCACAGTATGTTACGTCATCCGTGTCAATACTTGATAAATATAAAATACCTGAAAAAAAAGATATTAAATAATGGAAAATTATAAGTTCATTTGAAGTGATGTTAAATAAAGTATGTTAAAAATTAGATGTATTTTGTATATATAAACACTAAGTTTTAGGTATAAACCAAATGATACAATGGTAAAAGAAAAAATAAGTTTTATAAAGAGAAGGATATAAAAAAATAAGGGCATTAGTTGATAAAAAGTTTTACAAATAATTTATATCTATTTGATAAGTATATACCGAAGATAACTTTGTTTTTTAAATGATTTTTTTCTTTAAAATTAATAGAATAAAAAGATAAATATTTTAATGCAAGGTCTTAAATCTTTTTTAGATATTCTTTTGAATATTCTCTTTGTGGTTGAATAATTTTTAGGTATATTGATAAAAGACAAATTATCTACATAACTATTAAAATAAAAAAAATTCTTTTTTAATTTAGAAAAATAGAATTAAAAAAATTCTCGAGAAGGTGGGGATTTGCAGAGATAATTGGAATGATCATGGATATTAAAGATATAAAAAGAGTAATATTCGGTTAAACCTTAAAAAGATGACAATAAATTAAAATCGTTCCAACTAAAAATAGTTTCATTGTGTTAGAGGAAACTTAAAGATGATTTAATTTATAGTATTTAGTTAATACAAATGTGTCGACATGAGATATCTTAATAAAATATAACATTAAATTTTATTTCCATTTATTTTTAACTGTAGGAGAAAAGAAGATAACGAAGGAACTTTATTAAAATATGGCAAAAAAATTTTAATATTACATAGTGTTTCAATTTAAATAGTTCTAATTAAAAGGTCTTGATATAATTGATTCAAATTTTGCCGTTAAGTACACAATTCTTATAACATAACCCTGGCAATTAATGATTAACAAGAGAGGAATATTATCAAATGGTATCTAATTAACGCGAAAAGTTCTTATTTGCAAAAATCTTAAGCATGTCCTTGATTTTAAAGATAATTTAAAATAAAAATATACGTTACAATAAAAGTTTAAAAATTCAAAAAAAGTAACTACTAGGTTTTTTAATAAATTAGGATAGTTATATAATGAATATTCTTTTGTAATGATAAGATAAAGGAATGTAAAAATTTAAAAATTAAAAATGGAATATTGAGATGCGTATAACTGTATGATTAAAATATGTGTACAAGGTCATGAAATAAATAAAAATGTTATAAGATAATTAGTATATTCTATGGTAATTAAGAATTTTTTAAAAAAATATACATTTCAAAAGTTAAATTTATTATTAATAATAAAATTCTTCAACATAAAATAAATTTAGTTTTAACTTTAAAAATGTTATATATTCTAAATCAGGAATTGTCTAATTTCTAAAAAACAGATTGGAAATGAGTGGTTTTTTTAATGAATTTTAATTATTGCAATTAAAATATACTATATTAAAAAATATAATAAATATTAATGACATTTAATTAGTCATTGAAAAGGAAATTTCATAAAAAAATATAAATAATAAAAAAAACCTCAATTTTCATTTCTACAAAAGATTTGTAACCAATTTAAAATAAATACATATTATTTAAAAAAATTAAGTTATAATGTACGTGATTCATTATTTCGATAGGTTATTTGTGATATATTTTACATGATATAGCTGTCAATTTTATGTGGGTCAAGAATTTGTAAATGATATCTTCTTTAAATTAATATTTACAACTAAATAATTGTTTGATTTCTATTAAATTATCCAGTACTTCTGAAGGATTTCATGATCCTTTGAATAACAAAAAATAATGAACTTTATATTGATAAAATTTACAACCATAGAAAATTTTTCATCTTCTTTTTTCTTGCTTTAGTTTTGTTTCAAGCATTATCAGGGAAAAAGAAAGTCTTTTGAGTATTATGTTTTAGTTTTAAAATTTAAATTTTGCTCTTATATACAAAACAATAGAAATTGATATGAAATTATATTAAATTTTTTATATCCCCGTATATAAGTAGTGTATTAATAATGTGAAGTTATTTGATAGTAAGCATTTTTTAAACGATTAACATTACAATAATTCTCATAATCATCAATGTGAACTGGTAATTGATTATGGTTAAGAAGTTGGAGAGCTATTTTTTTATTAATGATAATTTTATTTAACTGTCATTAGTTAAAGCATCATTCAAATATATAATATCACTATTTCTTTCGTTGTAACATGCAATATTCAAAAGAAATTTTCCAATCACTTTTTTTGATTGCATAAAACTTTTGCTAGTCATTCCTTCTCATTTGTTGTAAGATGGTTTTTTTCAAAATAATTGTTAACAAGCATATTATTTTATTACTATCTACGTCTATTTTTTATTCTAAACTATCTACATTTTTATAATTTTGAAATATAATATTTCTTTTGATGATATATTTTTATCAGTTTAATTTCTTTAGTGTTTTATATATATATTTCTTTATACATTAAATACCTTCACTTTTAATATACTAATAAGTTGTTATCACATACCAATGTGAAAATATATAACCTAACTACCTTACTATTTAAGTTTTTCCTTTTTTATTTATCACTTATATATTTTGGTTTTTTTAACATATGAAAAATAGTAAGGGTGTAACGTTAACTTTGTATCATAGAACATTTATGATAAATTATAGTAGAGTTTTTTTGCATTATTAATAGTTTATAATTAGTTGTTGCTAATCCTACTTTATTAACATCATTAATTTGAATAAACACTATTTCAAATTAATATATTATTTTTATATTGACCACTCGAGTGGACGCTTATTATGTTATTAAATTAATAAACGTTCCTGCGATATAAAATTGTTTATAATGCTTGACAAAATTTTATCAAGCTTTATATACATAAATCATAAACATAATTATGACTGTATATAGTTTTGAATTATCGCAAATTTCTTGTGTTAAATAATAAAAAAGATAATGATTTTTATTATTATCAATCTATAAAAAACTTTGTTGAAGTATTTATAAAATTTGAACATGTATAAAACTTAGTATGTTCAAATCACTTTTAGAATAATCTTTATAAAAAAGTTCACTGTAAAATACTCTAAAAAGATTACAAACAAATATCGCGTTAGGAAGAATATTTAAAAAATAGTAACATTAGGATTGTCGCTAATATTAACACTTTGTATGTTTTATAAGATTGTAGTTAAGAAGAAAGTAGTTATTTATATATTAAAATTAAAAATAAACTTAGAAATGATAATTATGGCAAAAGATTGTCTAGATTGTGTTTTAGAAGAAAGTATTATCCGAAATAATTAACATTTTTTGATATTAAATTGAACTTGACTGATATTGTTCAATAGTTTAAAATGTAGAACGTTCTTTGCTAGTTTAAGGAATTAATACCTAATATTGTACACAAAATTTCAATTACATAATTAGACAAACTTAATCCTTATTAATATTTTTTGATTAAAGTTACTTATTTGTTTTATGTTTGTTAACATTTATCTATATCTTAATTGATATCATTTAATAATTTTTATTTTAATCTTGTTTTTAATTGATCAGCATAAGTAATTTCTTGTTTTGTAATCAAGATTTTGGTTTTGAATTGCATGAAGAAGAATTCTAATAATTTACCACATTCGTCAAAATAATAACCATTTCGTTAAATTATCTGTTAAGACATTGTTTAATATTTTTGTATTAATTTATTAAACATATTATGTTTATCACAATAGCAAACATTTCTTAATTTAAAAAATTATTTATAATTAAAAAAATTGACAAATACTAACCTTATTTTTTCCAGAAACTTCTTAATAATATATGATTCTACATCTTTCGATGATGTAATGACTTTTTATATAATACTCTTACGTAATTTTTAATTTACGAAAAAAACCTAAAGAAACGAGTCATTTTTCATAAAGACGATGAGAACAAAATATTCATATTAATAATTATAATATGGATAAAGACATATTATCTAAAACTAATTTATCGGTTGATTCTACATAAACGATTAGTAATTCAAACCATAACGATGTGTTTAGCCATGATATTTTTATGTACTTTTATTTTTTTAGACAAAACGGGATATAATGATGAAGAAGTGTATCCCAACTGTAGAAGAAAATATTCACGCTAGTACTGAAAATTTATCACTACACATTAGTGGTAATCCAAGGAATATAAGAGATAAACATTCAAATACCACCAATGTCAAAAATCATCCAAAGGATGACAAAAATATAATGCCTCTTTGTGAAAATATTATTAAATATCCTGTTAAAAAAAATAATTTAGATATGAAGTCATCCAACAATAAAATGTCAAACTTCTTTTGTGATAATGGAAGTTCAGGTAGAAATAAAACCCCACTTGAATCGGATAAAAGTTCCGAAAACAGATACAAAACTAAAGTTAAACGCCTTGTTATCGGTAAGAGTAAGAAAAAGAAGATTGGCGTGATATTAAAATTAGTAATGGATGTTAGTGTAAAATCACCATCACATGATAAGCGAAAAGGATTCAGAGTAAGATACATGGATAAGGGGAATGTTTTTGAGTTTAAACTTTCTAGTGACAATACTATTCGAACATGCTGTAAAAGTAAGTTTATATTTTATATCATTTACTACATTATCTTTACATATCTTTAGAACATACTAAAACGAATGAAAATATCCATGATGATAAGGAATGTAGTAAAAAAAATTGTTTCCCAAAAGTAGAAAGAAATTTAGACAATTTTAATGATTCGTCTTCCAATCTTTTTATTATTCTAAAATCGCAATCAGGAGAGAAAGTAATTAATAATAATAATGTAATTAAGGAAAAGATTAAATTATCAAATAGAACAGTTACTGAAATGAATTTTAGTGAAGGAGTGAAAAAAGGACCAAATAACGAATTTATTTCAAATAATAAAGATGTTGATTCAGTTAAAAAGGCAAAATCTATTGATGATTTATTTGATGAAACTTTAGAACTCTTTTGTAATTCTAACCCAGATAATATTCCTAAATCTACTTTTGAAACTTATGTAGCGGAGTTTTGTACACAAGATATTGCTATTCTTGACGATAAGGTACTCACTGATATTAAAAAACAGAACGAATTCAACAAGGATATGCTTAATACTATATTTGGGAAAGAAGAAGAATTTGAACAACAAGAATACATTAATAATACGAATGTCTCTTTTCCAAAATTAAAAAATTCAAGAAGCATTTCAAGAGATAAAATTTGCGATCTTCGACGTGACGAAAAAATTGATAAACTAAAGGTTGTATTCAATAAGAGACATCATAACGAACCCATTTTATCCAGAGATGTACTTTATCAACGTAATAATATTTCTTCATTTAAAAAAGATGAAGATGAAAAAGATATGATGCTTAGTATTCTAGCCGAGGTTAAAGAATCAAAGAGAATTAAGCCAAACGCTCCGCCTACTGTTTATGACAAAGATGGGTTCAAAATTCCACAACCTCCTAAGACAGTTGTTAACATAAGTAAAGAAAAGATGTCATTCTCTTCTAAAAGAGGACACTATAAACCGATTTCTCCACTAGTAACTGATAGTCAACCATTAAAAGTGATAACATTTGATGATTTATATGGCGAAGCTGGCTTTGAAAAATTGTACCCTAGTAAAGAGGTAACTTTTGGCCAAAATCAAAACAACAACCATCTATCATCTAATGAAAAGAAATATGACAATGCTGTTCTCCAAGAACCAGATAATAATATGGAATATTCTTTTTGTTATGATGATTCCTTTCAAGAAAAAATGGAAGTAAGTGATGATAATATGGAGATATTCACTAATTCAAATGATGAATATGACAACCTTCCTAAAGAAAAGATGGAAGTCAAGAAGCATCGAGTTGTTAGAAGGTGTAATTAAGATAACATTTATCATCTATATAGTCAACATTCAAAACCTAAAAATATCAATCTTCAATGGAAGAAGGAAATAATCATAGAAAACGTCCACTTGTCAATCAGTAGACTCAAACTGAAGTGGAAAATCTATTCAGTCTTCAATGTTCCATGGAAACAAAAAACTTTTTAATTCAAATTACTATTAATAATCTTATAATCTCCTCATAATATGTGTATTAATTGTCGTGCAATAATTTCTTAGTCATGATATTAATTTTATCAATATTTATACAAACTCTTTTCCTGAGAATCTGCCGCAAGAAATGGATGCAACATCAAAAGTAATTACTTAAAAATAATAACGAAATAAGTATTTATTATCATTCTATTTTCCCAAACAAAAATAGTAATGATTTGTTATTGTTAAGAGATAATATGTAAACAATAATGATATCTTGTGATATGGATATACTATAAATTTCCCTTAAGAATTGGATATCCATTAAAATATCAATTATCTGTACAAAATGCCATCGCAATACTTATAATGATGTTTATGTCGCAACATTTCATGTCCGAATTTTTCCCACCATTGTTAAAATTAATTTTTTTATTAAGTTTGTTATATTTTGTAAATAAATTTATTGTTAAACATGTAAAGAAAATAGTTTAAACACTTCAAGAGTGAATTCTAAGTAATATTTTCTAGTCAAAAGAATATATCTTTATAAAAGAAGAAGTTTTTTAGTTATAGACACAGAGTTAAATGTCTTAAAAACACTTCGATTTTCATGCAGTACATTTAAAAAAAGAGAAAAAAATTTTAATTTATCTATATGTCAATAAGTTTTTAAGTGAATGTAATAAAACTACTTTTTCTTAAAATAGTTTTATTAGTTAATCAAAATAACAATTAATTACTAAAAAGTTTAATATAATTGTTATTTTATTTTTGGCGCGGTTTGTTTAGATAGCATAATGGTTATTAATGAGTTAGAGTAGAACAATAACAGACCAAATTTGACATTACCAATGCGCAAATGCTTCTGGCAAATGTTTGACAAAGTAATAAATAAATTTTTGTTAAAAATTGTCCAAAGACATTTGTGCACAGATAAGTTCAAACCACTATCATTAATTTCTCAATGTAATTCACTAAACACTACAATATTGGAGAAAATCATTCCAGAGAAATATTATCATTTTTATATTAAACTTTTTCACAATTTTTTGTTGTTTCAATTTAATAATGAAGCTATTTATAGGTAAAAAATTTCTTCTTATGCTCACTTCAAAAAGTTATTAGAATTTAAAGAATTAAATGGTTTTTTAGAGTTTTACCTCCATGCGTAATATTTTATTAACTTTCACACGCAAAAAAAATGGGAGCATTTTTGCGCAAAATGTAATGAATTTTTCTCACCTATTAAAATTTGAATTTTCTTGATTTGCGACTAATTTTACCGCAATTATATTGTACTTAAAATTTAAAGCAATGATTTAGTAGTTATTAAAATTAGTTTCAATCTTTTGCTATATTTTTGTTATTTTAAAACATAGATTGTCTTCTACAATACTTTTTTAAATATAAGACTAGAATTTAATTTTATTTAAGCTTATAAATGCTTTTATAAAAAGCAATTCTGAGCATACCAAAGTATTTTTATTAATAAGTTTTAATAGTTTGAGTTATTAATAATTACACCTTTTATTATAAAATTACACTCTTCTGAAGGCTGAAAAATTTTTCCAATGACTTTTAACGGCTCTATTTAAAAAATTAAATCTATGAAAAGTTATAATATTATATGCATTTTTTTCCATAGTAAAAAATATCTTCTACATATTTAAACTTAATATAAGAACAAATATTGTAATAATATTTTTAATTATTAATGTTTTGTGTGATTAAATAATAATTTTTGGCTTTTTGTTATTATTATTACGAATTTTTTATTTTTATTGTTGCTAGTAAATTGTTTAGGACAATGATTTTTGTTAAAACTTAACAACTCTACACGAAATTGAGTTATAACAACATGTTTCATGTATATTAGAAAAAAAATTAGATCCTAAGATTAGAATTATATCAAAAACATTAAGATTAAAAAAAAGTTACCTTATTTTAAATATAAAACATATGTAATTTTGTAAAAAAAACAGCAAAATTCTGCGACAACCAAATATTTTTCATCGTTTAAAACACTTTTCCTGTCATTCGATAATTTTGAAATTTTAATAAATGTTGATTTTTTAAATAGGTTGGAAATTTTTTTGCATTTCAGATAGATTTGTCTAAATTTTTCTAATTTTTTTTCTGTGCAGTAATGTTATAAAAACTTTTTACAATGTATTTTTATTTCCTTATTTTTATTTCAGATAAAACTAACAAAATGAACTTCTAAAGACCTTTTAAATTCAGTAAATTTATATCAAACATTTTCAAAATACCATAAAGTTCAAAATTTACAAAAATTTTATTTATATGAAAAATTTATTTTACAAAAAAGATTAAAAAATAACTATTATCTATAAATATAAAAAAATTTTGCTTATAAGTGGACGGAAAATAAAAATTACATAATTTTTTTTTAAAATTTGCAATTAATGTGGAAAAAATTTGATATGAATAAAAAATATAATCGGCAAATTGGTGTTATATTATATTCCTTCTTTACTATAACAAAAACTACCCGTACAATTTTCTTTTTTTTGTACTTTTATTTGCATTATCAATGTCCACCGTATGTTTAACTAATTATACTTTTAATACTTCTTGAAAACATTTTTATTATAAATTGAATATAATTATTCATATCTATCGGAATCATAAAATTCAGTTAATTGACTTTCTGTTGGATTCGAACAACTTGTATAACGCGATAGTCTATTGAAATATCTAAAAGAAAAAAGAAAAAACTATTAACAATGATTACAAAAATACCTTTGGCGTTGTTTAGAAATCATTTTCTCTGGAACTTTCATCCTTTTTAATTGTCCATCCCACTCAAGATCAACGAGACCACCAGCTTGCGCAATAACTTTCTTAACTCTATTTGCAAATTCAACAGCACTCTCATTTTCCTAAAAAATGATAATATAGCTTTTTTTGAAAAAAAATAATGACTTACATGTCTTGTCATTGGTGGAAGATACCATACGTGGCAAATTAAAGCCCATGAAGTCATGATACGAAAAATGTAACCAACCCAACTTTGGCGACTACTATTCCAAAAAGCATCACCAAATAAAGAGTCATACTTCATAGCTATTGGATATATTGTAGCACCAACTTCAAAACTTCCTTTCTTAAACATCATAACCGATGTATTATTAATGCATGTCCCTTCAGGGAAAATTAAAATCGGCAACTTTGTAACATCATCAACATGCTCCTTTAATGTTCTTGAGACAAGTGCACGATCTTTCGCTTCACTCCTATCAAACCATATATGACTACTTCCTCTACTAAAAGCTCTTTGAAGAAGTCCAAGGAAACCACCGTGTTTTTGGCCAATCAATGCATAACAGTTATCGGTCCCAAGTATCAAAACATCAATAGGTGATGTGTGATTAGCAACACAAATACCACCATTTTTCGTACGATATTGTTGATTGTAGAAGTATATCAATGCTGTAACAGATCTCGCTAATGTTCTATGTGCTACAAGCATACACTTTTCATAAACATATCGTTTAAGACTACTATTTGGAATTAATCCTGTTATTGCCGTACCAATAATTAGAATACCTATACCAATGACGAATAGAACAACCCGTACTGGAAATAATATCGTGTATCTGAGGAAAAATCCAACAATCCATAGGATACTTAACTTCCAATTGAACGAAAAATCAAAACCGCATGATGTTCTTGTCAACATATTCCAACAAACTAATTCTTCAGCCTCAAATCTGGAAGTAACCTCATCCTCTATAACAGCTTCAATTCCTGCTTTCATAAAATCCAGTGAATCATTTATCGCAGCCCACCCGCGACTGTTTACAATCTTTTCCTCCAAATCATCAATATAATCATCATCAAATGTTATTGTCGTTTCCCTCTTAATAATTGATGCTCCAGAACCATGTCTTCGAAGAAGGCTATTAGAGGAACCAATTCTTGATAGACCGCATTCAGGATAAACCCCAGAATCAGCTCTAGGGCTAATATCACCAGGTACACTACTAACAGACTGCTTCCTTGACAACCAATTATTAGATGCCTTACTCTCCTCTTCTGAATGAAAATCTTCAAGGCTTGTTGTATTTGCACTATCCATATGATTATAAAGATCATTTTCATCCTCTGATTCACTATCATCACCCAATTTTACAGTTAATTTATTAGAAGATGGCTTTTTATAATTAATTTTTGATCCCCACTCAAACAATGCCATAAGAATCTTAACATAACACTCTCGAATACCAAGTGATTTACCAATTGAAGCAAGAAGGATAACCAAGATAGCTGTACAAAAGACAGGTGGCGTAAAAAAAGCCATCACAAGGACGGCGTATTCAAGAAAAATTATCATAATATTTTTATTTTTTTTCCTATAAATAAATTAACTATAAAAATAATAATATATACATACATACCAAAAAAATAATAAATATTATTAATAAATTTATGTACATAAAATATACACAGTTATACAATTAATTCAAACTTCATATACAAGGGAATGAAAAGACTATACTACAATTCGCATGTAGGTTACTAATGATATAATAAAATATATATACAAGGTGACATTTTATTAAAGTTTCTCCTTCAATCATTCATTTATCATATCATATATCTTTAATTTTTACACTATGAAAATATAAAACAATATAAATGAAAAATATTAAAAAAATTTGTTGCAAAAAATACTAATAAAATTGTAATGGAAAAATATTGCGACATCGAGAGAAATGTTACATTATATAACATATATTTTACAATATAAAATCAAGGGAAATTAAAATAAATATAATTTGAGAACATTAACTTATCAGATAATTAAGATACTTTGTCTTTCTAACGCAGCTAATACACATGTCCTAACGTTTTTTTACACTTGAGAGGCAGTAATAATAGAAAATAAATTACAGATAAAATTAAAAAAAGACTTTACTTCACTTTTTTACTATTAGTAAACAAAACATTCTACACAATGTTTTTATAATAATATATGAACGAAAAACATGTTATATATTATATTAATGGTAGACTAAAACTAATAAAAGTTAAGGGGCAAAAGAAATTGAAATATTCTGTGGTGAAAAACATGAAATGTAAGTGATGAAATTAAATTGCATAATATTACTTATATTTTAATGGGAATAACAAATAATAGAATGAAAATAACTTTTTTTCTAAACTGCACTATAACATACACAAATCCATTAACTTGGTAAATAGAATCTTTTTTTTCCTTGCAATTCAACAAAAAAATATAGAAAAAAGAAGTATTTTTATCTAAAATAACTTACAATGCTATTTAATATATATTTGGAACAGGGTTTACTATCATTTAATGAAATCAGCTTTAAATATACTCAAGATGTATCGAGTATTAACATAACCCAATGAATTATGACCTATATACACATTTCATATGTTTAACATATTGTTTAAAAATAGATTTAAAAGTTAAACTAAAATATTTTATATAAGAATAATTTTTAAATATATTAAAGTATCGTTTACGTTTCCAGACATTTATTAGAAAAATTATTGTTGTATTAGTAACAATAGATAAATATTAGTATGGTTGACAAAAATTGTTGTAGTATTTTTGAATATTTTATTTATTTCGTACAACATATAATTGATTATCATTAATCTTATAAGAGAATTAACCTTTGGACTATCATAAAATTGTAGATTATAATTTTCAACGACAGAATTTTTTATTCAAAAAAAGATAATGATTTATAGGGTAAGAAAATATTTAAAATAAGACAATTTTAAATATATTATTTTCTTTATATGTCCAAAAATATATGTATGTTTACACTAAATAATAAATTGCACACATTGTTTCCAAGAAAAAGAGGATAAAATGATGGAGAAATTGTATATATATTGTGATTATTACATATAATTTTGTTACAATAAATATACACCGTAAAATATTCTATTTTTATTACTGGAAAAGATAGGTTCATATATAATGATAATAAAAATTAGAAATAACATGAATAAAAAAAATTTATATCAATCTAAATAAATTTAATATCAATTTAATATAAAGGTAATAAAACTGACAGGATAAAATATATATGTTTAAAACATACAAATTTATGCTCCTGAATTAATATGATTCTTGCAACATAACAAGGTTTTAAATTTTCAAAGAAAATAAATTTCATTAAAATGGTAATTAGATTGATGGAAAAAAGATTTGTTAAATGAATCTATATATATACTATATAACTTTTTTTTCGGGACATAAATCTATATGTATGTGTTTTGATTAAAGATCATGGTAAAAAAAATTAAAAAAGACTGTTTTTTCCCTTTACCATAATATTTTTTTACATACATATTGAGTTTAAAAAAATAATCTAATTTTGTTAAGAAAAGTATAAGTAATATTAAGTGAATTTTCGTATATTTTCATAATAATGTAATATTTAGTCTTCAAGATTTCTGAAAGCATTTGACATCTTCTCATAAAGGTCATCGAAATCTTTCTTAATTTTTTCCTCTCCTTCTGAACTTGGATTTTTAAATTTCATTGAAGTAAGTTCATACATAAGTGGTTTCATATGATCTTCAATAACTTTCCATGTAATTTTATTGTCTGTTTGAGCAGTTGAATCAACAGCATGTCTTGCCATATCATAGAATCCAATCATATTTTTTAGCATACCAACAGTCTTGTAGAATGGACAATAACGATCATATGGAGTGTAACCATTTTGTTGGAGGAAGTCATCCTTAATAAGTTTAGCTACCTCAAGGGTAATCTTGTCGGATTCGGCAAGTGATGCTTTACCGACCAATTGTACAATTTCAGAAAGATCCTCTTCCTCTTGAAGGATTTCTCTACATTTAGTTCTAAGAGATACGAATTCAGGGAAATTCTTCTCATAGTAGTCATCAAGAGCTCGCATATATTTACTAAAAAAAGAAAGTAATTAACTATTTATCTTTTCATAATTTTATTTGACATCATTTTATATTAATTACACCGGGGTTTAATTAGTTATGTATTATATAACAGAATTTTTAATTAATTAATGATTTCATACAACTTTAAAAAATGTTGTAATCTAAATTGTTACCTAGGTAACCAAACAAACAAAGCATGGAAAAGATTTCTTATTTTAAACACTCCCATTTTTATTGCTAATCATTAAAATATTGTTAAACATTTTGTCTAATTCCATAAGTTTAATTAAAGATATAATACTTTTTTATATCTATATAGTATTATTAAATATTATTAAACAATTAAATATCACAAAACAAATCTCATTTCAAATATTTATTGAAAAATATAATCTCAAGAACTACATCTGTGAGTCACCTCAAAATATTACTACTAGAGGTGAGATAAAGTTTTTGGAAGACAATCACAAGATAATCTTAAAAAAGATGGATAATATAATTGCGTCTGATGAAGTTAACATCAATAACCCTCCAAAAGATGCATTCAATATTATTCCAGCCCGTTCCACTGGTATATGGAGTTTTCTAGTACAATTACTAACTATAACTGTTTCCATCTCAGTCATTTTGTTTTTTTACGTCTTTATAAATGGTCAAACAACCGAGGATAATGTATCAAGAATTTCAAATGGTAAATCATGGAATTTTAATGTTCTTGATGAGGTAAAAAAGGTAATAATTCATATTAATTTTTTTTACTTAGGTTGAACAGATATTTGACACAACAAATAGTTCTGAAAAGAACTCAACATCAACTCATTTATTTCAGCATCATATGCTTAACAATGAGACTTCTCAAGTTCTTAATGAGTTATCAAATGCTACAATCAATATAGGTAACTCTTATAGGATAGAAATACTTCGTCTCATTATTATCTCAACATTCATTAATATCGGCATTGCTATTTTATGGTTGCTAAGCATCTTTTTGTTACTACTATCAGTAAAATTTGAGATTAGAGATTTTATAATCGTTAATGGAGAATTTTTATTATTTTCCTCATTAGGGAATTTATGTCATTCCGTACTAGTTGGATGTCTCCTCTTTTACATGAAAACTCATCATTGGTTGATGATAATTATTATATCATCAACTTCGGCTCTTCTCATTTTAACAATCTTTATTAATATCATATCATGTTACTTTAATTGGATATGGTCACGATATGTTTCATACATGAATGGTGATGATAGCGTAAGTTTTTACACTATCATTAAAAATATTATTATTAAAAATATTTTCAGTGCCTATGCTTTGCAAAAATTGCTCATTTATGTGGACATAGAAGAAGAGGTAGTGCAAATGTTACTACTGGAGAATATGTCATACCTGTGGCGACAGCTCATTCTAATTTACCATATATTGACGAACAACCAATTCGCAATTTTTCTAATTTTTAATTTTAAAGTATATTTTATATAATTTTTGTCAGTATTTTTTTTTTAAATTTTTTTTCTAATAAATAATTTAACAAAACATACCTGTATGAGATGAGCCAATTAATAGATGGGAAGTGTTTTCTTTGAGCTAATTTTTTATCTAAACCCCAGAATACTTGGACAATACCAAGAGTAGCAGAGGTAACTGGATCAGCAAAGTCACCACCAGGTGGTGATACAGCACCAACAATGGTAACTGAACCATTACGTTCTGGACTTCCAAGACATCTAACTTTACCAGCACGCTCATAGAAGGAAGCAAGACGAGCAGCGAGGTAAGCTGGGTAACCAGAATCGGCAGGCATTTCTCCTAAACGTCCAGAAATTTCACGAAGTGCCTCAGCCCAACGAGAGGTTGAATCAGCCATCATAGCAACATTCAATCCCATATCACGGAAGTATTCGGAAAGTGTAATACCTGTGTAGATAGAAGCTTCACGAGCAGCTACAGGCATGTTAGATGTGTTAGCTACAAGAGCTGTACGTTTCATGATAGATGTTGTAACTCCATCAACCTCCATGGTAAGTTCTGGGAAATCACGTAATACTTCAGACATTTCATTACCACGTTCTCCACAACCGACGTAAATAATAGCATCAGAGTTAGAGTATTTGGAGAGAGATTGAGAGATGACAGTTTTTCCACAACCGAAAGCTCCTGGAATAGCTGTAGTTCCACCTTGAACACATGGGAAAAGAGCATCCAAGACACGTTGTCCACAAAGAAGTGGATAATCAGCAGCAAGTTTCTCAGCTACTGGACGTGGTGAACGTACTGGCCATACTTGGAACATTGGATATTTAGATTTAACTCCTTCAAACTCAGCTTCAACAATAATGTCATCAACTGTATAATCACCAACTGGAGCGATATATGTAATGGTACCATAACAATTTGGTGGAATCATAATACTATGTTTAATAAGTTCATTTTCTTGAACCAAACCAACAATATCTCCTCCTGAAATGTGGGATCCAACAGAGACATTCTTTGATGGAACAAAATGCCATTTCTTTTTTCTATCTAAGGCATTAGTACGTACTCCTAAAATGAAATTGATTTATTATTATTATAAAAATTAAATCTAATATAATTACCTTTTGGAATGTAAATAGAGTTTGTATCTTTTGCGATAGCCTCCAATGGACGTTGGATACCGTCAAAAATAGATTCCATAATACCTGGTCCAAGTTCAACGGAAAGTGGTTTTCCTGTTCTTAAGACTGGGTCACCGATTGTTACAGCAGAAGTTTCCTCATAAACTTGAATTGTAGCGAAATCACCTTCTAAACGAATGATTTCTCCTACCAATTCAGTATGTCCTACACGAACCAATTCGTACATAGCAGCTCCGGCCATTTTTTCGGCTGTTACGACTAAAAACAAATTGATAATATTATTTAATTAAAAGATAAATTTTATTTACCAGGTCCAGATACTCCGTAGACGTATCCATATTCAGCTTCTTTAACTTCAGCACGGCTTGATGGAGCCATAATTTAATATACAACTAAAAAAAATTAAGGAAGAGTCAATCAATTCTTATACAAAAATATATACAATAAAAATGAACGATAAAAGTTTTATTGATGATATATGATAACATCATAAATATATCTATTTTCCCAATATATAAATATTGAGTTTAGATATATACATATATGTAACTCCAATAACAATGTTTTATGAGAATTAATATTATATATTGAGGATAGACAACTTTTATAAGGTGTACATATAAAATTCATGAATACTAATAGAGTAAGATAAAAGATCAAGGAAAAGATCGATGTTCCCCCTGTATCGTGCTCTAACCAATAGGTATTTGAAATCGAAGACCAATGAACAACCGACTGTGAATACAAACTTTCTTGGTAGGATAGGAAATATATAGTATATGGTTAGAGAATAGTGTATTATTGATAAGAATAATATATAAATGTAAGCATGGAAAATTCTTTATATATATAATAATTTATCAATCTTACAAATGTTAGGGAATAAAAGACGTCAAAATTTGATAAAAATATACCATTTATATGATTTATTTTCTTTAATTTATATGATAAAATGTATGTAATATAAAATTACTTCATTTCAATGATAAATAAAATGCATGATATAAATTATTTGGAAAATGTTTATTAATTAATATGTTGTCTCACTAGTCATACGCATTCTTCTTAATAAATATTTTATAGTAGAAAGTTATTAAAAAATTAATTTTTTTTTATATTTTGTTTTATGGTAGTTTTAAAGAAATTAAGATTAAAAATTAAATATAAATTATTTTTGATTGAACACATTCTTATATTAAAATTTAATAATGTCCTACTCATTTTTGTGATGAAAAGTAAAGATAAAAAGATAAATTAATTTTATTATCTCAAAAGAAAAAAAATTAAGTAAATAAATCTAGAAAAATAATAATGAATATGTGTGTTTACAATCATTATGATTATGATACACTAGGCGAAAAAATTCTTTTTTTTGATTCACCCGTAAAGATAATTGAAAATTAAAAAGATTTTAAGCTTCCTTTTCTATTTCAATTGTATTTAAAATAAAACAATTTATGGTATTATTTGATTTTCCATAATCTTGCGATCATCCCTTCATGGGTATTATTCTTTATTTTTGTGTATTTTGGATAGATTTACATCTGTAGTACCATATTAGTACTACGTTTATGATGAAAAGGTAAATGAGAACTATCATCCAATGTTCTTTTATGAGTTCTACGGTTTCCAAGAAATAGAGAACGATATTTCTTTCTTCTTATGATTAAATAATCAAGTGTTAAAAAAAAAGCCAGGAGAACGAAACATGTTATAAATGTATAGATAGCCCACGTTGGTATAGTCATACTAACTTCTTTCTTTTACTTCCTGCTCAAATGTTATAAAATACTTTAGCAACAAAAAATATTAATAATCTAAAAAAATTATTTATAATATGGAAACAATATATCTTAATTAAATATATTCTATTTAACAGTATAAAAAAAAAAAAATAAACAAAAATTTAAAAAGTAAATATTAATTTAATTTAAACGTCGTTTAAAAATACAAGTAAAAAGGTTCAATAGCTTCTATATAAAAATTATTACTATTTTGTATAAATAGAATAAGTATATATATAAATAAAATAAAGAAGCATATATTGTAGAATAAGAATTATTATACATTTATTATTTATAATTAAAGCTAATTATATATCCAAGAAAATTTTCTTTCATATAAATGTTTCTCTTTTTTTAAGAAAAGCATTACAAAATAATAAAAATTTCCTTAAAAATTTAAAAACTGTGTGGGTGCCGTTTTTGAAGTTGGTGAGAGATGATATTTATACGGACATTTGAAACAATTAATTAAGAATAGAAGAAAATTATATCATTTTCCCCTTTTTTAATAGTTGTGTATCAAATAAAACTAAAACGAATATTATTTCCTTAAAAGTAGATCGTTTAGTTATATATCAAAAGATTTTATTTGAAATAAAATTTATTTTAATATAACACATAACTATTATATATTAAAAAATAAAGACAAAGCTTCTGATAAAATTTCATGTATAAATAGATAATTATAAATTATTTACCCAAATTAATAGGTATGAGAGATATCATATTCACAGATAAAATTGAATAGAAAATTTAAAATATTTAATAAAAATAATAGCTTATTTATGATATTTAAAAAATAACAACTCAAAAATAAAAACATATCAATTTTAGGATGAAAAGAAAATAATAAAGTACCCCTGAAATTTAAGAATATATATTTGTGATTGATAAAAACGAAATTTGTATATTAAACGTATTTCAGAATAAATTATGTACTACTATTATTAAAAGTTATAGTATAATAAATAATTATCAATTATATTGAAAGAAATTCTTCTTTTTTTTATATCTATTTTAAATATATTCTGAAGTTAGATAGTTTATAAATTAAAAATTCCTCATTATGTAAGAAGTAACATTTAAAGAGTGTAGATGAACTATGATGATAAAAAAAATAAGAGCCAAAAAAAAGTAGATATTTTAAAATATATTTTGTTGTCAAAAAGTTATATTCTATCATAATACAACTTAATTTGCCTTAACATGATTTGACAACTTCCTCCTCATTTCGTTAAAACTATTTTTTTAAAAGAATACTATATTAATTTTTATAGGGAATTTGCGCAACTTAAATTCTTAACAAAAAAATAGCCCTATAATCTATTGTAAAAACTTTTTTTACTATAATAAGGGATTTTTATTTCAAAATTAAAATAAGAAATTTTATTATTATTTAGAAATGAAACGATAAGAAAAAGTGATAGGCACATGTACTTTCGCAATTACATATATCAAATAAAAAAATCTATAATGGTTTCCTTTAAATTTTTAATTTATGGGTAATTTTAGAAGGGTAATGATCATATTTATTAACAATTCATTATTTCTATTTATGGGATGTTAGTACATTTTGTAAAAGCCATTAACTTTTTAATAAACCATTTGAAAATACTCCTGTGACAACCACTTTTGACATATTTATAGTTATCCCTGAAAATGTGTATGATTTTAAGCAAACACTTCTTATTTACTTCTAAATTTAACAAAGATAAAAGGATAGAAGAGATAGTGGAATTGATAATAAATAATATTTATAGTCAGAGGTTGATTGATAAAAGTATGTTAATAAATGGCATCACAATAAAATATTAAAATTATAAAAGATATGCCATTTTAAAACTTTTTTTTATTATTCATTATTCTTAACTAACCTATTAATCTTTATGCAAAAAAATATAAAAATAAATAAAAGTACAGGAAACCAAGAAGTGTAAGGTAATAAACAAATATTATTTTTAAGAAAAAAATAGTTTTTTTTATTTTAAAAGTAGTTTGATAGTTGGGAGAGTTATCTTTATAAAAATATATATGTGCCATCATTAATATTAGCATTTATATACATCTAAATAGTTAATTTACAACTAACAAGTATTGACAGATTGGTAAATTAATGTGGATGTGTTAGGATACAATTTAATTAAAGTCCATCTTCAATCTGCTTATCAATTGATAAAGTTAATTTGGTTGATTTTTTAAGGAAAAGTTAAGTCAACTTTATAGCATGAAAATAATAAAGTTGAGTAATAAAATTATGTGTATATTTCCACAAATTCCTTCAACTATAAACGATTTATAATTTTTACAGTAGTAAAAAACTACTTTTTTTGTAAACAATTGAAATTAAAGGGAAATACTCAAATTTAAAAAAAAAATTTAAAATTCAATAAAAAGAAAATTATATATTAAATAAATTTGATAACATTAAATAACAAATTTAAAATAATTATAAACTTTTCTAAATTGATTAAAAAAATTATAGCTAATATTATATGAAATTATAAATAACTTTTCTTATTTAATTATTTTTTATAGACAAAAAAATAATTTTTTTCACCATATATCATTAAACATGAGTGAAATAGGACTATTTTCCTAACATTCTTATAATATTTTAACTTTTTATCCTCCATTTTCTAATTATAAGAGTTTCGTTAAAAATTAAAGTAATGACAAAATATAAAAAAAACCACAAACCTTCATGGAAAGTTGTATGAAGTAAAAATATTTTTTTATTTTCATTGCCTCTACAATAGTGTTATGAATGGCAATTCTTTTTCATTTTCTATTATAATTTACCAATATTTACATGATATAAATACTAATTACGACATATGAAATTAAAGCAATTGTTTTCCATTTTTTATTAATTATGCTAAGAACTTTTTTTAAATAATATCTAATAGTCAACAAAATATCTACTGAATGTAATATAATAAAAGAAAAAAGAAAACACATAGCATTGGGTTGTTAAGTCACTTTATATATAAAAAAAATTATTTTTTTCAAAGGTGTTAAATTCCAAATCTTTGGAAGGCATTTAATAGTCCAACTTTGTTATGATGGTAGAAAAAAAGGAAAACCAAAATTAGGGGAGTAGAAGGATTGAAGATTGATGAAATGTGCTTTTATCTTAATGTGTATATCTTTAAAACTTTACAATATATATAATTTTTTTGCCTGAACGAAAAGTAATTAAGCATTTTATTATAACTTTTATCAAACAATTTCTATTATTAAACTTAAAAAGAGTAATATTTTGAAAAGTAGTAATTTTAATGTGAAAAATTATTATTAGAATAGTTTGTAAAATGGGTTTTATAATTATCTCCGTTAACATACTAATATAATTGAATTAAAATGGGTTATTTTTATTATCCTCAATACAGTAGCAATTGTGTTGGTGAATAATACTTTTTACAAACTATACTGTGAAAAATTTTTGCTATTTCCAAAAATATATGAAAAAAACAATAAAATATATGCAGGAAAAAAGTTAGAAGGATAAATGGATACATGGTTATCTTTAATCAACCATCTAATGGAGTTTTCCATGATACACATGTCAAAAACCAAATAATATTCTCGATAAATAAATAAACATATATGTATATATAATATGATGCAATAGTTTATTTATAAAAATAATAGACATTTATGTAGATATATCAAAAAACCTTTTGTCTATTTTAAATGCCAATAATTGTTTAATAGTATTTTTGAAATGAATAATAAATGGAATGATATGAGTAGAGGATAAGATAGTTCCTTTGAAAACTATTCATTTTATTGGGAATAGTAATGAAAAAAAGTACTTTCTCATTTGACAACTTGGCGTTTTGATGAAATTTTATAATTTAAACTACCATACAAGAGAAACATTTAACAATGCATTTTTAAAATCACATATACTCTTTTATTTTAAAATTAATGTTTTAAAATAAGAATGTGTATGCGAAAAAATGATCTATAGTACATCCTATTAATGATATAAAAGTGGAAAATTAGTAATTTGTTCGATATTATGTTAATTCTATAATAAGTTTTATTTGAATTAATATATTAGCCTCATCCAAAATAAATGACTATCCAAGTTAAATAAGTTTAAAAATGTCATATTCCTGAAAAAAGGACTCTCTGTTAGTAACAAATCTGGAGTGTATGTTAAGTGAGGAAGAATTTCAAAAACTTAAAGCATTAGTGGTTGAATAAGGTTTATTTTTGATAATAAGTAATAATATGATCCAAAATAGTTTATTTGTATTGTTTGAAACGTTTTTTAAGGTAATATATTATTACTTCTCATAATAGTTGGTTTTGTAGATTCTCTCTTTATATATATAATTTTTACCTCTATATAGAGGTATTTTTCCCCATTAATATAATAGTTCATTAAGTTAAATACCTTTAAGGCAGATAGAAAATTAATTCTCTCGCTTTTTCAAATGCTGTATGTATAAACTCAATAAGGTATAAAATAACGAATTAAAATCACTCTTCAACATAATTTCTTCCTACTGTAGCAAAAAACCATAAATGTAATATGATAAAAAAACAAAATATTGATAAAGATAAGGCTTCATTTTCTTTTAAAAGATGATATATATTTAATAGCGGAAGTTATACATAAAAGTTAAGTATGGGCATTTAAAAAATTGTAATACTAAAACCTACATTTGTTTTCTAACAACTAAACATGTAAGAATAAATTTATGATAAAATTCTTATGAATAAAAATAAAAAAGAAGAATGTATTTTGTAAGATCAGTGATATATTATACCTGTTATTTTTGTGATGATGAATGATAAATATCTTTATATATGTGTATATATAATTCATTACATTGGTCATCGTTCATAATTTTAAATGTTAAAGTCTTGTCAATTTCACTTTTAGTAATCAGGACAACCAGTGTGTTTTAAAATTATAGTATCATGATTTTTTCCATCCAGATTCAATTGTGGGTCTCCTTATAATATATTAACTATTATTAAATGTATCTCTATATCCTTATCCATATTGATTTTTCATTAATCTTCTTAGAAATTTAGCTGTATATAATATTGTTTTCCTCTCTTTTGTCACTTACAATTTCATTTTAATAAAACGATCAAATTAATCTTTTCATGGGTAATTATATAAAGATGAATCTCTTAATTAAATACATATTTATTACAAAAATGCCTTAAATTTTATAAATATACCTAAACAATATCATAAATTGTCTTTTTTTAATTTACAATAATTTATAAAAATAATGCATGTATATTTATAAAATCAGGTTTTCTTAAATCCTTCTTATTTTTACCTAAATGTACTACTATTTTTTCAACATATCTATATCATCTATAGAATATGACTTTTCATATATTTAAGCGTCTACATAACATTATATAAAAATCCATCATATGACAAATCAAAAACTTTCTAACATTCAACTAAACTTCTATAAATTATTTGCCAATAATAGTTTTTCAATTGTAATAAAAGTACACATACGTGTAATAAGTTTCTCTATATGAGGATAAAATTTTAATATATATAACATTACTTTATAATGATAAAACTACAATCTTGATACGTGATACCTTCCTTATAATACTCTCATAATTCCTTATTGTTGATTTTCTTTTATCCTCTATAACAATACACACGTACTTCTATAAATTGTTTTTATGTTAAAAGAGTTAATATAAGGAAATTGTAATCTCTTTTATATAAAAATAGGATGTTTATAATACCTTCACGATCTTTTCACATTTTATTTGTTAAAATTTTGATTTTAACACATATGGACTAAACCAATTTTTTATTTTATTTAGAAAGTACACAAAATAATATAGTTTTAGGAAAAAAAATAAATTTAATAGCTTAAAATTAATTCGGGATAGTGGACAATTTTTTTATTTTATTCATTGTCCTTATCACAAGTAATTACTCTTATTATCCTTTTTAACATATCCCTTAATATACTTTTCAAAATATCTTTTAGTAATAGAGATAAAAAGAGATGAATGCACTAGTACAAAGTACTGGTGGATCTAATGCATTTGTAGGAAAGATACTCCAAGTTGCTCTGGGACTTTTTGTTACAACATCAATTTACAACATTCTGATAATGAAATTTCAAATGATCCCTCCTCTTTTAATTGCTCATTTGATAATAGTTGTCGATGGATTTCCTCAGGAACAGGAATAGACAGTTGGAAAATTGCTAAAGGAGAACCGGAATCATTATTATGGTTTGCAGCTACAGGGACTATGCAATTACCAAGTATGTTATATTACACATCTCATAATTAATATATTTTTAAAATTATTAAAGGGGAACCCTTCTCATTAATTGAAAATCGTGGAAATGTACCGGATGCATTAACGTCAGACCTCATACCATGCCAATCGGATGTAGGGATGATAACATTTATCTATTGGCTAGTAGGTGCCTCAAACTTTGAGATATGCCTCTTACGACAAAATAATGAAAAATTTAATTGCACAGGTTATCTCCAAGTCCCAACTATGCCAGGGAAATTGGCATTAAATATCCCTCCTGTATTACATCCATTTAAAATTTCAATTATGCCAAATGATAAACAGGGTTTAATTGTTTATTGATGATATAACGTATACCTCACAAGGTTGTAAATATATTCCAAAATCATTAAAAGGTAAAAAATCCCAATTTTTTACCCACACCAGAACCAATCTCACATCTTTCTAATGTAACACAATCACCACCAGAGATAAAATTGCCATGGACATTACCGAATATTGAAGTTACCACAACAACAGGAAAATCAATTCATCAATTACCCTATCAATAAGAACAAATGCTGTCAAAAATATACGCATTTCTGAGAGACCAGTCTTTCCAAGTCTTCTAATCTCCTACCATTCACTCAAACTAAAAATTCAAAAAGTCATGTCAAAATAGAACAATCAACAGATGATAAGGAGGAAGAATTTGATTTATTGATAATTGGAAACAAAACACAACCTTTATTTGATAAGAGAAAAGGAAAAATTATTAATGATACCTCCGATTTGTTATGTGACTTTGGAGGTGATTTTCAATGCTTATGGGGACCTGAAGCAGGAAGATGGGCTATAATTAATAAAGGTGCCTTCCATCATTTGAAGAATTTAAATCTAAAGATTTACCTTCATATCCAGCAGGAATTGTTATTCAGGGAACGTCTATGTTTACTAGTGATCCTGTAAGATGTCAAACAGGACCTGGAAAGTTATTGTTAAGATATTGGACTAATGGAAATGTTAAATTACAAGCATGTGCTCTGGGTTATAATGAAGATAGTACAGCTATTCAATGTAATGGACCATCAGAGGATGATTCATCAACAAATAAGGATTCCTCACTTGTCATTTTTGAGTTTCCTGATGATGTAGAAGAACCATTTACGGTAAATTTGTATAAATTATTAGTATTTTATAGACATCATTTATTTTTAGTTAAATTTAATTCCTGAGTGGGAGAAACACTCTAAAAATGAATATTTAATTATTGACGAGATAGCATATGTTGGAAGCTGTGATGAAAATGTTAAGAAGGAACTTTCTGGTAAAAAAACTAAAGAAAAAACTACTCAAAAACCAACTCCAGCAACAGCAACATTACCACCATCAACGACAATTCCTACAACAACAATGTTTACAACAACTCTTCCAGAAAGAACTATTCATTATTGTGATGCATTAAATTGTAATTTTAATGGTAAGTTTATCACCACTGGGAATATATTAATTGTTTAATAATACTTTTCTTTTTAAGAAGATGCTTGTCAATACTTGAATCATGGTTTAACAAAAGTTCCGTGGACATTAAGAAGTAAAGGATATGGATATCCATTAACAAGATTAACTGACGTCCGTCCTTACCCTGGACAACAATCATTTATTAGTACATTATTATCTCCTGTGACTATGCTATTCTTGAATCACCAAGACTTGAGTTAAGCCAAAAACAATGTCATCTACTTCCAATATTACAGGTACGTTAACAATAATTATACTTCAAATTATTAATTTGTTTTAACTTTAAGACCATCATACCAGCAAACAATTCGTTTATGTATTGTTGATAGTGAAACAAAACCATTTAAAACAATAAATTCCTTCATTCAGTGCCCACCAAATTTTAAGAACATTAACGCCAAAACAAGCTTACTCATGGCAAAATTTACACATAGAATTACCACCTGGAACAATTAAATTTTATATGGTTGCCCATAATTTAGAGTCTTCCATTGAAAAAACGTCAATAGCAATTGATAATTTAAGGTAGCTGTATGTGAAAATAAACAAGTCTGACTTTTATACAGAATGTCAATGGAAGGTGATGACAATGAATAAGAAAAATAATTTCTCCTTTTATTCAAAAAAGTTAGATCTCCAGAAAAAAAAAACAATAATTTATACTTAACTATTCTTATCAAAATGCAAATTATTATTTTTTTTATAATAAAAAAAACAATGGCATTATTTATTTATATAAAAAATTGTTTATCAATATATTTATAGGATATAAAAAAAAGGTGTAATAGTTTAATTTTAAAGTAGATTTAAAGAGAAGGTATTTTTGATGTCAATTTCAGGTATGTTATTGAAATATAAAAAACATATAATAGAATTATGTATATCAAAACAATTGCAACGTTTATATGTTACATAAGAAATTATTGAATTTATCAAGATTGAGATTGTAAACAATGCTATATTACAAAGATAAAGTATTATAGATTAAAAAACATTTGATGTAAAATAAAATGAAAGGAGACAGAGAATTTATGTACAAGAAAATTTAACTTTTAATAAAAAAATTGATTAATTTTCTTTTTATATATAATAATAACGGTGATTCAAAAGAAAATGATAACATTATTTTGTATTATGAATGTTTGACGAATGTATATAAACTTGTATTATATAAAAGATTTTGTTTGAGAACAAAAAATTTTTTTGTATAAATTGCTGAATGTTTTGTGAAAATAATATATTAATATGTAAAAAATTGATACAACTAAACTTTTTTCATTTTCCTTGTTTTTGTTTATTTTTGTCAAAAATTTTATGATATAATAATATAGTCTATCCTCAACAACACTAGCATTTTTTGTTGTGAAAAAAATTTGAAAGTTTCATTTAAAAATCTATTGAGAGTGTGTTAGATTGTATGGAGGGTATAACACTTCTTATGTCTATTTTTCAGTCTTCATCTCATCAATCTCACTTTGATATGAAGATTTTGAAGAAACATTTCAGCAGCTTCTTTTTTACGCCATTTTGTTCTTCGATTTTGAAACCAAACCTTTAAAAATATTATATATTAAAAAAATCAAATTTTTTGTTAACATTTATTATTCTAACTACTATCTAATTAAATAGAATATTTATTTTTTGTAATAAAAATTTTCCATACACAATTATTTTCTTTTGATAGGGGAAATTTTATACAAAATACATGGGCTAATTTAATAGTTTTGTAAGACACACTATTGTCCTCCCCAATACATTATTTTTTCGTCTTTTTTAAATGTATGAAAAGGTACAGTAATCTAATTTGACATTAACCTATTCATTGTATTATAACAAATAAAAATATAAACATCACTACCTAATATTTTGAAAATATAGATTTCTATTTTACGTAAAATTACCTTTACTTGACTTTCAGTCATATTAAGTTCAGCGGCCAAAGTGGCACGATCCTGTCCTGCTAAATATTTTGTTGTTTCAATTTTTTTCAAGCATAAATATCTAAAATTATTATTTAAAAATATATAAATTGAGGTAATTTATTATAATACCTGTGTACTACTAAAAGTAGGTCTGGAATGTTTTTTTCCACCAATAGACATAGAGTTTGGTGATTATTTGCTGTAGATTAACAGCATTCCCACTATTATTATAATTGTAGTGAAGCTGTTGTTGGTAATTTCTAGGTGATTGACATTAAAATTATTTTTTGTTTGTTGTGCTATATTCATTCCTGATACTAGTTGTCCCTGTGTATATCCATGTTGTGGGGTTAGAGGATGTGAAAAAGGTTGAGAACAATGAAAAGGATTCATTCCTACAACAATAAAGATGTTAAATAAATAAATTTAAATAAAAAAAGATAAAGAAAAGTAAAATAGAATATGGTAATTGATGTTTATTGTGTTTCAATGCAACAAATAAGTACAAAAGTTTTTATTTGTTATATTAGTACTTTTATTAGATAAGGATTATTTTTACTATGACAAACTGTTATAGATATAAGTAATATAAATTACTTAAAAAGTCTATACTTCCTTAAATCAAAGATATTAACCAATTATTATAAATGATTAGGAAATCTCGATTAATATAGGTAGTGAGAAGGTGTTCTGAAAGCTCTAATAATATTTACATGGATATTCTTGTTTAATTATTATACATAAATATAACTACCTGATTGCATATTCATTATCATTATTAATATCTGTATATCTAAGGACAAGGTAAAGGTGCGACGATAATCAAACAGTTGATTGAGGGTTAAAAAAGGATTATCATTTTCTAGAGAGCTAATTAAGTATTCTTCTAAACATTATGATATTAAATGATATATATAAAATGTTAGATTCAATATAATCTCATTCAGAAAAAGGCAAAAAGGTACAAGAATGGTATGATGATTTTAGGAAATAAAAATAAATGTATATACTAAACTCAATATGATTAAATTCAATTATGAATATAATACAAAGATATAACTCATTTATGACTTATTGTAGCATCTTTATTATCATATAAGAAAGTGTCAAAGATTGGTACCGATATATTAATAGAATTTATTTCAAAGTAAATACAATTTTAATATCTTCTCTCATATTCTTCTCTTTTGTATGTCAATTTTCAATTATTCATATTTTTTGGTTAATATGGGTATATCAAAGTGGTATGTGAAAAGATATAAATAACAACCTATTTGATCCTAATTTCCTCTTTTTCATTATCAATTATTAACTTTTCTTTTTGTCAATTTTTTTTTTATGATTCCATTTATAATCTATTATAAAAATTTCAAATAAAGAAGGTGAAAATTTTTTAATTTATCACTACAATAAACTACACAATACACATAATTCTTATCATTAATTTAAAAAACCTATTGATAATGACTGTTTCAACATATCAATATTTCTTAATTTTCTCCCTTTCAGATTGTGATTACCAAAAATTTATATGCGCTCCACTTTTATCATGTGCACTTTTTTTTTTGCCAATACATTATATTGATAATATGAGATGAAAATTAAAAGAAAACTTTACAATTATGGGTTACAGACTACGTACAATTTTGTATTCTTTAAAACAACAAAATCTACTGAAATGTGTGTAACAAAAAAAACTATAAATATTATGGATAAAGATTTTGATAGTAAATAAAATATCTTAAAATGTTTAAAAACTCTTTTATCTATCTAGCATTCTGAAGTATGTTATAATAAATATACCAAAAGTTGAAAAATTAAATGATCGGCTTTATAAAAAAAAAAACTATTAACCAAATGAAATAATACTATATTTAACATCAACAAAAAAAGCGACAAAACCGAAAAGTAATATAATTTTGATTTATTCTTTCTATTTTTAAGTAGCGGACGGGGAAATATAAATGTATAAATTTTCTTTAGAAGAAAAAATAATAAAATGTAAATTTTTTATAAATATAATAGAATAGATTATTGCAACACATTTTTTGAATAGGTAAAAGAAAAATAACAAAAAAAAATTAATTTTAATTGTCCTATTATATGTCAATATTACATCTCTGACAGGAGTTTTGTATTATTAATAATTAATGGCATCTTTCGATGACAAAAATACATCTAATCTATAGAAATTTTAATTTTATTGTTACAATTTTTTTGTTCCTTAGAAATGCGTATAATTTTATGGGAAATAAATAAGATGACGGTACTTATTTTTAAAAAATCATATTCAAAATTTGACATATTATTTAAAGAAAATGATAAAAAAAACTTGTTTTTTTAAAACAAAAAAAATTACCCTCTTTGACCATTTAATGGTTGCGAACATTGGATAGAAGGATTCTGAGAGTCCTTGAGTAATTTGTCTCACCCATCTGTTCATCCATGAATTCCAGTATCCTTGTGACAGTACATCCTAATGATGCTGATATTGGTGGTAATGAACCATTATAACGAGATGTTTCAGGCAGTGGACCAGGTGTTGTTGATGGTGTTGTTATGGATGAGGCAAGTGATACAATTGGTGGTAGTTGATGTTGATATCATTATTATTATTATTAAGTGGAGATGCTGATAGGAATGTTGTTGAATCAGGTAATTGAAAGCATTTGCATTTCCTTTTCCTGTATGTGTTGAGTACATTGCTTGTTGCATCTTAACAAAACAGCTAATTGGTGTGATGGTTAATAGGTTTGTCAATGAGTTGTTAATAAGGATTTAATAGTGTAGCAACGTTAATATTTGTTTCTGTTCACCTGATGATACTGTTTCCTTATATTATTTTTTCCGCTACAATTTTCTGTTTTTATTTGTCTTCCTCTGGTATGGACTACATATAGATTAATACTAAGAAAAAAATATATTATAAAGAATCACTGATAAACAAACCTTTTTTTGATTGATTAAGCGCCGCTGTCTTTTGGTTAAGAATGTTTACTTATACTATAGATAGTTTTCTTATATTCATAAACGGTCTATCTTATTACTTTCTTAGACTTTCCAATCACTTCTTCAACATTTTGGTGATAACTTATCCGATGTGAAGGTGTTGATGTAGTAGAACATATAAAATAAGGTAATTTAATAAATAATAAAAATTGAGGAAGAAGAAGGAGATTCAGTTATGTAATATAGAAGTATAATATTATATATAGATGGTGACCGCCCATTACTCATTAACTTGTTAGGTATGATTTTCTATGCCAGTCATTGTAGTAGTACGACGTTAGAGAGATCTTACTTATAACAATCGAACTTACATTCACAACATTACTAATGTCTAAGGATATTGGGGGCATGTCATTGATATCATCCTGCCTATTATCATTATTTTCTTTCCCTTCCGGTGTTCCTACTTTTTCAAGCTTCTCTTGATCTGGGAGGGTCAATGTCCAAGCTGCCATACTGTTGTATTCATTATTGAAATCTAATGAAAAAAATAACAAAGTTATCTCTTAACGTAATGAATCTTATCTATAAAAGGTTAAGAAATTGTTATATTTGATAAGAATTGTAAATTATTAAAGTTTTTTTGAATGTAAATAAATTAAAGTGAAAGAAAAAGGACGGAGAAGATAAAAAACATGTAATGATTTTAAAAAAGTACAAATAATCATGTGTTTTATGAATATAACATTATATGGGGTGAAGTGTTAATTGGGAGATTTAAAAGATAATCAATTTGTTTGGTTTCAAACAATTAAATATATATGTATTATCTATTAAAAATATACCTTAATTATGATGAAACCTTTATAAATTAAACACTTTAAAAATGTAAGGAAAGATAAATATGAAGCAAATATGATATTATAAATGAAAAATACATCATATTTATATGACATTTATATTAATACAAAGCATATTTTTAATGAAAAATACATTAAAATAAGGTCCATGTGATAGAAGATCAAACTTTTGTGTTGAAAGTGTAAGACAACAACATGAAATTAATATATTATATATATTAAAATGGTAAATAAATAATTTTTAAGCTTCACCATGTACTTTTTATAAAATTTATATGTATAATTAAAAGTGAAATCTAATGACAAATTAAATATATTAAGACATTTAACATGTTTTTGACAATGACAAAAATTTTGTAATTTTTTTCCACTAAAAAGTTATTATAATAAAAATATAATATTATTTTTATACTGTAAAATAAATAATTGTAAATTATAATTTTACAATGTTTTTTATTACATTAATGTATTTTTTGTATATTTTAACATCATAATAGTTAATGTTATAAAATATTAGCGAGAAATAAAAGTAGGTAGTTTGCAATTTTAGAGTTATAAAACGATGAATTTTATAGAAAGGTTTCATAAAACCTAAACAGTTTAATGATGATAAACAAAATATTTCAATAATCCTGAATCCATACTTTATAATAGAAAATTATAATTTTTAAATTAATTTGTATTTTCTAATATATTACTGATAATTATTAATATTAACTATATATAAACTATAATTTTTTTATGGATCATTTGCAACACTTCTCATAATTTTTATTCACTAAAACAACACTACATTTTTTTATACTTTAATTGCCTATGAAAATTAAAGATAATTGTATGTGTATGTTAGAATAAAATTTTTTTAAAATTATCAATAATAGGTACTAAAAGTAATGATTAAATTTATAATTTTTTTGAAAGTAACAAAATTATCATATAAAAATAAAAGTAGCCAAAAGAATATGGGTTTTATGTACTATTAAGGAAGTTTTGAATTTTAGTACAAAAATATGTATCTTTATTTTTATGATTAATGTATCTTAATTGCTTTTTCACATTATTATAAATACATCTTAAGAATTTTTTATAGGTTCTTAAGAATTTATTAACTAAAAATTTTAAAGAAAATTATTGTCGAGGGTGAAAAGAATATGATACTTTAAAAAAGGCATTATAATGATTGATTAATCTGTTGTTGATTGATAAAACATTAAATATAATCTTATAAAAATTTTAAGAAGGAAAATTATGATTTAATTAATTATAGTTTATATAAATAATGAAATCATATAAAAACTATTGAAAAAAAAAAGATTAAATTAAGATGAACTTTAAAAATTATTTAAATTATTTTTTTTGTTTTTATCAAAAAAATATATAACAATGGTACTTTAAAATATATAAAATATATTTCAATTAAAATACATAATGCCCTCGCAATGTAAATGGCGTTTTTTAAGAATTTTTCTTTTTAAATATACATACTATCATATTTTTATACATCATAAAATAGAGGAAGATGGCATTTAAAAGCAGATTATTATGACATCCGCAATTATCATTTAACACTATTATTTTAACATTAAATTTGACAAAGTTTTGAAAAGATTTATGTAATAATAATTTTGGAAACATTTTTTTATCCTTTTTTCAGTAAAATTAAAAAAAAAAAATAAAAAAGTATTATAAAGGAAGGCATTATTTTTTTAATTTTTAATCGTTACCAAACAATTATGATGAAACATTTATTGTTTTATTTTTATTAATATCATTAATTGGTAACATTTAACTTTATAAATAACTGTAAGTATCGATAGAAAGTTTTTTACAATTAAAATATTTTGATTATCACGGAATTAATATTTCTATGATGGTGGTGGAATCGCCTTCATAAAGTTGTATAATAATATGTTAAATTACATAATAATTTTTATAGTGACCACTCTCTAACTACTTTTACTATACTTTCACCAATTGAAGGGTATTCAAAATTTATTTATATTGTTTCTTTTCTCAGATTCCTGTAATATGTAATAATATATTTAAAAAAAATGAATAATCGTTGCAAACACTTTATAATGTTTACTATTTATTAAAATGTATAAAAAAAATGAAAAGATATTTTTAAGTTAAAATTAAATATAAAAGAAGTAACATGAATATATTAGATATCTGTTTTAAGGATGATCTCTCTCTTCTCTTAATGAGATAACGGACTTTAAGAACAGAAATTAAGACTATAATTCTGTAATTTAACTATCAAAAAATTACGACAATCCACATACATTATTTTCTAGAGTAGTTGATAATCCAAATGATATATCAAATATCATGAGATTAAAACATTAAAACAGAAATATAAGAGGGATAATATTTCTTGATTTATAAACATAACTTTTAATATAAAAAATATATAAATATACTATATTTATAAAAATAAAAAGAGTAAATTTTTTATGAATGTTAAATTTTACTAATATAAAACAATACATAGTGATTACATTTATCATTAATAAATCACTATAAAATGGAAATATTAGAAAACCGTAGACAGACACTTAACTATCTTCATTATCTATATTTTTCTTATATAATTAAACTTTAACATAACATTTTATCTTCATATAAATTTTCTTTTAATACAGTATGATAATAAAAATTAAAAACAAAACTTCATTATATTAAGTTTCTTTTAATCATATGCTAATTAGAAGCCATTCAAAGACAAAATACACATAAGGGAGAGTCAAATAATATAAAATATCATGATACTTTTTATATTATTTTACTCTCTCCCTCACTCCCGATCATCTCTCAAGAAAGTGAATAACTCCACCCAAAAGTCATATCAATTTATTTCAATAAAATAACTCATATTTTTTAAATATACCTATTACGTGAAACAATGGAAGAGATGAATATATATAGAGTTGTAGGGGTAATTGATGAATTGATATATATACTTACATGTCAGGATGTGTTTTACAGAAGGAATATATTAAACAACCATTAAGTATTGTACATTAAAATATATATAGTCAATGCTAATTATTTATTCAAATATGTAAAATAAATAAATATATAAATTTTATTGAAAATTAAGATACATAAATTTGACACTAAATATTATAAATGATATAAAATGCCTCTCCTTTTACTAAGGTACAACTATTTATAACATGTAAATAATTTCCAAACATAATACTTTTTTTTTCACCATAAATTATTTGTAAATTAAAAGATAATAGAAGTAATTATAAATTTTTAATTAACGTGTCTATCTTTTTCTTAAGAATGGGGACAAATATCCTAATTTTTGTGGGACACCAGACAAGATAACTAATCTAATTAGACTGTTAAATTAAAAATTAAAGTGCAAATATTTTTTGTATTGTCCTTATGAGAAAAAATTATCAAGACAATTTTAGAAATGAAAAATTTCAAAAATATGGCCTTAAAAACTAGAATTTTAATAAATTTTTTCTATTACCTTCCAAAATACCCTTAATTTAAAAATTATATTCTTTGAAATAATATAAATATAATTATTAGAAGTGTGAATCTTAAATTAAAAGACTAAATATTAGAGTTGGAGAAAAAAATAATTTTTTTTATTATAATTACCATATATATCTAAGACAATCAAAATGGTAAATAAAATAGTAAATTTTATCAAAAACAATAATTATTTTATCCTCCTATGTAAATAATTTAATAACCCTTGAAGGCACAAAACTACTTTAAAATTATGCTTAAACTTTTTTACTTTTCTACATAATTTAGCCTCTTTTTTTATCACATTTTAAAATACATATTTATGATAAATGTAAATTACTCATATTTCTTTATTAATTGGGAATATTATTAATATATCATCATCATTATTACCCACATTAAAGAAAATAAATAGATAATAATTAAGATAAAATTAACATTTATAAGGAGTTAAAAAATAAGATATCTAATATTGTATTTTGAATAGATGTTATGTTTTTATCAAATTCATTACTAGGAGATAGGTTATGATTAAGAAATATTGATGTTTAATGAAAACAATAATTGCTGATTTTGTTATATAATTATTAATAATAGAAAAATTTAAACAACACCTCATGACTATAACGTTTCACTGGAAGGAGAGGAAAATAATAATTTTTATGATATAAATTTTTATTTCATTAAAACAATATACAGAAAAGGGACCCATTTTTATTATTATATTTTTCTTAAACTATATATATATTATACAAACATATAAATATATTTAGGGGTACTAATAACATTAATTTAATATATATTTTAATATAAAAAAAGAAGAAAGGTCATTTATGGAGAAGTTTAAAATCAAATAAAAGATTTAAACCATTTATCTCAATTAATATTCCTATTTAAATAATATAAAACTTCTAGATGTTACTTAAACAAATGTTCCTTTTTTTATGGTACCTATTAATTTACCATATCATTTCAATTTTTATAAAATAAAATAATGTATATACACATAAGACTAATCTTAATGATATATCAAAAGTTTATGATTAAAATGAAGTTTTGTTTAATGGTAGGTTGGGGAGATAGTATGCTTTATGTAGAATTACTTTTTAAATCGAAAATAAGAAATAAAAAAAATGAGATTTGAACTTTATATTATAATTAAAGGTATTAATATGACATAATAATCAAAAATATTATATTTTAACCATCTATTATCTTCATATTTTAAAAATTTTAAAGTTAGTGTTATGAAAAAAATTACGATACTGTAATATGGTAGTTCTTTAATTTAAATATATATTCTTTTTAATATAAAATAAACCACTTTAAATTTATGTTGTGATTCATCGTACTTTAAAAGAATTTTTTTTTATATAAAAAGTTGTTTAGCATATATTGTTTTATCACTAATTTAGAATGCATTATTTGAGGAATAAATTGAAGGTAAGAGTTTCTAGCAAAAATGTAATTAGAAATATTTAATAAAAAAATATAATAAAAATAGAAATAAATGATAATGAAATATAGGAATATTTTATATACCTTTAATTAAAATAATAACAGTAAAATAGTAATTTAGGGAGTGATGGAAAAAGGTACGAAATTTTGATTAAATCTATAATGATAAAGTTCTAATGAAATGTTTATTTTTGAAAACTAATTATAGAAAAAAAAGAAAATATGTTTATATTATTTTTTTATCTAAAAGTTATGGTACATGAATTTTCAATTGACATAGATATTACAAAGTTCTTGGATAGGAAGGGAGGCAAAAAAGATGTTTTCTAATGACTAGGAGGAAAAAGATTTATCTTTTATATAATAATGATGAGATGATTTTATACAATAATCATTTTTGTTATAAATTATCTTTACACAAAACTTTAATATTAAAAATTAACGAAGCACATAAAGATAATAGGATAATTGTGTAACACTTTTGTTAAAAGCAGAATTTCTATGTGATACAAAAAGATAAGAAAACTTAATAGATTATAATATGAAAGGGAGTCAAGTATGTTTATGTACAATTAGGATAAGAAAAGAATAGAAAATTAGCATGAATATGATCTGGAAAGAGGACTCTTAAAGAGATTTATCAAAAAGCTGGTGTTTTTAGGATAAAATTAATGATATGAATAAAAAATGTAATTTGATTTAAAAATTGGTCAAAAATCTGATTAAAAGATTAAAGTGGTACTTCTAATATACTACAGTAACATATTCTAATTTAAATTTAAACATCTATCAAGGAACATTATATACAAAATGTATATATATAATATCAATTATTCATTCTGATCATTCTTATTTTTTTATATTACAAATATATTATAATTTATCATTATTGGAAGGCAAGATAAGGGGAAGATACTCTTTTGTATATATGTTATGGTAAGTAAATGACATATAAAATATTAAATTGATATTCAAAATAATGTTGGTAGATGAATGAATGTATACAAATTCAAGATAAAATATATTTTCATTTAAAATGTAACAACATATATTTAAAAAAAAGTTTTAAGCAATGTAAATATTATATTTACATTATTAGTTATAAAAAATTAAAATTAAAAAGTATATATATTCCAACTGTGATTTTCTTTTCATTTTACCGCCGTCTTTAACATAATATTTTAATTGAATAAAATGTTTTGTCTATCAAATTAATTATATTTTTTTGAATTGACTTAAAGTTATATTTGGAAAAAAAAGTATCATTTGATGACCGAAAGGTTGTAGGAAATGTTAAATTTGTTGTTTAATAGGTAAATCAAGGACATAAAATTAATTAAACTTAGATTTATAATATATTATATCATCTATCCTCATACTTCATTTAAGATTTTTTTACAACCTCAAAGATAATATCCTCATTATAATTTAATTAATAAAAAGTGTTTCATTTTAAAAAGTTATATAAATTAAGCAAAGTTTATATAATTAATAAAAAAAGAATTCATATTTGATTTAAAGAATTCTTTTTTTTATGATAAAACACTACGAAGTAATTATAATATTATAATAAAAGTTAATATTAAAAGATTAAATATAATTAATTGGTATGTCATTATCAGGAGGAGACAAAATAAGGTTTTCATAATAATTAATTTACAACATGTAATTTGATAAATTGTTAAAGCATGAATATGATAAGAGGTATGCAGTTAAAAATAATATTAGAAGATAAGATATACAGATAATTTTTTTATTTTAAAAATTTTATTTTGATAGATGTAATTATTAAAAAAATTGAAAATAGGGACAATTTATTTACTATTATTTTTTTTATATTTATTTGATAGTGAAATTAGTAATGGAATTGATTATAATAATGTATAGAATATGGTTAAGAAATTCAATAAAAAAAATATTAAAATAGGTTGTTTTTTCTGGTATATAATTATACATAAAAGTCAGAGAGTAAATTTTGACACATTATTATTAGCTTATAAGGATAAACTAATTGAACTATAAAATTTTAAGGGCATTATGTTGTGGATAAATAAATAAATGAGAGAGAAAGTATAAGTGGATGCTTATATTTACAAATATTCTTTTAAAAAATAGGCATCTTTTGTAATAATTTTATTATCATATTATAATTAGATTACGAACTTTTAACATTTAACTATTGTAATATTTGACATTTATTCTGAAATTATTCTATCGAGGTTAGTAATAAATTAATATATCTCCATATGTAGATATTTATTATAAAAAAATGAAAACTAACTAATAAATACACATAAATGTATATGAAACAAAAGACAATACCGAATATTGCTTGATAAATGTTTTGATGTCATTTATGTACATTTATTGTAATTCTAATAATATTAATAAAAATGAATTAATATCATCTTAATTTATGAATTGGTCAAAAATAGTAGTAATGAAAATGTTATTGGGAAAGTTGAATAACTTTATAATATTATAAAAAAGTTGGTGAAATTCTTTTGATTTAGAGAACAGTCTGGTTGATGTGATATTATGAATCACTTTTGATTATTAATAACATAATATTATTTAATACAAAAAAAATAGTGTAAAAGAAAAAGTACCTTCTTGTATTGGTATTTTTTAGGAATTTAATTATAACAAATATGTATGAATACCGACAAGAAGTATAATTTCTATTTTTTTATTATCATAATACAGCTGAATCATTGCTTTACAATAATTATTAATGTTTTTTTACTCCAATTCATGTACATGTAAATATCTTGTTAAAGAATTATTATTATAACATTATAGTATTTTTAGCAAAATATTTTTTTCATTACAAATTCTACCAAAAATAAAAAGTTTTGAATTAAATTATTTTTTTTATTGAAAATATTTAGTTTCATTATATTTAAGATTTACAATACTCTAATGATATTTAAGAAAAATGTATAAATATATCTTGTAATTCAAATAAAACCTTGTCAATGAAATTTATTATCAAAAGATATCCAAAAATTACAATAAAAAGAGTGTATTAAATAAATATAGTAAAAAGGATAACAAGATAACATATTATGTAGTTGATATATAATGAAAAGAATCATCCTCTTAATTTTATTATTTGCTTTTGTTGATAAAACTTGAACAAAATATAATTGTACTTTATTTATTTATCCACACAAATTGACACATATTACTAAATATCTGTTCTAATATAGAAAACCATCTTTTTTAATTTTAACACCCACATACTAATAAGGTGTAATATTTAGATGTCCTTAAATTTAGTTAATATATACTCTTCACCTCATTTTAAATGATTTTATCCATGAAGATTCCCTTTTTAAATAGCATATCTATTTATTTATTTTTTTTAAAATACAATTATTACATGCTACATTCCTTTGTTTCATATTCTATAAAATATTAGATCCTTTAAAAAATTTCTTTATTACAATTTTTTTTTGTTAAAATTTTATCATTTGCTAAGTGTAATGCTACAAAGAGGTCAAGAGAGTTTATCTTTCCTTATAAATCCGAAGCAATTTCTTCTTTAATTCGTATTTTAAAATTTAATATTTAAAAGTTATTAATTTATATAAATAACTGTTTAATAATTAATATAGATAGTTGTAAGGCATTTTTAGACAATATGACTACTTTTTAATAAAAAAAATGCCATCTATTATTAAGAGTACTTAAGAGTTATAACATTCTTAATTGTTACATTATCATGAAACATCCTGTAAAGGAATGAACTTTTTGTTTTCCTCATCCTCAATTGTTGGCACCTTGACCTTTAGATATTGGCATTGTTCTTTTTTATTCATTTTACTTGATTTCTAATTTATACATCTATAGACATGCTATTATATGCTCATTACCATGACATTTATTTGCATCATAATCTCTTACTACCTTGTAAAATCATAATCAAAATAATATATAGGGTATTGAAGATTCATGAATTCTTTTATACATTTTATAGATATATTTTATCACCCCCTATAATCATTTGAATAACCAAATAACTTATAAATAATATATTTATTGTTAAACAACACAAAAGAAAGGTCTATATGGATAATTAAACTCAAGAATTGGTGGAGAAAAAATTAAATGTCTTGACATTTTTTGACGCCTTCATATTATTCCTTATATACCTTTCCATAACCTCACAATCTTATAAACTTATTTTAAGTGAAGTATGAAAGATTAAAATTTCCTTATCTTTATTCTATATCTATTTTCCTCATTATATACTTATTGTTATAATATTTGTTTGTTTATCTCATGATTGACAAAAGGAGTATATTAGGGTATTATTATTTTATTAATTTATATCCTATTTATGAGTAAAAGAGAATTTCATCTCCTTATCATACAATTATTAAATTTCGTAGGATTACTTAGTAATTTAAGTTTAATAAAGCAATTAAAATACACATACATATAACCTCTTACGTCCTTATGTATTTACAATTCATCAATTTTTTAAGATAAAAGTCATTTCCATACACAACATATATCACCTTTACATCACAAATATTCTTTTGTTTTTTTCCTCTTTATCCGTCCTTTTTTTTGATACCTCTTCGCAATGACATACAATAAGAATTCAAAAGTATATATTAATATATTAGAAGTTCTTTAACATTATGATAATAAATAAAATAAGAAGAGGAGGCTGATGGCAAAAAGACTTAAAATCATTTTATTATTAAATTTCTTATAAACCAAAAGAGTAATTTGGGTTTGATGAGTGCCATCATAGGGAGATAATTGTTAGAGTTAAAAGTTAGTTACTTTTATGTATAATTAAAAAAAAACCCTCCCCTAGAACGATTATTTTTAATTAAAAAGTATGAACATTATTTTTACAATAAAAAACTTTATGTTGTTACTGTTTTTTTAAAGTATGACTATTATAATAGAAACTATTGTGAGAAAATCTTGTTTGAAGACAAGCTGCCGCCAGATGCCTTCCTTTTTACTTTATTTTACCTTACCTTCTTTAGAATCGAAGTAAATTGTAATTAAAGGTATTTAAAAAAGATATGTCTTTATCTGTTTTTATTATTAATGAGAAAAGCCTTGACTATACCATATATATGTGTCTTTATATTCCAGTTTTTAATTAGTTTTTTATATTTACTGTACTCATTAAAAAGCCTACCTTTTTTTTATGCACAATATATATTATAAGATTGATAAGAACAGTTATATATTTTTCCATACTAACCAATTACTTTTTCACCATTGATTCACCATATTTTTTTATATAATATATAACTTTGTTACCTTTAATTATGTATAAAAGATATCATTATTTAGTTTGTGGTATTAAAAAATGAAAAAACAAACTTTGAGGAAATAAATGTTACTAATAATATTTTAAGGCGGTCAAGGTAAGGCATATTAGGAGTATAAATAGATGTATCTAAATAAAATTCATATACATTTAGATATTAAAGAAAGAAAATGTGTCTTTAACGAAGCTTATCCTTAACCATCCTATTACACATTGTCTTTGTTATTCTATTTACAATTTTATATTCTTGAGTGATTATGTAATGAATTAATGTATCAAAATTATCCTTCTAAAAAATCTCATAAGTGTAATGTACCTTTACATTACATATAGTACTTTCTTTTTTAATTATCAGTTATAAATGTTCAACAATAAACCTTGGGTTTTTTTTATTATTAGTATTCTAATATAATGTCATTCAAGAAATATTTATTTTCTTTCCCTTTTCCATTTTAACTTATTTTTATATTCATACACAATATTTATACTTTTTTCTTAAGAAGTTTATCCTCTTTTACTTTTAGAAAAATGTATAATATGAGTTACCTTGCTTCAATATTGTTACTATCAGTTTTGGTTGTATCAAAACAAGTTGATTTCTTGAATAATGGAATTATAGGAGAGCCAACTATTAATTGTGGTCATGGACAAATAACTTTTAATGTTCATACAAAAAATGGTACACCAAGTTCTATTTTTGTCAAAGGGAACTCTGAAAATGAGGAATGCTCTTTTAAGAATACTTTAAATGCTACCATTCAACTTGATAAATGTAATATGCGACGTAAACGTGAAGTAAGTGAATAATTTTAATATTATGATTAATAATATTCCTTCTTTTTTAAGGTTAACCCTGATGGAGTTGCATATTCAATGACTATAATCGTTCAAATGCATCCATTATTTATTACAAAGCTTGATCGTGCCTACAATGTTCACTGCTTTTACATGGAAGCTAATAAGAATGTAAACTTAGAAATGGAAGTTAGGTACGTATAATAGAATTAAGATTAAAATCTAATATTTTATTTTTAGTGATCTCACAACTGTCATACTTGATACTGTCCCTGAAATGCCACAATGCTCTTACTCAGTTCACCGTGATTCTCCAAATGGACCAGTTATTCATTACGCACATATTGGTATGAATATCTACCATGTATGGGATTGCCCTTCAACAGTCTACGCTATGCTTGTTCATAGTTGTCAGGTATTTGATGGTCAAGGAAATGAGCAAATGTTAATTGATGAGGTTGGTTGTTCAACAGACAAATATTTGATGCCTGAATTATCATATAATGATGATAAAAGTAAAACATTTGCTTCATCAAGTGCTTTTAATTTCCCTGATCGTAATTCTGTTTACTTTAAATGTCAAATTAAACTATGTTATAAGACAAGTGATGATTGTTCTCAAATTGTACCACCACATTGTGGGGGTGATAGAAAGAAGATGAATACTAGCATGATTGATGAAGATCTTAATGAAGATCAACTTATTGGTACGACAACAGAATATACAGAAATAGTTGGAAAAGTAGAACAAACAACATTAAAACCGAGAATTTATAGAACAACAACAGAAGAATCGTTCCCAAAACCATTAGAGCTTGATTTATCTGAGATTGAAGGATCGGGTATTGAAGATATCATGACAACTACAACAACCAAGAAGGTAACACTCCAATCAACAACAACACCAATAAAGATTCTTAAAACTAAAGGAACTAATAGATCTCAAAGACATACAGCAGTTGATTCTAAACGTTTAGTTGATTTTGACATCTCATCACCAGAGTTAACAATAATTGACGATTACTTTCAAACACCAGAACAATCTCCACAACTTGGTGTACCAGCACAATACGTTAATGATTTGTCTCAACCAAAATCTCCAACCTCCAATGATATATGCATACCTTTCTTTGTTATATTTTCAATTGTTGGTATTTTTATTATTCTATTATCAATCCTTATATTTGTTGTTGCAAATTTACGAAGAACATGGACAAAGTTTTATTAAGTATTTACTGATATATTTGATAGACGGAAAAAAGGAACATAATCACATAATATATCCACACACTCTCACACACAATACACAGGGCACTCACGCACAACAAAAATGCCTTTTCTCTTTTATAATAATAATTATTTTTAATTTAACAATTTTAGATTAAAAAAAACTTAATAATTATTTAATAAATTTGTCCTTATTATATTGCCTATTTTCTTATGATAACAAAAAGATATTGCGATTGCCAGTAGTATATACACAAATATATATATAAGTATCCCAAATTTTTGTTTAATTTATTTTATATTCTGATAATAACTTAAAAAAGACAATCATTTGTAATAAATACTTTTTAATGTTAAATGTTTATTAATTTATCAACATTAGAAAGGGGTAGATATTTGTATCATCACCATGGTTACAAAAAATACGTTACTAAGTAAAAGTTGAACTTATTACATATGTATCCTCATATATGGATTTAAGATTACCCCCTAAATATTCTGGATTAATCCTTCATCTATTACTCTTATCTATTGGAATACTTGGTTGGATTTTAGCGTTAATCGGAGGATCCCTCAATTCATTAGCTTATCTTGAAAGATTAAATTTAAATATTACAAAAGAATAATTCGAAAAAAGGGAAACAAAATGAGTCATCTTAGTGAAATATATACAATTCCAGTTGTTAAACGGTACGTCTCAACAACAATTTCAATGTCTAATTTTATTAAAATAAACTTTAAATTAATATCATTAATATTACCATTATTATTATCAATGGGAAGTTTTGGCTTTTGGTGGAAGGTAAATTTTTACAATGAACAACCAAAATTAAAATTTACCAAAAGTTACTTAATTTCAATTAATCTTGGGGAAAAAAATATATTCTGGAGTACCTATCAAAATTATAATAAGATGTATATGAGTAATTTAATGGTACCTTCATTACGTTTTATTGAGATGGATAGTAATTTTGACAAAATAATAGATTCAATACAAATTGATATGACCTTTGAGAATGTCACAAAAAATGACAATAGAATGGGTAGAATATTTTTTGCCTTTCTTTTTGATACCATATTAGATTATAGGATTGATTGGAATTATGGAACATTTGTTATGGGAGAACATATTATATCAGTGGAAGGTAATGTTAATAAAATTACCTGTAATGGTGATCTTTATTTAGAAAGTATAAATGAGTTTATTGATATGAATGATAAAGGAAATGGTATAGTTGATATTTTAAATACTACTGATATTACAATTTCTTGGTTTAAAAAATACGTCCGAGATAAAAAATACAGTTTGGAAGGGAGAAAATTTTATTGTGATTCCTCATATCAAAAAAATTTATCTTCAACTAACTTATCATTTACCTTCAACATACCAGAACAAATAATATTTTATAAAACAACAATTTTTGAAATTATTAAATGGGCATTGATACAATATATAACTTTTGCAATTCTTATACGTTCATTTTTGAGTCAATTCTTGAAATTTTTATGTCTTAATAATTGTTTGGATGCATGGTGCGATGAGTAAATATTTCGTAATTATTTATATTATATTATTATTACTTTTTTAAATAACGTAATCGTAATAAAAGTTTTAAGCTTTGTTAAGTTTTTTTTGGAAGGTTTATAGAACTATGTTTAGATTATATGAATTTTTACGATTGTCGTAACTTTCTCATTAATAGTGAATGTATTTTTTTCTATAATTAAAAAAAATATTTGATTCTTTTTCAAGGATTTCTTTAATTGTAGTTTTCCAAAATTCTTTTTACATACAAATTTCAAAATATTTAAATTTTCCACATGACAGTTAGATTCTTTCTTTCAAATGAATTTATATTTTAGGAATATTTCAAATTTCATCACCATCAAAAAGTGCAAATGTAATTAACACAGATCAAAATCTAATTTTAATCTAATTGAATATTACATATCTTTAAGTTCTTTTGAAATAAAAAAATTAATGTTCAAAATTTTTTAATACCCCCTCTTAACACAAATTCAATAAATAATTGTAAAATTTTCAATAGATGTTAATTAGTCTATTAACATTAATCAAGAACATATCTAAATAATAGTCTAGAGTAACAAAAATCATGATTTTTATTAAATTTTTTCTATTTAAATTATTTTCTTCAAAGAATAAAAGAAAAAAATGCTTTTTTACACAATATTTCACCTATCTTAAATATTATTTTTATGTCTATCTCAACTGCCTATTTGTCCTTTTCTTCAACCGATGTAGGCATTTAATTCCATTACATATTGTATAGATGAATCATCTAAAGACACAAGGAATATATAGTACATTTCGACCTCCTTTAAACTAAATGTTATAATGTGATAAATATTATAGGAGATATATCTCAAAAGATCAAAAGAAAAGGGGTACATATTAAAACAACGGCTTTTTATAATCTTTATGCATTAATTTTTTTCTAAAAAGGGTTCTTTAAGTTATTATACCACTTATAACCTTTAGATGACCAACTTCAAAAAATATAAATGTGTAAAAGCATAAGAAATTTCATTCTTCAGTAGTTAAGTTAAAAGGGGTTTCAATGTTTAATTAAATTTTTTACGTAATTAAATTACCATTCTTCTGCTTTATGATTCACATTTTTGTATTTAAAGTATGTTAATCAAGGTAACTTTGTATATTCATCAAAAACTTCTCAATCATATCATCGTATTTTGTTATTCTTTAATACAGATGAGTAATAAAAAAATATTCACAACATTATTATCAATAGACTTGTATTTAGTAATAAAAAGTTTCAAGTAATAGTTTTAGTATCAATAAAAATTGATAGACATTTTAATATTATTTGTGTGATATCATTTTCAAGGGAAAGTTGCTGATAACAAAGAATTTTTAGAAAAATATTCGTCAGTGATTTTAAATGTCAATTACAAGTTAGATATTATAATACACTTCAAACAAAGGACATGATAAGTCAAGTCCAGAAAAAAATTATGTCAACACATGCTTAAGAAGTAATTTAATATAACAAGAACAGCATAAACTTCAACACCTCTAAATAGTATAGTTACAATTTAAATTAATTTTACTAATCTTTAATTATCCAATGTTAAAACATTTATTTAATCGTATTTGATAAGATTTCGAAAGGAATTGATTAGTTGGGGAAATTTTTAAAAACTGATAAGACATAATAACCATAAAGATGTTGACTGTTATTAAAAATTTTTCTATCACATTTATTTGTGTCTACATTCCTAGAATTCTATCGGATGAAATAACTTTAAATGATTAATAAAAGAATTCCCCATTAGTGAACTTAAGACATTTTTTAAATTCAAATTTTTTATTATTTTCTTGACAAATTACTATAACGATCTTAAAAGCATTATTATTCTAAAGTATTTAGATAAAATATTCATTTTTAACAGTTAATCCACATGATAAAAGCGCATTAATAAGATATGGAAATAATAAAAAAAGATGAATCTAAACATTAGAAATTTGTTGATTGAAAATTTTATCATTTAATATTTTAGAAAGAATTTACTAATCATTTAAAATTTATTTAACCTTTCTTTATGTATTTCTTTTTCAATGTAGTAGAAAATGATATTGATATTTTAATGTAAGTATTGTTTATTAGCAAATATACTTAACTCTATCAATGCTTATTGTTTTATTCATATTTCATTAGAAGACTCCATATTATATTTATGTTTTTATCGATGGTGATTGCTTGAATTTAGAAATTTATATCAATTGTTATCATTGTAATCTTTTAATTTTTTATTTTAAATTTTAATACCATTCAATTGTTATTATAATTTCATCTAATTTTATTATTTCGTTTGTATAAAAGAAATAAAGATGTTAAATTTTATGACAAAAGTGAACATATTAATAACTTTTTATCTCACTTTTGTGATAAATCATAAGTTTTATTACTTACTATTAATAGCCTCTATTATCTTTTATTTTTATTGTTATGAGATTTATATTTTCTAGTTGAAATTAGTGTTCTTTAACTGAGATATTTTTTTAATATTTTTATTGATTTTTTAAAGATTCTTAAAAAATAATTTCATCGTTACTACTAATAAAAAGATCCTATCTTCATCTTTTCAATAATATCGACTATAAGTGTGAAGGTTAAGAAAGCTTTTCAAATTATACAAAGTGTAAAAAATGAACAATCCTTTTGATTTTAAAAGGTAAAACATCCTTTAAACTTTATTTTATCCTTCCTATCAAAAAGAATGTAATTTACCCATCTGAAAATCAGATATTGTTATCAAAAAGGATTCATTAACAAAGGTATTTCCATATCTTAAATTTATCTTTTAAATTTTAATTTTTTAAAAAAAAAGTTAACACTAACTTTTGTGGATAATATATAAAAATAACCTACAAAAATTACCTTTTATTTATGTTAAAAAGTGAGAGTATATATAACATCATTCCAAATTTCTCTACGTTTCCAGTATGACCTCTGATTGTAAATAATATATGTGCGATGACACATTGATATGTATATTATTTAAAACTATTTCTTTAATTTTCATTTCATAAATATATATTATTTTAAAAGATATTTTTTTATAAAAATTTCAAACAACTTATCTATTTTGAATCTTAATATTTTATAATCATGTTATAATTATATTTGTTTATAATTATAATCAAATCAACTTTTTTAGAGTAAAATATTTAAGAAGATTATTTTTCTTTGATAAAATTAGTTAAAATGAATGATTATTATGATATTTATATATTATTGACTTCATAAAATGTAATTTAATTTTCTTACAATTTTTTTACAGCCATATATACCTTCATTCTTCTGAAGGTTTGAAGGAGAATTACATAAAGTTTATATTAACGATGGTTAAAGATCGATTAGCCGAGTTTCAAAATAAAAGTGGTCTCAAACCAACAGATGTTAATGCCGACAACGAGGACAATGATTGTAGAAATGATCTCGAGGCTAGTGTGCGTAATAATAGTGCTAGTAAAAAACTAATTAATAGTAATAAAAATAATAATTTGGAAAATGTAGAGTTAGTAAGTTTATTATCTTTATTAAATTAATAATTCCTCTAATCATATGTAGTTTTTGAATTCAGTTAGCGTAGTCCATAAAAATATTAAAAAGTTAGAAGATTTATTACACATAATAACTGGTAAACATAATCAAATACTAATTAGTCCTGGAGTACAACCTGGTAATTTTTTTTATCATAACACCAAAGATATAATAAAAAAATTCTTTTAGAGATAACAAAAGAACTAAATGATTGTGTGGATGAATTTAAAGTTATCTCTTCATCAACAAGAGATTTCGTTAAAAGGCTTAATAATGATTTAAATCAACTAGAAAATCATATGTCCACAACTGCCTATAGAATTGAAAGAGCCCAAGTTATGTCAATTAATAAAAAACTTAACAATTTGTTACAATCATTTAACGAGGAACAATTAAAATATAGAGATAGGTGTACAGATAAAATAAATAACTTTTTAAAAATAACTGATAGAGAAATGAGAGAGGAGGATGTTGATGAAGCAATAAGGAAAGGAAGGCTGTATGACTTGACGGAGGGGTTAATTTTAGCTACAAGAGAAAAACAAATGCTTTATGAGGATGTTAAATCACGCCAAGAGGATATTCTTCGTCTTGAAGCAAGTATTAGAGAGATGCATGATATTTTTCATGATATGCAACTTTTGGTGGAGAGTCAAGGAGAAATGATTGATAATATAGAAATGAATGTAAATAATGCCGTTGAGTATGCTCTTAATGCACAAAAAATGGTTCAACAGGCGAAAGAAGCTAGAGCTAGCGGTAGAAAGGTAATTCATTTTACGATTTCACTTAAATAATACAATTTGTTTTTACAGAAAAAAATAATCCTCGTTGTTGTTCTAATAATTGTTATATTCTTGTTGTTTTCACTTTTGAAAGGCCTTTTTTGTCTTTATATTCCTGTATGCCGTAAATAATGAATAATATAGATTTGGTAAATAAAAATTAATAATATCTAATCTTATCAGACGCCTTAGTTTTACAATTATACGCAATAAAAAATTATTTTAATTTTGTGCATGCATTATTAATGCAGTATTTTTAAACTAATGTTTAAATAATATTATAAATGTAATGGCTAGAGTGATAGTACTTAAAGTACTATGTTATTTGAAATGTTATGTCCATAATTTGATTCCTGTAGAAAATCATATTCAATAGCATTACAATTATCCCAAATACAAAAGAATAAATTATGTCCTTCAGAATGTTCTTTGTATCGTTCTGGGACCGTAAGACTATTCTAAAAATAAAATATCTTTTTTAAAAAAATATAATTTTTCGTTTACCATATTTTCGATGCCAGCAGAAGGTATTGTTATACATCTTAAAGTCTTGTAAACATTTTTACTGATTTTATGTTAGCATATTCCATTACATTCAATTGTACTGTATCAAAATTTAGCAATATCATCTGTATGTTTTTTGAGCACTATCTAATATTTGACATTTAAGGGATGTGACATAGTAGATTTTAAAAAGGAAAGAAATGATAATGAAATATTTAAAATATAGTTCATTCGTTATATTGATATTACTCGAGAACAAAACTACTATATCTATAATTTCCGAAAAGGTGGAATTAATATTAATTTTTATATTTATCATAAAAACATATTTTGAAAACATTTTTTATAGATTTATTAGAAAAAAAGAATCATTCATATTCGTCACATAAGAAAAATTGGTTTAAATATTAATCACTCACTATTTTACATATTAGTTTGATTAAACATTGCGTTTTTTGTTTGTCATTTGAAAAAAATTTTGCATTCTCAATAAGACGTAACTCATAGACATATAAATTATTAAGATTGATGTATAAATTCTGCCGTTTTTTTCATTATTACTTTATATTATCAAAAAAATGTAATTACAAATGATAGAAAATTAAGTTATCATAGTAATTAGATAACATCTCTTTTTATTTTTATAATTTACATAATCAAATTTGTTATCTATGCACATTTTCTTTTGCTAAAGTATGATTGACACTGCATTTTCTAGGAACTTTAACAAAGACATAATTCAACTAGAGATTTTAAAAATTTACGTAAACCATAAGGAAAAGATGGTATAAATGTTGCAACATTTTAATATTGGCTTCCAAAGTTTTGGTGTGGTAATTACAGTTTCGAAGCAAAATCGTGTAATGTAAAAGTTTCGAATTTTAATATATTTAAAGAAATACTTCATAAAAATTCGTATTTATCTACGAAACTGAAGTATGATTGTATACCAGACGTGGCGTATAATTGGTTTCACCATGCTAAAAGTTAAGTTAACAAGTGTTTAATGACTTTATTGAAATCAATAAGTTAAACGTATATGTTTCTTGCCCTGTTACAGTATGATTATTGAATTTATTTATCGATTAGCTCCTGAAGATAGTATATAAGTCACTTATTTTAATTCAATTAAAAAATCAAATTATGGATTACAATAGATAGTATGTTACTAATTAATATTTTTGGTCAAAAATAAGAATCTCATTTAACCAGTTTAAGTAAAGTTAACATTTAATAATTTATCAGATAAATGATTTAATATTTTACATGAATAAAAGTATTGATATATCTTATTGTTTACATTTTTAATTAATTTAAAAATATATTTTAAATAATCGATTATATTATGAATGCCAATCAACGTAAAATTATAATATTAATGACAATCCTTCTACTTTATATTTCTTACTTTTGAACACCATAAGTTAAATAAGTATCACTAATCAAAGAATGCAATCTATTTACTGTCCTTAATCCCACATTAAATGCAACTATTTTCTATAAAAAAATAAAAAAAATTTCGACCACAACTTACAACTTTTCTTTGAAATTTTACTTCATCTTATCACTATCATTCTTTAATTTGTGTTGTGCTAATTGATTTTTTGGATCTATAAGTGAATATTCATAAGGAATTTCTGCAGAACCAAATCTCAATAGTTCCACTTTATAAAAGAGTTGACCTGCCAAAAATAAAAAAATAATCAAATACTTTACAATATACTTTTTTTGATAATATTCCATTAATATTTTTAATATTTATACTTGATATAATTAAATAAGGAAAATTCAATTTTTATTTTGTACATGTATAAAAAATATATTTCTCTAAGAAAAAACTTATTTTGATTGGATATATCTCTTTGTCAAATAAATTTCTATTTTAGATGTAGAAAAAATATTATTTATTTACAAATACTGTGCAAATATTTAAAATAAATATTTAAATTTTTGTTTTTTACTTATCCGCGTATCTACCGACATAAAACATGCCTCATTTTTTTTAAAAACTATATTAAATTTAAAAACATATTATGTTTAAAACTATTTTTAAGGATGTTATACGAGTACAATATTGATAAAAATTAAGATAAAATTGGCGGTAAGATATATTTTATATCTACCTTAAAGCTATATACAAAATATGTTACATAGCCTTAATCAATAAGGTAACTTTGATTTATCTATGAATATTAAGAGAAAAGACCTTTTTTTTCAGAGTTTAGAAATAATAATATTAGGTATTAAATGAAAAAAATAATCCAGAACAAAATGTCGACAATTTTCTGAATATTTTATGTGTGCGTTAGAACTTTATCCAACCATTTAAAAGGTATTTATAAAAACAAGGACATTTCCCAAATGAAGATCTAGAAGGTGGATAAATTGAGATATGAGATTATTCCTCACACTCCTTAATCACAAGACCTTCTAACAAATATTAACATATATTCATGGATAGGTGTTGTTTTCTGAAAGAACAATCTTTAACTAATTTACACAACCTGAAATCTACTTCCAGATTGTTTTTTTATATAGAAACCAATATTTTTTTTTGAAAAAACTAGTAAAAATGTTTTTAACGATTAGATTATTAGACAAAACTGTTATATTAATATAATCAAAAGGTGATAACAAAAGTACTAATTATTCAAATTTTATTGATTATTGTGTTCAATAAAATAATTTCTTCAGAAAATCTTTTATCAAAAATTTTATTTAAAGCTAAAAATTACAAAAATTTAAGCAAATAATAAAGATTATTGTTTCAATGTTTTATAATGTCCATAAACTAATAATTTTACAAAAATAAAAAAAAATTCAAAGATAATATATTTATAAGTTTAATTAATTATGTTGAGAATGCCAAAGATGTCCTCCATGGATGTTGATTATTATTATTCTCAATTTTTGACATCTTCTCGATATTAGACATGTACTTTGTTGGCATACTATTGTTTCCATTTATTGAAGGCATCCGATTGGGGTTTTGTTGATATCTTATACATTTTTGGTGTTGACTATCTAATTTTTTTATATCTCTTATATGAGGTGACTTTATTTTTGAATAATACTATAAAATAATAATTATATAGTATTAATTAACAACAAACTTACACTTTCAGCTTTATCATCATGTTGTAATGGTGATAAGTAATCTGGTTTTGGAATATAAGGTAAATTACATATACTTTGTGTTTTTGCTTTATGTTCCTCATAACTTGGAGGAGGTTTATGTTTGCTTTTTAGTAAATATTCAGTATCCTCCTTTTCTTTTTTAGCTAAAAACTCATTCTTGCTTGCTTCCATATCAAACATAGCTGCTTTTGATTTAACGTTTGAATGTATAGACAATAATTCCTCCTCATTAGGTGATGTTTGCGAGGCCTTCACTAAATAATCCGTATCATTTTTGATGTTACACTTTTTATTAAAATTTTCTTCCATACCAAAGTACTTTACTGGTATGTTTCTTTCATGTTTTTTAGAATTATTATCTTGTTGATTCTCAATGCGAATGTCTCTTCCCATAAAATTAGGTACAGGTTTATTCATAAAGTTCCTATTTGCAGATACAATCTCTTTATCCAATCTATTTTCAATATCCTTAACCCATGAAAAGTCAATATCTGAAATTTCACTTCTTGGATGTGAATAATTTATTGTTGAGCTAATTGTTTGAAGAGATGGATTAATACTTCTACTGGATAATGTTGAACGAGAATTAGTACCTCTCTCCTTGGAGGATGATACTGATGGTCTGAATGTTGAACCATCAAAAAGCGAATCACTAGTTGTATCATTAAAATTATTCACCTCTTCAATTGTCTTTTTTTGTGGTGGTGATGGTGCGATAAAAGTTTTACTTTTGTAAGGTGTTGATGTACGATTATCTTTATGATTTATATTTGATAAATTAAAATTAATACTTGAAACAGAGCTTTGCGTATTAAAACCATCTTTTGAAGTGTCAGAATACATATGATGTGATAATCTCTGTATTGGAATCTCTCTAACACCACTCTCAACGATATTATTTTTAGATTGTTGATTTATATTTAATGATTGTGAATGTTCGTAGGATGTATTAAGACTACCATTTTCTCCATTTCTGATATCATCATTATTACTACTTCTACAACTTTTACCTTCACGTCTTAATATTTTTCCATCATTATGATTAGAAGTTGAATTATTTTCTGATGATTCAGGGGTACAAACGATACCGCTTGAACTATCCTCACCATAATCATTTCTACTCTGGTAATCGGATATAAAACCTGTATGTAGGTTAGATTGTGTACTAAAATAAATATAAATTATAATTAATCTATATATCTTTGATTTTATAATCTTTAAATTGATATCTTTTCTTTAATAAAACATACCTACTAATACTTGAAGTACCGCCATGATAATCTACTGATGATGTTCCATTATGACTTCTTTCTTCATAATGAAAACTTTTACGATACATTTTTTTATTTGTCGTCTTTTTCTTATCACTTAAACGTCCCGACTTTGGATGATGTTCATGCATCTCTACATTTCCTTGTGCTAAATTATCAAGAGATGTTGCACGTCCTTGGGGTTTTATTCTCATATCATTAATTGGAACCATTCCTGGCATCATTATGGGCAAAACAGGTCCTGGTGGATAAGGTATAATTGTATCTCCTGATGAAGACATCTTCTTCAACATCTTTTTATGAGCCTTTTGTAATTTCTTGTATGATTTAACATCCATCGGAGGTCCTTGAAATAAGAAATATCCTGGAGGTATTTTTCCATTTAGTGGGTATGGAATAGGATTTAAACCTCCAGCAAATTGACGATTATTGTTACCAAGTTCATTTAATGACAATCTTGAAGCCATCTTATTACTTTCCATATTGAATGATGTTTGTTCTGGGTTATTTAAACAATGCATTGATTGATGGAGCGCAGAAACTTTTAAAGGGGACATTGGTGAATTTGTTGGTCTAGGAATAGGAACCATACCTGGCTTAAAATAATACATTCCTGGTCCATTAACATATCCAGGATTTTGGATAAACTTTGAATTTGGAGGTAACTGTGATCGGGAATTTTTATTACCCATTTTCTGAAAATAAAGATATTTATAAAAGTTAAAGATAAATATTGCATAAATAATATTAACAATAATAATGTAAATAAATGTTATATAGATAAATATATGTCTAAAAATTATATAACTTCCAACAACTAATAAAAGAATTTTTATCTTTCAATTGAAAAAGATAAAAGTTTAAGACTCTCATCAAAAGAAGTGATTTGTTGTTGTGATTCTTTAGAATAAATATATTTACGTGAATTAATAAATATATCAGGTTAAAAGTAAATTTTATATATAATTGTTTGATTGTAATATTAGTAATTATATATAGATAGATAAAATGTTTTGATAAAAAAAAGTTTCTCATATTTTTATTCCCCTAAAAAACTTAATGTAATACCTTTAGAGTAAAATAAGGAATTTATTTTTTTTAAAAATAAATATATATATATAATTTATTCATAATGTAGTAATCAAGTTTTATAATACTTCTGGAATAATATAAATATATTTAATGATTTTGCTACTTTTTATTGAGTTACTTAATTAGTAAATAGACTAATGTGTCTTACACTGGTCAATTTTTTAATATAGAAATTTAATGGGTTATTTGTATCAATTCCTTTATAAATAGTTAGTAAAAATAACGTAAATAATAGACATTTATACCTTCAAGCATAGAAAAATATAAAGAGGAAAAAAAGTTGATTTTATGAATACTTAATTGTGGGAGTGTGAGATAAAGAGGTTTTGGATGAAGTTATGTATGTAAAGATATATTAATCTGAATAACTAATTAAAGAAGGTATTAGTAAAATGAAATTTTTACTTTATAGTTTGTCTCATGCCGAGATAATAAATAAAATATAAATATCACCCTATGAGTGGTACTGTAAGTGATTGTCATAAAATTATAACCTCCTTAATAATATATTTAAGTATTCAGTTATGATATCTACATCTAATAAAAGGACAACATAACAAAAATAGATAAAGGGTAATGAGTAACAGTGGAAAATGATGAAAAGGAATAAAATCTCGGCATTGTAGTGTGACATTACATCATCCTCTTAATAATATAACATCAATAATGAATGGAAGACATTTAAAATGAAGGAATGCTAAACTAACATATAATCATAAATGGCAATGACTATTTGTTAACAATAAAAAGTGAAAATATCTAATGTAAACATTAGTATTCTATAAGAGTTTAGATAAATAAACTAAATTTCCATGACAATAGTTGATCAAACTATTTTGTTAACACACAACAATTACTTTTCCTAATGCAAATGATTATAATAAAAAAACAAGAAAGAGTTGTATATGATAACTTCACCAATATTTTGAATCTAGATGTTTAAAGATAGATAAATGCATTTAGATATGTTATCAATAGCATACAAAAACTTTTTCGAGGTCACAAATCATATAAGATAGTGGTTTAAGGGAGTCAAACTTTTTGTTAATAATGAAAATAGCAATACAACTCCATAGTTAGAGATTTTAAATCTTAAAATTAACCAAATATATCTATCAATTGTAGATAGATTGATTGTATATAGTAATAAAAGACTCCCTATACTTAAAATAGTTTATAAATAAGTACAATATTTAAAATAGTGAGGAAGATATGCGGTAGGTGATAATTATATTAATATTTATTTATTAAAAGTAGTGAGAAATATACCTTCATAATACATAATAAATCGGTTTATTATTAAAAAATTTTCAATGATATTTTATTTAGTATACTCTTAAAAAGTATTTACTTTCAATTAATTACCATACTACAACATAAATCATAAAAGAATGAGGAAAACTTTTTATTATAACGTTGTAATTGTTTCATAAAAATATTATATCTGTAGATTACATTTCTATTAACAGTATACAATAAGATCTATTGCAAAATGTAAATTTGATGGAAAATGTATTGTTAAAAATAATAATAATGAAGGATATTAGTAAAAAGGAGTTATGGAACTTGTTCATTTATTATAATATACAAAGACTAATTATCCCGTTCAAGTTCTTTAAAAAAATTTATAAAATGTAATAATAAGCAATGAATGAATAAAGTCATGTTGAGTTGACGAATAGGATATATAAAAAGTTGTAAATAATGAACTATATAGGGAGGAATAGGAAAAAACTAAATTTATCATCTAAAATCTGGTGTAAATAATAAAAAAATAAAGGTTATTGAAGGGCAGTTGAGATATGATGATGATAATAATATATTAAAAGGTACAATTTGAAATTTCCATATATACTAACAGAATGTGTGTCTTCTGACAGGTTGTTTACATCAAAAAAAAAGTTGAGATTATATACCTCGTTAGAGCTCATACCTAAAACTGTTATCTTATTCATCAATCATTTCTCAAAACCTCATTTTCTTTTTCCTTATAACCTTCAAAATATACCTGGACACGGTCGTTTAACATGTCAAGAGCGGTTGACTAAGGTAAAAATTCTCATATGTTCTTGTTTGAACACTTCATTCTTAAAATTTGACACTAATCATAATGACTACTTTCAAGAAATGCCGGTATTTAGATTACAAACAATGTCGCAAATAAAGAAATTATAAACAAAAAAAGAAAACGAATGAACATTAAATATGAGATTTGTTTTTATTTTTTTTATTTAATAGACAACTAAAAAAATATCACTTGTTCATTTGTTTAATTGGATTTGTATATCTGGAGAACAGATGGTCTATGAAATGTGCTCTAAATTGTGTATTTGGAGAAGGAACTTCAGTTTATTTAACTAAAAAATAATTATTTTTATGGTGACTGTTTAATGTTCCGAATTTTATTGTTTTCAAGTCGTTTTTCTTTCCCCTGTATTTATAAATAAAAATTAATACTACCTCAGTAGGATATAAATTATGTTTTTATAAATTTTACATTACTTTTTCATATGCTTTATAAAAAGGATTCATTATACTTTAAATTAGTATCATTACAGTCTTTTACAAATGATTCTCAAAACATCTTTGATAAAAAATCATAGAAATTGAATTAAAGGTCAGGTGGACAACACAAACTACATTTTTTTACATCAAAAATCTATCATAATTTAATTTTTCTATCTTAGAAAATTTCCAGTTTCTTGAATACAAAGTTAACTTTTTCAACAAAAAAATTTTAATAATTTCTGGACTTCAATATAGAAAAAAAAACTTAACCTCTAGTTTTTTAAATAACACTGCATAAATAGTATAGAGAAAATAAATTAACATCCTTTCTACATTGTTAAAATTATAACAAACAACAAATCAAGTTTGGTAATAAAATTTATTATAAGATACAGGAAAAAAACAATATTTCCATACAATTTGAAGTAAATTAATTATATTATAACTGCTAAAAACTACCCTTTTAATTTTATGCTAAAAAATAAGTAGATTAATAACAATATGTCAGAAAAAAATATTTAAAAAAAAGGTTTAGATATTCTTTAAAAAATTTCTTTAACTTCACTTTATAACATTTGTAAAAAAATATCTAATCAACTCTTGCTGCACGACGTCTTATTTTGCTTGTTGATTTTTGTTGCGATAGATGTTTTCCAAATACTTCAACAGTCTCATCATTTGAATTGATATCTGCAACACATTTTTTAGTTATTAAATGATTATCTTCATCATTCTTCTTACCTTCCTTAACATGCACTTGTTTTTTGTCATATCTATTATTCTTTGAAAGGTATGCTTGATAGAAGAAGTGACAGAACAAAAGAAAATATGAAAAGTATATTCCAAAAGAATAGTAAAGATTCTCCCATGTTTGTTGACATTCTCCACCAGATGACTTAATTCTATATACAGCAATACCTATTGTTACACCACCAACCATTTGAAGTATTTGGAGTGTTGTAATTATCATAGCAGCAACCTTTGGAACTTTAACTTTGGCAGCACGTAAAGCATAATAAGAATACATAAAAGCATGAACAGTATAATTCATCCATATGAACCATCTTCCTGAGGCAGTGTGATCTTTATATGCATGCCATGTATAAACTAAAACAGTAACATGATGATACCAATGTAAAAAGATCAATGGCCTCTTTCTTAGAACAATAAATGCTGTATCACCAAATTCAGCAACTTTTGACATAGCAAATAACTCAGTCCAAAGTCCAGTTAATCCCATTGAATAGGAAGCTGTACAGAAGGAGTATTGAAGTGAGTTACTTGTTATAGCCCAAATCATTTCAGGTGTCATTCTAAGAACACCACATATAGAAAATATAGCCAGACCAAGGTTCCATAAAATTAATAAGAGATCTAGTTTGAATGGTTTCCTTGTTTCCATCATTTTTTTACCACCATAAATAGCAACAATATAAAAAACCGACCATGTAAAAGAGTGATACCAATTTTTTTGCATCCATTCTGTTGATTTAACAGTATCAAAATCTCTCTCCCATCTTGTTACGAATGAGTAATTATTGTTATCAAAAGTTTTCTCATAGTTATAGTGAGCCATACTTACTATGGATGCTAAAAAGCCACATTAATTATTAAAAACAATGTAATAAATATTATATTATGTAATAATAAAAATATAATTAAACTAAGGGTACATAGAGAGGGGGATGAGAGAAAAATGAGAGAGAATATATATCAAAAAACTACATTACAATTTTTTGTATTTTATCCAAGATTTATCCATCAAATATAATAAACAAGTCTGTTAAAGAGTTTTAAAGCACAACTAGATATTTTTTATCCTATATAATCGTTAAATATTTTATATTATAAATGGAAATAGCTTAAATAGAATTAAGTGAAGTTCTTTTTATTTATTATGTTTTTTTCTTAGCATAAAATATGTAATTAGTATATATGGAGATAGGAGGAAAATAGTAATGAAAAGAGATATAATTTTGTATTCCAGGAAATAACCTGAAACCGTATTAATTCATTAATTAAAAATGTAGTTAATATAAATCTTTAAATAATTAAAAGAGGTGTCTCATCTATTGATACATTTATAAATAAAAAGGCACATTGAATAATGTGATTTAATGGTGGTTAAAATTGATAGACATACACACATACAACATATAGTTCAGTCTTAGGGCACAAGTTAAAGTGATAATAGGAGAAAGTTTCCTTCACCTATTTTTAACTTTTATTTCATGTAGTTTCCTGTAATAAAGGAGGTCAAGATACTATATAATCTTATATTTTTTGCTCTCATCAAAAATAAACATTATTGGGGTAGAGAAAATACCCGGAATAACAGTGAAGAAATAAGTAAAAACAGAAGAATTATGAAATGAAAAATGATAATAATTAGGGGTACTTAAAGTGTTTATTTAATTATATTAAAGAAATGCCTTATGGTGTTATATAAAGTTAAAATTCTTTTAACTATAAAACTTTACCTTTAAGGATGTCATAATTGTGGTATTGAAAGGAAATAAAGGAAGAGAAAAGTTAAGAGAAATAAAAAAGAGATAACAAGGAGACGTTATCTTTGAAATAATTAATCATTCTTAAAGGCAAATGACATCTCCTTCAATTAACAATACAAAGATGAAACGATATTTGATTTGAAACATTAAGTAAATATATAAACTAATAAAAATTTTAATATATGTCTTGTAGAAAGGGAAAATTATATAAAATTAAGTTAATTTATTATTAATTGGAAAAGGTGGTGCAAAAGGAAGTACTAATACACTACAATTTGGCATATTTATATTATAAGAGAGAGAGAAATATTTTAAAAGATGTTTTTTTCATTAGCATTAGTTATAAATTCAATGTAAAAGAATATTATTCTACTATGTGGTGAAGCAAGGTATAGCCTAACTGTAAAAAGAGATTTAAAAGACTTTTTATATAACATTTTTTTGATTGTTAAAACAATATTATTTTACTGACAAAAATGAAAAAATCCGACACATAGAGAGTTAGTCATCTTTATGCATATGTAACATTTCAATATAGAAAATTAAATAAAAATATATAAGGATTATGAGAAGATATAAAATATATATTTCCTGACAAACTCTATGAGTTTAAACTTGTATAATAGAATTAAAAGTCAAGTATTTTCAAATATAAATATTTTGGTTTACATATTTATATCATAACTCAACCGATCAAACAGATATTTATGTATAATATAATGAAAACTGTATAAAATATTTTTGAATTGTATTACTATAATATTGTAAATAGATAATATTCTTATATAAATAATGTTTATTTAAGAATCATTCTTTCAATCAAACAAAAATTACTTTAGTAAAACACACCCAATATAAATGAGTGATGAACGAAAAAATGTTTTTCTTCCTTACTTCAATAAAAATATGTCGAAAAAATGGCAAGATATGGAGAATGAGATGTATAATGTACAAAGAATTATGTAATTATTTCTATCCTATTATTTATTATAACTAAACAGAAAAGGCTACTAAAAATACTCTCTCTCTGGATACATTTTACAATGACAATTTAAAGAAATAGTTTGAGTACTTTAAACAATTTATAAATACCATCCTCTGTTCCTTTGATGTATAATATACATATTATATATAATATATTACCATATGTACATCAACACTTATTTAAGGTAAAGACATTTTATATAAATGTAGCTGCTTAGCAATAAACCTTAAGATTAAATCAAGAGTTATCTTTATATTATAGTACGTGACCTGAAACTTAAGAAAAATGGCGCAAAATTTTAAAAAATAATTATACATATATTAGATACCTAAACACAAAAGGATCAAATAAATTATAGAATATTTAAAGAACAAATTTTTGTAATAATAATATGAAAAATTAAATGTAAAAATTTTGTTAAATTCCTTCAATTGTTATGACGAAGAAATTCATTGGAAAATAAATAATAAGACATCAAATTGATAATTAGAAAAATATAACAGAACGAAAATATAAGAAGAATTATTAATTCTTAGGTACAAGGAATGTTAAAGCCTTTTTTTATAGTATCATCAACATATCATTGTAATTTATTGTAACTATCAGTGACAATAACAGAAAAACAAAGGGGAATGACAAAAAAAAGTTTAAATCTGATGAGGAAATTTAGAAACGTTATTAATATTTAATACATATATATATATAAAATTATTAATATATTAACTATATATATAATAAACCAAATGATAAGGATGATGATTAATTATAAAGAATGAATAATCACTATGTGTGTTAAATAATCAAAAAGACATAATTGATAAGAATTTTTAAAAAATATGGTAAAAATAATAATCACATAATGAATATACATATAATTGGTAGGATATCTAGAACATGAACTAAAAATACATTTAAATTACATATCACCAAATTCAAATTGAACTAAGTTGTTAGATTAACAATTTACACTTAGTTTCAACTATTATATATGTTATATCATTACACACAGTCATCATTTTCAGAATATCATCATTATATGATGGCTTTATCATCATTTTACCAATTAATATTCAACATTTTTTTAAACTTTTCCGGTATCATTTTTTTATATGACAATGAGCCATTATCAAATTAAAGTTAAATTAATTATATTTTAAAGATAGATTAAAAATATGCTATGGGCAAAGGACATAAAAAAATCATTGTATTATTAAAAGTACAACGTCACTGATAAGAAAATAATTCAATTTTAATGGTTAAAACTATAAATTGATAGTAATACATTAATGTATCTTATCACGAATGAAAAAAAGAATATAAAAGTCTTTTAATTGATAGTAACTGCATAAGAAAATGCTAATAAAATATACTACAAACTTTTCTATTCATTAAATAAAATTATATTAGATACCTATATACATTTATACATATATATTAATATTTCCTAATTTGATACTTTCAATATTTATAAGTTGAATAAAAGAATAAAAAATAGAATGATGAATCAGAGGAATAGCTTAATTCCAACAATTTTAGTTGATGATGAGGAGGATGATAACAATATTAGAAATAACAATTCAAGAAAGAATTCACTGGTAGTACCAACATTATTCACTCCCAATAATACTCATCAAAATAGATTTTTTAGAAAACCTAGTACATTTGCCATCCCATCAATTGAAATAATTGAGGAATCATCACCAGCACATTCAACAAGGCATAACTCATTTTCAAGTACAGAACATTTTGATAATTTTAAAGAAGATGATTGTATAATTGTGCCAAAATGTTTTAAAAACAACTTTTTGATAACTGAAGATGATTACAATAGTATTATTAAAATCAGTAAGTTTAAAAAAAATAATTTAAATTTGATTGATCCTTGAGGTTAGAAAAACTTGGTAAAAATAATAATCGTTTTGGAAAAGTCTACAAATTTCTGGAGACCAATGAAATGATAGAAGTAACAGGAACAAGATTTAAATTAGAAGCTCTCTCAACATGGGATCAAAATAATGTTATAATACAAAAACAATTAACTCAATTACTAGAAGAATTAAGACACTTCTCTGAACTTAGACATCCAAATTTAACAAAATATTTTGGTTGTTACAAAACACCAGAGAAATTAACAATGTATCGTGAGTACCTACCTAACGGATCAGTAGATGATCGCATTGAAGAAGAATCTATTACTGAAGCGCTTGCCATTAAATGGTTACGCCAATCAACAGAAGCATTAAACTACTTACATACTCTTCAACCACCATTACCACATAAAAATTTAAAAGCATCAAATATGCTTTTAACAATAAGTGAAGATATCAAGTTGTCTGATATTGGTCATTCCATTCAAATAAATAATAAAGAGGATTATGATGAAACATCTAATATTATGCGAACAGTTTATAGGAAGGTATTATTAATTACTGCTCCAGAACAAATTAAGTTTATCACTGAACCCTTTAAATTAACACCTTCTAATGATATATGGAGTTTAGGATGCATATTTGTTCAAATGTTAACCTATAAATTACCACACGAAGAGAAGTTAAAAGATCTATCAGATGTTATGTTATATAAACATTTAGAAGAAAATATTTACTTATCGAAAGACGAACAACTTCATTACAATGGAGATACATTATACAAAAATGGAAGTATTGAAGCGAAAGAAATAATAAACAATATTCTTATTTTCGATGAAAACCTGAGACCAAAAGCTATTGATATTTTAAACTATGATACATTGTCAGTTAACAAAAGACTTTTCGAAGTTCATCCATTACCAATGGCTAAAAAAAGAAGATATAGTTCCTCTAGACAGCGTCTTGATAGTTGTTATAGTAAAGAGAATGAGGATGAAAAACCTGTGAGGGTTATTGCAAGATGTGGAAAGAAAGATAAAGTCTTTTCCCCATTACTAAAAAGATATGTTAGTTTAGATTCTGATGACATTAATAGTGATGATGAAGTTGAAGCTAAAGTTGAGACAATATCATATGAGAGTGATGGTGAAAGTGTCCCAGACGGTATTGAAACTCCCAAAATAACTGATAATAGGTACATAGCAAAGTATTTTACAAGTAAATTAATCATATTCTTAACATTCTTCGTCCGATGGAGTATTCTTGTTCTCCTAACATCAGTAACATTATTTTGTTTCGCATCATTTGTCTTTGTAGCAATTTATATAATCTATAATAGTATTAATTTTATCTGTCAATGCCATTTAAATGAAGGTTTTATTGTTTTAATTGCTCTTATTCTATTACCTATAATGATTCTATTAGGTTCATTATGTTGTAATAATGCATGTCAAAGGTATGAAGCTGCAGAGGAAAAAGGAAAATTAAAAAAATCAAAGTATGTTAATTGATTAAAAAGAGATAGACAGATACGTAGTATCGTCTTATCTCAAAATATCATCAATATATTATTATAATTTATTATTATATTTACAGATTGTACTATCCACAACCACAAAAAGATATAACATTATGTGGTGTTATTGTTGTTCTTGGATCAAATCATCAAGAAAAGAGCGTTTTACATAAAAAGAAAAGAATTGATGATGATGATCCTACAGCTCCAATGAATTTGGAGAAAGGGAAAATTGTCAATGATATTGCAAAGTTAGCTTAAAATAATATATAAATATTGTTTTCATCACTACCACTCCCTTCCAACAAACATGTTTAATCTACAATAAATTTTATTAGAATTTTTTTGTTTATATACATTTTGAAGTATTTATACACAAATTTAAAATAAATATTAAAATTCTTCCATGATATTTTTTATTACTAATTTATTAAGATTATAAATTTCAAAAGGCTTGACGTAATGTTATATTTATGCTAAATGTATAATATATTTATTAAAAGAGTAGATCATTAAAAATGATATATGTATACAAAGAGAGACAGTCATAAGATAGATTTATAACATTACACCAGAAACTATTTCATTTGCCATATTAAAATATTTAGAAAGTTAGTCTGTTCAATTGATTTAATATATATGTGTTAATTTATTCTATTTTACGTATTATAGAAGTAAAAATTTTAATAGTAGATAACTTTTTTTCCTATATATGTTTTAACGCTTCAAAAAGTACAACATTGTTGTCATCAAAATATTTACCATTTACGTTTAATAAATCTATCTTTTAATACATTTCTTAAAGTATCTATATTTTTTATATAATTGTTTAATATTTCTATAATACATTGTTTAAATATATTATCATATCTAAAATTCAATCGACATAAGTATAAAAAAAGACTAAAAGTACAATCATATCTTATCATTTAATAATTTTATAAAATTTAATATTTAATGGTGTATTAATGTTATATATACATTATAACATAATTTTTGACATTCCATCTATTTACCAAATTAAAATATAGTTGTAATATATATATATTCTATTTATTTTTATTGGAATGCCGAGCCTCAATCATTATTTTTATATAATATAATCATTTTGACAATATCTTTTTATTGTACAATTTTATTTGGAGTTATTTGACAAAAATTAGATTATACTTATTGAGGATCTTAAATTAAACATAAATTTTTATGATGAACTCAAGAAAATAAAATAAAAATTATATTTTTGTTGTTGTTATCATTTTCTTCTATGTTACAGAAACTTATTTATAAAATGGGTGCCACTGTTACAAAAACAAATTTTGAATGGTCATACACCGAAGAACCACATGCATCGAGGAGAAAAGAGATACTCGAGAAGTATCCAAATGTCAAAGATTATTTTGGGATTGACCAAAGTTTTAAGTATGTTGTTTTAGCACAAGTATTATTTCAAATCTTCTGTGCGTATTTATTGAGAGATTCTGATTGGTTACTTGTTTGGATTCAAGCATACATTGTAAGTGGAACCTTAAATCATTCATTAACATTAGCTGTTCATGAAATTTCTCATAATATGGCATTTGGATGTGGTAGACCACTAGCTGTAAGTTTCAAGTATAATTTTAATAAGTATTTTATCTTTTTTTTCAAGAATCGTTTCTTTGGTTTTATTGCTAATCTTCCGATGGGTGTTCCAATGTCTATATCATTTAAAAAGTACCATTTAGAACATCACAGAAATTTGGGTGAAGATATTATTGATACTGATGTTCCAACGGAATTTGAGGCGAGATTTTTTAGAAATACTTTAGGAAAATTTGTATGGATGATTCTTCAACCAATTTTTTATGCATTTCGTCCCTTTGCTATCTATCCTAAATCAATAACTGATTTCGAAATTTTAAATGGACTTGCTCAGATATTCTTTGATTTTATAATTCTTTATTTCTTTGGATTGAAGTCCTTTACGTACTTGTTTGGTGGATTCTTTGTCGGTTTAGGTTTACATCCATTAGCTGGACATTACATTAGTGACCATTACGTATTTACTCCAGGACAGGAGACATATTCATATTATGGAGTGATCAATAAGTTAACATTTAATGTTGGCCACCATGTAGAACATCATGACTTCCCTTTCGTTTGTGGAGCTAATCTTCCAAAAATTAGAAAGTTAGCACCTGAGTATTATGAAAATTTAACGCACCACGATAGTTGGTTAAAGGTAATGTATGACTTCATCTTCAATCCAAATATGTCATTGAAATCAAGAATTAAAAGAAAGATAGCGAGTGATGATGAATTTCATTTTTATGAACCAGGAAGATATGGTTCATCACGGATATATGATTTAATATTAAAAATATCATCAATTATTCAATCACTACCTATTAGTCCCAATAAACCAAAGAGTTGTTAAACTAAGTGGAAAAAATATATGTATATGTACTTTTACAATAGCGATAAAAAAATTTATATTATCAATATTGTTATTTTCTGTTTTTATGCCATAAAATTACCTTAAAGCCTTTAAATGAAATCTATAAATTTTTTTCTATCAAAATAATTAATAATTTATCACCACCTATATAAAATGCTTCATGTTATTCTTTTTTTTAATTGTAATAATTAGAAAACAATTGATTCTTATTTCCTTTTTTTTTAATTAACATGCAATAAATAGAAAAAAAAAAGAAATGTTAATCATTCTTATTTAGGAGATTCTTTTTTAAATATATATGTTTTAATTAAATAGTCCTCTCTTGTGTTACCAAATGACTTAATATTCTTTTTTATATAGTTATCAATCTTCAGGATGAGTAGAAATTTTAAAATAAAAATATTATTCAACAAAAAGTAATTTTATTAAAAAAATTAAGCATATTTATTTTTATTAAAAATTTATATATTTATTTTGTATTTCTTAATTATATTATTATTTATTTTGTTTCTTCTGTCTATTTAAATAATTGCTTTCTAATGTAACAGCAATTTATGCTAATAAATTCGAGGAAAAATATATTTTTAAAAGTATACTCTTATTTTTTTAAAATAAAATACTTTAGTATTTTCTAAACATATTTTTAAGTTCCTATTGTTAGTAGCATTTTAAAGTACTTAAATTAAGTTATATTTAATGATGTTCATTTCTAAATATTTTTTGTAAACACTTCATAAGACAATTAATGATGAAATTTAGATGTTTTTAACTAAATCGCTAATAAAAAAAAACATTACCATTAGGCATTTTTTAATTATATATGGTATAATTATTTAAAAGGAAGAGATAATTTTCAAAAAGATTATTAAAATAATACATCAAATTTAAAATTTATATATTTTAAAGATTAATTTTAAATATTTTCGTTTTCCCACAAATAAGAGTATTTTTTATATTTCCTAATCAAAAAGTTTATAGCAACTCTAAATTCCCTTTTAACCGTGTTGTTAAGGAAAATTCTATAATGTAATTTTTATTAACATTGTTAAAATATTTTCTCAAAATAGATATATATTTCAATGATAAACTCGATGTTTTTGATTTAAATAACTAATCATAAGAAAGGTTGCTATACATTGTTGTGAAAAATATATAGAATATAGAAGTATGGAAGTAAGTAATATTTTGCCAATCCCATTGTTATTAATACTTATGTAATTACATTTTTTTATATCTTCCTCATTTGAATGTTATTAAAAATATCTATTATTAATGTCATTTATTATTTTCTTTCCACAATTTTTATTTACACTCACCATTAATTAATTATGTTTTGATAAATGTTCCGATAAAAATACTAAAACTTTACTTTAAGAAACCACTTACTTAAGATAAACTTTTGGGAATATCAAATTTATAATATCAAATGTATTTCATTATCCTGTAACATCTAATTAATTACTTTACATCTTTACTAAAAAAGATAATTTAACTTGATGATTGATAAATGTTAAATATTCGTACTGTTATTTAAAAAACCATCAAACCATTGAGGTGAAAGTTTTCACTATTCGGACAAATTAAATAATTTGGCACTCCTTAATTTTCTATTCTTAAAAGTACATTTTTTTAAAGTAATTTTTTTATAATCAAATTGACTTTGAGAATTTTATGTTTCACACAATAAATTTCGTATTTTCGTGATAACAATGTATTAAAGCATAATTTTCAATTGTTAAAACGAATGTTTAGTTAGTGTTTCATATTTTTGTGTCCAGTGACGATAGTTTTGATCAGGGTAATATTATTAAATAGTTTTATATTTATATAATTAATAACAGCCATTCGAGATGTTTTCAATATTAATCAGATATCATCAAATCTCTTTTTATTTTTTGTAATAATACTCCTATTACAACATTAAAAATATATATACATATTTCATTCAACAACTACAAACACAATTATTCTATTTTAATATACGATAATAAAGTAGTAGTTTGTTAACTTTTATTATGTTAAAAAATATGTTAACAATAATTCCAAATAAAATATTTCTATATATGCTTATGATGATAAAAAACTAATATTATTATTTCTCTCTTCAGTGTAATCATCTTAATTCTCCTAGAATTATTAGGAAATTATTAAAACTCTAATGTATAATAACATATGAGCAACTAAAATACCATTTCCATATATTCTTTGTTTTCATTATATTTAGCAATTTCAAAAATCTTTTAATCTTTATCTTTTAATGAAATGTCAATTTTTCTGTAATTTTAAATGACAATTTTTTTTCACTCCAATTATTAAATATTCCAAAAGAGACACATATATTTTAATTTTTACACTTTCAACATTTCTCATTAACTGTTACAAATATTAATTTAGAAAAATTTTCATTAACATCAATTTCATCATATATTAGCCAATTTTAGGTTATGGTACTCCAACCAGACATCTAAATTTTTAATGGATTCCAAAATCATGTTACCAACCCAAAATAATATTACTTTAGGTGATAAAAATTTATTAAATACAACGTTTAAAGAATGTTTTTGTAACATTATCACTGAAGATTTAACTTTACAACAAAAAATATTAATTTTGGGATTACTTCCAACTATCTCATTAATTGGCATTGTTGATAATACATCCAATTTTATAATTTATATAAAAAATAAAAATTCTGCCTCAAGATATCTTGCTTTTTTAAGTATCAGCGATTTTGGTATGTTTTTTTCATAAATACAATGTTTTCATCTTAACTTTTTCCAGGAATTTGTTTAATGGGAATACTTGTGATGTTTGCAGATTCAATGAGAACCTACAATTATACAATAGATCAAATGTTTAGTAGGTGTATGCCATATCTACAACCACTATCATCAATGTTTCAAATGTTTTCTGTGTACATTACTGTTGCGGCAGCCATTAATTGCTACATTTCAGTATCACCGTAAGTTGCACAAAAAATTTATACATATTTTTTGCATAATAACAATATAAATAATTTTATTTTTTACAGTCGTCATAAAAATATAAAAAATTGGTATTCAACTGTTAGGATAGCAAATAAAATAGCTGAATACACTTTTATTTTTGTTGTCTTCTATAATATTATACTTTTCAAAGAATTAGAAGCTATTTTATGTTATAGTAAAATTTATGGGCATGAAATATATGAGTTATGTCCTACAGAATTACGAATAAGTGAAACATATATGACTATTTATAGAGGTTATATGTATGCTACCATTTGTGCTGTATCACCATTTGTAGTTTTATGTATTTTAACGATAGGAATATTATCTAACTATAAAAGTAAAAATAAGCTTGACGAGTATGATAGAAATAATAAGTATATGAATTGTGAGAATACTAATCAATTAGATAACATTGAACCACCAGAAGATGAGGAACCACCAATTGTATTAATTTTAGTAGTTATATTATTTTTAGTTTGTAATATAATACCATTGGCAGTGAACATTTGTGAATTTATTCCTGGGTAAGAGATAAGGTAAAAAAATTTGTATTTTTCCGTTTTTTAGTGTTCTTAATGAGGAACAATTACATTTTCTTTCTGATATTGGTAACAATTTAGTGGTATTTAATGCAACAGCAAATTTCTTCATTTACGCAATATTTTCAAATTCATATAGACGAGATTTATTTAATTCTGGTAGCAAATTGTTTTGTCTTACTACTACTACTCAAATTATTGAAACATCTGAGGCAGTAGAAGTTTAAGTATTGTCAGAGAAGACAAATGATAAGATAATTTTTTTATAAGAAATTAATTTACAAGTACTTTTTTTAACTTTGATTAAATAAAATGAAAGTTCAATCTGATGAGTTTTTGTCTATCATACAATGGAAAGATCTGTAAAGGTTAAATTTTTTGTTTTTTGCATTTGGTAAGCTCTTGAATGTTTTACATAATTATCATGACTCATAATGGGGTCAATATTTCCTGAATTCGTTCTCAAAGATTTCATTATAGATCTCATTTTGTACCTCTCATAAGTTTTTGCATCCCTCCTTGACATATAAACAACAGTTGATAGAAGTGCCGTTATCTCAGTACACAAGAATCCAACCTTAAAATATTTTATTATTTTTAAAAATATAAAATTTTAATACCTTAACACATATAAAACTATATCCATATGTGTAATAAAATAATGGATCATCCATCTCTGAAGCTTTATATATTTTATAACCAGCTTCTTTTGTGACTGCTGACATATAAATAATTAAGAAAACAAATTTTGCAATACCTAAAATTTTTATTATTTTATGAAAAATACTAATAAAATATGTTTTACTACCTGCAAAGATATGAAGTACAGTCGAAAAGAATAAACTTTTATATGGGCTGGAACGTATACAACATATTATGATGGCAATGAAACCATTGATGTCAAAAAATAAACTTAAAAGTAATGGAATTATTGCTTTCCTTAGTGAAACTAGAATATTATAAAATTTGATGATAAACTTTTATATACCTCATAATAATTACCTTCAATAGAAGTTGTAACATCTGCCGGTTCATCAAGTGAAAAAAAATCAATTGTATTACATTTAAATTCAACAACAGCTAAAAAATTAAGATAAAAATGTTTCTTTTCATTATGGAACTAACGATCTAACCAGCAGAATTTCCAGGGACCAAATGTTGCGTTTTTGTAATATATAATTTTATTATATGGATCATCAATAGGATTTGTTTTATTTGGATAAACATAATACTTTAAAACTTCTGAAGTGTACAACCAACTGTTTGTCGAAATTCCTATTAAAAAAAGATAAGTTCGTGTTAAAGAATAGATAAAATTTACCACAACAATTTAAAGTACATGCTAGAGAAGAGAATAACAGCGAAAATTTTATTAACTTGACACGATTTTGCGGAGATATTTTGATTAGTTTATGTGGATATACGGGGAAAATCATGATATAGAAAAAAAAATCAGCAATACATACCTCATATATATTTATAAAAATATATATAAATGGTAAGAGAGAGTCCTTAAATAACAAAAATAATATTTTAAAAATAGAAATGTTAAAAAAATTTGTGTCAATATAAAACCTTTAATACACATGCCTTTCAAGACATCCTTTTGTGGATAATAAATTTAAAGAGCAATGAATGAAAAATTATAAATATATATAAAAAAAGTAAAGTAGACAATCTTTTGACGTTTAATTTGTCACTAAGATTTGTTATTAAATTATCTGGACGTATGTTACATTTCCCTCAATAAATAATCTTTTGATAACATTTGACATTTTATTTTAAACAATTATATATTATAAAATTTTATAATGTTAACTTTATTTGATTGAAAAGAAATAAAAAGAAAAATTTTATAGTACTAATTATTGTAAAATTAAAGATTTTGTTGTTTGATATTAAACTATATCATTATCGTCATTATATAAACTATATTTTTGATTTATTAGTATTTTTAAAACTGTTTACAATAAATAAAAAGTTTTTTAGAAAAAATGTTCAGTTCTCTCTCTGTAATGCATCTTGTCATATTCTATTTTATATTATTTATTTTCATTTTTATTATCATATCATTTTGTTATTTTATTACTTCGTGTATAACGTATATCTTTTTAATTGAAAGGTATCTAGAAATACAAGAAAATTTTGAGAAGTATCTTGGGGGAGATTCAAATGAATATTTTAAATATTTTGAAGATAATTTACATATAAATGAATTTTATAGGCAGAATTATTTCCATAATAATCAAACTTTATAAATCTTGATCAATTTTTTATATATATTTATTGTATTTGTTATTTGGATACTTTTAATTTGATAATATATTTTTACATTATTTGCTGATTTTCTATTTGTTTATCACAGTCTCAATTATTACAAAATATGTGATACAAAAATAATTAAACAATGTTTATAACCGATTTATCTAAAATTAAATACATTCATATATTGTGGCTAAAAAATAACATTTTATGAAGTTTGTATTAAAAAAATATAATGCCGATACTTTTCTTAAAACGTATTCTGTCATCACGTCAACTAACTACTCTTTTATAGTATAAACACCTTTAATTTGTAGAAAAAATATATTAAAAAGTACATTTAAGAGATGTTAAAAAAAACGAAGAATAAACTAGTTTATTTGTTATTTCAAAAAAGGTCATCGCAAATTTAAATTGTAAACGCTAACGTTTTTAAAAACATTGATAGAAAACGGCCGGGACGAAAGTATTATCACTATAATCAAATTTGGAGTTTCAAAAACTTTGTAATAATTTATTTGCTTTTTTTCTTTGGTAACTAAACTAATAAGAATGTAATATTGTACACTACCTTTGATTTTTACAGTCCCAAATGCTTCTCTACAAAATTACTCACTCACCGGACAAAGTAAGTCAGGAGATACCTCAACGGTGCTACTTGTTTGGGCTTTGTCGCTTAATTTTGCAAAGGAACATTTCAGTAGAAAATTGTTGTTTTTATTGAGTTTCTTTCGATAAAGTTACTCCCTGTTGGTAACGCTAATCCTCTAGTGTTTATATAAACTAATTCCCAAAACACTACAAATTTGGCTCAACCGAGTCGCATTCTTGTAAATCTTTACACTAGTGACTAATTTTTTACCATAGATTCCTTATCATGTTATTATTTAACTCTATTGTCAGACAAGTCTTAGTTGCTATAACCACTTCAAAAAGTCTCCAGTTGTACTTGCATTAGTGACGAAACTCTGCTACTACTGCTTTCTGGGGTTTCAAGAACAAATACTAAACTTTCAGCCTACAACTTTAATCGTGTATGCTTGCACTCCAATAACGTAATAGGTACTTTAGAAGGGACAAAGTTATTTAGAAACGAATGCTTGCTAACAAGCAAATTCGAGTACAGTATCCCAGAAACTAGAGGCCTTCTATATAATTAAGCTTTTGAGGGTACCTGTTTACTAATTTAAAACAATACTTGTCTTAATACACTTTTTTAATAAGCTAATTTAGTTAATTAGCATCTTAATTAGTAAATTTCTTGATAAAATATGCTAATTTCAATTGTTTTTTTTAGAACTGCAGTTCATATCAATTTACCGGAGTCTACTATTTTGAAAATATCTTAGTTATTTCTTTCATTATTATTCAAAAGTACTATTTTTTATTCAAAATTTTCCTATACTTAATAAATCTACAATTACTTTCGAAATTGAAATAAGTTTTCTATTTATTTTGATATTTTCTCTTGACTTCCTTTTTGAAACTAAAATTTATATTTAGGTAGCTTTAATAAGTTAAGAGACAACACCTAAAGTATTCACTTACCAAAGTTAATATTGTTTTTGAAGATTTTAATTTAAATTAATTTTATATCAGATAAAGTAATTTGTTGTTTAAAACTACCATTGATTATATAATTGTAAATATTAGAATTTTATTTTTACGTTAACCATGATACATTAGTGTGATAACTATTGTTATGTTCAAAAGAAAAACATGAATCTAAATAAATAATTATATCAAGTATTATCAATGATCAAAAATTATAAAGAAAAAAAACTGTGCTTTATATAAACAATAGAAATGTCTCTTAGATATATTTATCTTTCATTTAAAATTCCATATAAATAATTATAACAAAAATATATAATTTTTTATAGTTTCTAATAAATATTGACCATATAGCCAGAGGGTTCACAAAAGAGAATGCATTGTAATTTCATGTAATAATATAGATTGTTTACTATATTTTTTGATAACAAGTTTCAGAATATTATATCTAAAAGTTTTTAATAGAACTGATGAATCATAAAAAGTCAAGTTTAAAAAATAATACTAATTTTAATCAAAAATATAATTTTCTTTGTAAATTTAAAAGAAAATTTATCAATTCATTTTAAAATTTGTTAATCATCACTATAGTTTTAATGATAAAAATAACCATAAATTCAAAATTTTTTCTTTCATTAAAGAAACCTAGATTTAAATTTTATTCGGATTAATTAAAGATGATTCGTAGTTTGTAATTGAACGACAGCATATTATCACAACATCCTATTTTATCTTTTATGATCCTGATATAGACATACTATCAAGAGTTCTTCATATAATTACGTATTATTAAATTTATCCTCAATTTTCATATCCTTTTTTAAAAAGAAAGTTAATTTTCTTTTATATATACTCTTAATATTTATCCAACCTGTTTTTTTATTTGCCTTTAGGAGTATATATATTTAAAATTACATATTTATCTCAGTTTTAAATATTGTTATTATAATTTATTGATATGTCAAATATATTATTTATAATTTTTATTTCTTCACTCATACACATATCTGAATCTTTTAAATGTGGTAGTAATAAATTTGAAGAAAATATTGCCAGTTCTGTTGTTGATATGCATTGTAAAGGCCAAAAAGCATTAATTAATAAATGTTGCCTTCAACACGATAGATGTTATGAAAGACAATCTCCAAGAAAAAATTGTGATCAGGCTTTTTGTGATTGTCTTCAAGTTGCTACAAAGGGTAACCAGTTGTGTCAAGCAGTAAGTTTGTTTTTATTAATTATTTAAACATTTTATAGCTTGGAACATCACATATGTGTAATGTTGTAAAAATGTTTGGACAAACTGCTTATAATAACTCTAAAAAAATTAATTCTGAAAAGATAAAGAAGACTAAAAAAGTTAAACCTGAAGATAGAACTGAACCAGAGGAAAAGACAATTAAAAAGAAAAAATCGAAAGAAAGTAGAAAGCAAAAAATTGATAGTACTCTAGAGAAAGAAGAAACTGAGGAGGAGGAGGAAATATTGAATACAACAGAAAAAATATAATTTATTAATTATAATTGATATTCACAAAAATGTTTACCACATAGAATACTAAAAATTGATTTCCTGCAAATTACATCATAAATTACACCTGTAATATGCTTATAAAATAAATTTTTAATTAAAGTATTAGCATAATAAAAATAGACATTAAAAATGTAAATCTTTTAGATTATAGAAAGCGAAAGCATAAAAATTACAACTAAGATATTAGGATGCTTTATGATTCTTATTGATATATTATAAAATATGTACTTGAAGTTGGTTAATCAAACATTTCAAACTTAAATAACATTTTGTATTAATTTAAATTCCTGAAATTGACTAATTGAGTATAATATCTGTAAAAATAGCAATAACTATAATGTTCGCCTCTTTAAAACATTCTTTTATGGAAAGTAATTAATGAAAATTGTTATTACAAAAAAGGTAAACCTTTCTAGCATTTAAATGTAGAATTTTTTATTTTCTAATCTTATGCGCAACGACTACAATTGTTTGCACTAATAAATTGTAAAATGTGAAAGACAGAACTATTTTTATACTTATAAAATTGTGACAATCTAAAACTAAATTTATCAGCTGTTTAGGAGAATTATGACTTTTGTGGAAAAAAGTATTTTAAAAATACTTTATATTTTCTTGTAATAAATAAAAATATTATTTTCCTCAACGTTTAAAACTATAAGTTTTTTTATTATCTAGAATTTTGTCTACCTATGTGCTACCTGAGGTAATATATTCTTATCAAACGAGGGAAAATGTTTTATTATAATTTATCTCGTATAACAAAGATAATTGTTGTTAATTTTATTATTTATAACTTTACATCAAAGGAATCTAGCGCAGATGGCTTAATTTTTTGCATTTCAAGTGATATATATTCTAAAAATATGAATGGAGTTATATGAATAATGCTTTTTTTATTCTTCTAACTGCAATTCAGTTAACGAAATATATTATTACAAACATTTAAAAGATTATGTAACAGATGTTGAAAATGTCATTTATGAAAAAAATATAATCTTATATTTATAATATCAAAATTATATTAAAATCTTATTCTATATATATTAACTAATATACCATATGCATGTTACTTGTAAAAATGCTGGTAATATTTAACGATCACACCTAAAAAGCTTGATAAGCTTTTTGGTATTTCAACTAAAAAATAAGCTTTATTTCAGAAAATAGTTCTTTTTTAATTACTACTGAAGTAATAGTTAATTTAGTTTGTTGTTCTTTAATACCAGTTAATAAATAATATCATTTTAAGATTCACAATTAATTATTTTTCACTTTCATTAATGTCTTTTTAACCATGATTTTGTAAAAGGTCATTCCTAGAATAATTAAACTAATTTTAATTATCAATTAGCTTTCAAAGAGAAATGTTTACATTTTGACAGCTCCAGGCAATAATAAAATTTGAAAAAATGTGTGTGTGTAGAAATGTTAGGGGCAGTGATCTTTTAACTATAAAAATTTTTGATAAAATAAAGGTTTTTCACAATTATGTAAACCATATTTTTATTTAAACTAATGTATACTTAAAAAAAACATTAACTAAATTATTTGAAATATAAGTTAGTTATTTAAATTTTATCAATTAGTCTCTCTCTCTACATATATATAAATATTACAATTGACTTCTAAACTACAATTTTTGATTTGGATAATTTACTTCCTAGAATACATTTTATTGTAATTTGGAACAAGTTAAGACCTTGAAAATCACTAATACCATTCCGTAACCACATAATTTTTTACTCAAAATTTGTTATATAATAATGTAACCATGAATCAGTATATGCTTTCTATAAACTCTAAAAGTAATAAAAATTGCCTGCGTTTCGATATGTGTTGACATTATCATACTCTAAATATAAACATCTTTTAAGCACATTATAAATAGGTTATCAAAAAAAATTATAAATATTACTTAGTGAAGGCATTTTGTACTTTATTTTCTTTTTATATGAGAGCAAAAAAGTGGTATACATTTTTATTTAAGATATAAAAGTTTCACTACCTACCTTTACTAATTATCACATATATTAAAAGTGTTATTAAAAATGCATTTATATATATACATGGCCACTGGCAAGAATGACTTACTAATTGGTAATTCTTATTGTAAAATAAAAATGTGTTTCATTTAGAAATTTTTATAAGATACATTAACAATTTAATGTGCATTATCACATCTTTTGTTTATATCAGTTTTTTATCAATTTTGAGATATAAATATGTTTATTTTAGTAAATTTAATAATAAATAAATACCTTTATTATTTATTTTAGAGACACATTATAATTTAAAAAGATTATTTAAAATTCTATTATTATCATGTCTTCATCTTTAGAATCCTCTAATACAGTACCTAATTTTTTACCTGAGGAGTTAGCTATACTTTTACAATCTTTAAATCAATCAAATCAAGTACCATTTGTAAATCAAGAACCGTTAAATATAATAAATTTTTTATCAACATTAAGAAATCCCCATGTTGTTGAAAAAAATATGAATCTCAAAGAGATGCCTTCAATATCAACACAAGCAAATCAAAATGTATTGATCCCAACAAATCTACCTAAAGAACCTAGTGTGATTAATCGCAAAAGAAGTCACATAATAGAAGAATTGATGGAGACTAAAAAACCACGACATGAAATAGGAGAGGAGTTAATTGATAAAAAAGGACAGAATTCATTTTTGGAAAGAATCCAATATACTGGTGATGAAGATACTGAAACATCCTCAAGTTTAGGATCAACTTCTTCACATACTTCTACTGCTCTATCGCCAGCCACTGCCAATCCTATTGAAGCTTTAAATCGCGAAAGTATTGCTAATGCTTTAGCTATTGGTGAGTCATTTGAAAATAACGCAAATCTACTTGTTCTCTCCAATACAATACCACTTAATATTCTTCAAATGGGAAAAGCATCTGGAAAAGATCAAGGAGTAACTGAGTTTCCTTTAATGAATGTCCCCAAAGATAAGATATTTGCCCAAGTTCCTGGTCGATTATCACTTTTATCTAATGTTGTTAAATATAAGGTCTCCGTAAGTGAAATAAGAAGAAGACTTCTTGGTCCAGAATCATTTAATTTCTCATTACTCGGAGCACTACTAAGAAGAGCAAAAATGCCAGCTAAATCACAAGCATTAGTCAATGAACTCGGTGAAATCGGATTATTTATCTCCAGGGGGAGGAGACGAATTTCTAACGTTACATTAATGTCAGCTTTAACAGAATCTGAGGCATTGGTACTTGCTAATGATTTTAGTACTGTAAGTAAACAATACTTTCCTATTCATCCCTTAGCTATTGATGCAAATGAAAAGTTTTTAAAAAAGTGTCCTTCTAAGGAAGTTGCAAAAAAATCTACAATTGAAAGGATTAAAAAAATGAAAAATGCCATTGAAGTTTTTGAGGAGTTCTCACAGTATATGTTGAATGATCGTAGTCCTATTCTTGATAAAGAAGATAAACCGATTTTATCAGAACAAATTCAAGATCAATTAAGTCATTATTCAATGCTAACACATGGTTTTGGAGTTAAAGCATTACTTGTTGGTGTTCAAATAGGTATTAAGTACATCAACGCTGTCCTTTCTGATTTAAATGAACCTATGTTGACATGTAATATTGATGCTTTTGATAAAGAGCAATTAAAGTAATTTCCAAGTATATGGTGTGATGACGGAAATAGATAAATGACAATCTTACTATTTTATTTCTCCTCATTCTTTATTCTAGTTGTTTAAGCAAAATTAATATATTAGATTGCTCAAAAATAAATTTCGTTTTTAGTGATGACATTTTTATATGTCTGTGCTTTTTTTTTACGTACATCTAACTGCCACAAGATATATATTATTTTGCAACGCAAATTATGATCTAACTTTACCGCCAATTTTTTTATTATCTCTTATTTAAATGTTTTTACCAATATAAAAAGAAAATTTTGCCTTTAGGTGATTTTCAAGTTATTATCCTGAGTACAAAATTTTAATCAAAATTAAATTGGCGGCAAAATTAATCTTGTATTTACCTTAAAGCTATTTACTAAATAGACTATATAGCCTTAGTTTAATAAGAAATTTTTAATTGATTTATAAATGTTAAAGAGAAAAGACCTTGTCAAACAAAGATGAGGAGCAATAATATAATATATAGATAAAACATATTTAAAACCAAAATTTCGGTAATTTGATGAATAATTGAATGTTAGTACTAAAACTGTATTCAACCGTTTAAAAGCAATTAATAATAAAGAAAAGAGACTTCATAAACGAAAGTCTTGAAATTGAATGTGTTGAGGAATGTGGTTATGTCGTCATCCTCCATATTCGCCACAATTTCTACTCTCAATTAATCTTTTGTTGGAAGTATGAAATTAAATCTGTAAAATAAAGAATTTATTGGTAGTATAAAACTTGATTTCATTGAGTTTTTAGAGACTGCAAAATAAAATACACCTTTAAATTGTATCAACATACTTTTACCATATTACCAATAATTTCATGGTTATTAATTTATAAAGATATATTTTTTCAGTGTAAATAGAACATTCTAAGTTTTTTTATTTGATATTGACAGTCATTTTTAAAAAATATAATAAACATATATCATAATGAGTTATTTTTATAAAAATTAAAGTGAAAAAAGTTGGCTTTGACCATGTAAAAATTATATTTTCTTACTGTTTTGATTAAAAATCATTTTCCGAAACATTATTATCAATGTAATTACAATAACTTTGTAAGAATTTACTACTATAGATTGAATATCTATATGTAGTACAGAAACCGCGGGCTGTGACAGCTGAGTTCCCATAAAGCTCAAAATAATCATATGCTTGTTTCTCAGGTAAATTTAATTCTACTGGAATAACTAAATCTTTATTATATGCTTGATTCGGAGTAAAAGGATTGTAATCTTTTTGATTTTGACTATCAAAAAATCTTAAAATGTTTTCGTCTTCATAAACTGCCTTTTGACTATCTGGGTATAAATTTTTACCTGGAGTTGGCAATTCATAAAGTGAATTATAATCAATTTGTCGACTTTTTCTAAGTAATAGATTTTCTCCTTCTTGTCCTTGTGTTGAACCAAAAGATTGTCCTTGGAAGAATGGTCCATTATTGAGGAAAGGTTGATGTTGTTGTAGTGGAGGAAGAAAAGAATTTCCTGGTAAAGAACCTCGTTGTCGTGATCTAAGTGGTGGATCTTGTGCTGGTGGTGGCATTACGGGCTCTCGTCCGTTTGGTCGTAGTTGATGTGGAATAACAGGGCCTGGTTCTTGTGGCAATGGTTGTGGTGAAATTACAGGTCCTGGTCCTTGTCGTCTTGGTCTAGGTCTAAATGGTCGTTGTTGTGTTGGTCTGCCAGGTCTTGGTCTCTGTGGTGGTGGTCTAACTGGCCTATGTGGTGGTGGTCTTACTGGCCTTTGTGGTGGTGGTCTTACTGGCCCTGGACCCTGTGGTCTACCAAATCCTCTTCCTCTTGATATTTGTCGTACATGTAAATTTCTTTGATCGAATGATTGTTCTTTCGATTGTTGTAATATTACTGGTCCAGATTCTTCAGATGCACGTTGTTGTGCTACAGGAGTTGCCTCTTCTTTTAGAAGTCTTTTGAATCGTTGTGGATCTTTATGATCATAATCCATATACGGTTCCTTATAACCACCAACCAATCCAATTTTAGAATCATAATTACCAGTAGAATTTTGTTCAAAACCTTTATTATTTCCATTAAGAGCCTTAACATCTCCATCATGTGAAAATGGAAGAGATTCTGAAATAATTTTACTTTCAACATCACATTCTATTAGAAGAAATAAATTTAAGAAAAGAAACGTGAATGCAATAAAAGGTTTCATATTGAATGCCTAATATGTACTTTCTCCTTTTCTTTTATATTTTATCTAATAAAAACAATATTTTTTGATTCAATGTTTTTTAAATGTATGATATTGGAAAACAATTAAAAAATTTAACGATCAAGGTGTGTCATTTAAAGTTTCCTATGATTTTCTATGATGTTTTCTCTTCTCCCATAACAAGTTATTCCTAATCATAAATATTCATAAAATGGTATTTTTTGAGTCATTTGCAAAAAGTAAGTTAAGAAAAAAGTAACACTATAAATATTTTCATGCTATTGTATACAATTTAACATATAATAATGAAAAGTTTAATAAAAAATATTATATTATTTGTCAAATTAAAAAAAATGAAATGTTATCTTTCTTTCATATAATTAATTATTTCATTTAATTAGAGTTGCGTGTCAAAGTAATGACATGGTGATGTTATCATTTTTCAAGATAGATAAATTATTTAAAAATTTGTTGTTAATCTAAAATTATAGGATGATCGATATGGTAATCGTTAGTTTCTGGTACAAAAATCTTGAAACTCGGTTTAACAACCAATAACTCCGGTGTGTCTGAGTTACATTTATGCATCACTTTAAGAAAAAATTCAGGCCTATTGGGCAAATTATAAAACCAATTTTGATCACTTGCACACCCGCTAATGTCAAAAAGACCATCTTCATTTTGAACTGTGTATATTGTAACTCTATCATCTGGATCAAAAAACTTCAAAAACTATAAAATATGAATTTTTTAGTAGATATAAATATTTAAAATAAACATACCCCAATACTATCTTCATCCCATAGCTCAACATTGGCTCCAATAACACGAGTTTGATTATGTCGGCATAATATTCTTCCTGCAACAAAAGTACAACTTTCTGCAGCAAAAATTATACTAATAATTGATAGAAATATTAAAATTAGTAAACGGCACGACATTCTAAAATAAAATTTGGAGGAACATTATATGTGATAGACCCATTAAGTTATATTTAATGTTAAAAAAAAAGATCTTTAAAGTTGAGAAGCCACTTTAAATAATAAAATCAAATTTTAAAACATATGATATGTCAAATTTACATTTATGTGGGTGTATTTTTAAAATCTGAGATACGAAAATTTTCAAATTATTTTTACGAATATTAAAATATAGCTTATTATTGTTGTATCGCACTTACTTTGATAAAAATTGAATTTTAAAAAGAAGAAAATCTACGAAGAAAAAAGTTTTATTAATACATTTAGCATTTAGTACATCAGGTATTAACTTTATTTTATTTATTTTTTGGTAAACAATTATATAAATGGTATAATTTGGTTTACTTTGTTAACCAAAAAAGATTAAAAGATAAGGATAGTAGATGGTTGCGCAAAGAAAAAATAAACTAGCTTTGATAGAATAAAAATCATTAAATTGTTGTATTAAAAAAGAATTGTATAGTTAATGTGTAGAATGATATGAGTTGTCTCATATATGGTGACACTTCTTTATTTTTGTTCGTTATATTCAATGTTTCCATTAGTCGACAAGATACTTCAAATCAATGAAGGTTTAAGAGAATAATTTAACTTAAACACAATACGGCTCTACAATCAAATTATATTTAAAGAAACTAAATCACAATAACCATTATGCATTTATTTATTTATCTGAAAACTTTAATATTTTTCCAATGTATTCTTAAAAATTATTTATTTATATGATACAAAAAAAGTATTTTTATAATAATTAAATTTAATGTTTATCAGATGTATTAAAACAATTGCACTTCTTATCAAATATCGTCATTATAAGTTTCATTTGACTACTCCAAAATATATATTTTCATTTTGCAATTATATATTTTATTTACCTAATACAAAGAATTACTTTTTATGTCAAAAGAATTTACATTAAAATATAATTTTTTTAGTTATTATTTCTAATTTGTGTCTTCATTAACTTACTCTTCAAAACGAATGTTTGTATACCTTGGAAAAATGCTATTTTTTTTGTTTTATGTTGTTAAGATCACATAATTAATTAATCTTCAAATATTAATTTTTTTGAAGTAATTTTTTCTCTTGCGTCATTTTATTGTGATTAAGTATATTTACGTCATAAACGAATAGTTTAAAAATCTCTATTCTCAGAATACGGTATAATATTAGAAATATAATATTATTTATTTAAAAAATAAAAGGAAACAATTGTAATGGTTTTAAACTCAATTGTTGGGACTGAGGTCAACAAAATAAAGAGTATGAGATATTCGTTAAATAAAAATTTTTTTTGCAATAATCCTAACTTTGAGTTTGTCTATTATCAGTTTGTACTTGCAATTTGTCTATCTGATGGAATATTGGAAGGAATGACAAATGTATCACATGAATCTTGTAGACTTCTGTTAACATTTTTATCAACAATTGCTATTTTATTATTGTTGTTGTTATTGTTATTTAAATTATTATTACTATTTTTCATTCCTTTCCTATTTCTTCTATTTTCTGAATTGGAAAATGGCGACAGTAAACCTGTTTCACGAAACCTAATTTTTTATAATTTTGTTACTTTATGAAAATTTTTATATACTAACCTGCTAATAATTTTTGATACACAGCCATGGCTAACACATAAAGCTTTTGAAATTGCGTTTACCTTCATTCCTTGACGATGTAACTCAATAATTCGACACCTCTCTGACATTGATAATGGTCTCCCAGGACAATATGGTCTTCCATATAAATTTGTCCCTGATGTCCTTCGATGATTATTACGTTTGCGGGGAGGGCGTTTTTCAGTGTCTGTTGTTGATATGTTTGTTGAAAGTTCTGTCGTTGTATTATTATTTAACATACTGGAATCATTTGTTATTGGGTAGTTAAAGTAACTAATATTGTTAAAATAATAGTTTGGGTATTCTTTTGTCACATCATAATATGGATTTCCTACTGTAGATTGTAGTTGGTAGCACGAATTATTATATTCTTCTGATGGAGTACTCTTTAGAAAAATATTTATATTATTAAACTCTGATAAGAAATACTATTAAACATACTTTTAGCCATGCATTAAAACTTTTTTCTAAAGCATCAGGAGTACTGGTATCTATGACATAACAACAATAATGATCCTCTAGCCATTTAATATTATCCATAATATATGAAAAAAAATTTATTTTATATTTAAAAAATATTAAAAACTTTGGTAAAAGTAAAAAAAAGTGAAAGCTTCTTTTGTAAAAAATCAGTAATTTTAAAAAATATACATTTATTTATCATTTTTAGGACCACCTCTTACTTTTTAAACTAATCCTGATTTTAAGGTAGACACATTTATCTATATTCCTAGTAGAAATAAACATTCATTTAAAAATCCATGTTTTTAACCTTTTAATATTAAACACAAAAGAAAAGAAATGGATAAACAAAATATGTCAAAGTGAAAGTTGATTAATATTAAGGGGATTTATTGTCATAAAAATACTAGTTAATGTTAGCAATTTAATAATATAAAACCTGATATCATCTACTTGTCTATTTATGGAAGCCTTCTTAAAACCAGGTGTTAAAAATACTTGAAAGAAATTGTTAGCTAAATAAATGTTTTATCAAAAAAAACATATAATATAAAAATGACTGTTAAAATAATACTCTCTTCTTTAAATAATATGATAATGTTTACATAACTTTATTAAAAATTTATTAAAACAAAGATGGCACATTTAATTAACAAAAAAGAAATTATAATAACTAATGGGAAAATATTTTATATAAAAATTTGAAAAAAAATAAAAAAGAAGGGTGTTGAATAAAAATTTATTAGATAGTTGGAACACCATACCCTCCTCCGCCTGGAGTTTTAATTTCTAACATTTCGCCAGCAGAAACCTCAATGGTACTTTTTCCTCCTATATTCTTCTTTTCACCGTTAAGAGATATAATTGAATTAACACCACATTTTCCAGGTTTACCGCCACACAGACCAAATGGTCTTGTTGTACGACGTTCCGTTAAAACAGACAATGTCATTGGAGCCCTAAATTGTAGTCTTCTAATGATTCCATTACCACCATCATGTTTTCCCTTACCACCAGAATCTTTTCTTATACAAAATTCTCTTACAATAACTGGGTATCTTGCTTCAACAATCTCAGGATCAGTTATTCTTGTGTTTGTCATATGGGTATGGACAGCAGATTGTCCAGCAAAAGTATCACCAGCTCCTGATCCACCTCCAATTGTTTCATAATACCCACCCATATATTTATTTCCAAATGTTATATTATTCATACAACCATGTGAAGCAGCACAGGCATCAAACGCTGACAATATAACATCACAAATACGCTGTGATGTCAAGACATTCCCACCAACAACAGCTGCATCATCACTTGGTGTTAATATAGTACCTGGTGGTATTGTTATTTCAATGGGATTTAAGCACCCCTGATTTAGTGGTATATCACGTCCAACCAAACAACGTATACAATAAATAATAGCTGCTTTAACAACACCTTCTGGAGCATTTAAATTATATTTACTTTGTGGTCCTGTTCCTGTAAAATCAAATATTGCTTTTCCATTATTTTTATCAATTTGTATTGATAAATTAATAACTGTACCATCATCCATCATGTCTTTTGACTTTATTGTTGAATTAGGAAGAGATTTAAAATAATCACGAACACATTTTTCAGCATTCTCTGTAATATGTTTCATATAAGCTTTTACGACATCCAATCCGTACTCATTTGTAAGATCCGTAAGAAGTGAAATTCCTTTTTGGTTTGCAGCAATTTGTGCTTTTAAATCAGCTAAATTATCCCCTAATTGTCTAGTTCCTGTACAACCAGGTTGTTTAGCTGGTTCATTTAATGCTTCTATTACTTTTGATTCTAAAAATATACCATTTTCAACGATTGTAAAAGCATTTTTAAAAACAGCACCCTCCTCAAAGATTGTTGTTGAATTAGGAGGCATTGAACCAGGTACTAAACCACCAATATCCGAATGGTGACCTCTATTAGCAACATAAAAATCAGGTATCTCTTGATTTGATATATATATTGGTGTAATTACAGTCAAATCTGGTAAATGCGAACCACCTTCTTTAGGGTGATTAGATAAAACAGCTTCTCCTGGTTTAATTCCACCAGGTCCTTTTAATTTAATCAAATATTTAACTGCTGTTTGCATACCACCCAAATGAACAGGAATATGAGGAGCATTAGCAATTAAATCACCATCAGGTCCAAATAATGCACATGAAAAATCTAATCTTTCTTTGATATTTGTTGAAATTGCTGTCCTTTCCAATACCTTACCCATTTGTTCAGCTATACTCATAAGACGATGACTAAAGATACTTAAATGGATTGGATTTAAATTAACACCAATATTTTTTAATCCTCTATCCTGAACATCTATTTCAATTGAACCATCGTATGTTATGGTACCTTTACAATTTGGATCAACAACAACAGTACTATCAGCATCTAAAATTAATGCTGGTCCATCAATAACTTTACCAGTTGTCAATTTTTCGAGTAACAAACACTTTGTTTCCATCCATTTTCCATTGAAAAAACATTTAACAATTTCTTCATATTCATAATTATTTGTTGATGAATTATTATTTGTTTTCTCTATTTTGGGGTAGGAAAATCGTTTTGCTGATGCTATAACACGTATATCTTTAACAATAACTTTGCGATCACAATGAACAAATCCAAATTGTTTTTTATGTAACATCTCAAATGCTTCTTTAGCTCTTTCTAGTTCCTCTAATTTTAATATACCATTTACATCTGTTTTAGCTATATCAACAACTATTGGTATTGTTGAGTCTGTCTTATGGTACCGAAGATAAAATTCAACTTTATGATGGACATCAAGATTTTTAAATCCGTTGTTAAGAAGATTATCTTTCGTTTCCTTCATCATACTAATAATCTTCTTCGTCAAAAATTGTCTTTTCCTTTCACCAATTAAGAGATCATCATTATAAGGCCATATAGTATCAGTAACAGTATCAGCTGCACCAATTCCATAGGCTGATAATAAACCACAATGAGGTGATATTTTTATTTTTGTTATACCCAATTTTTCGGCTACAGCACAACAATGTTGTCCACCAGCTCCACCAAAACTACAAAGCTCATGGGCAGCGGTGTTATAACCTTTACCTTCAGTTAATGTTCTTATGGGTCTTGACATTGTCTCATTTGCAACATTCACAAAACCTTCAGCTACATTTTCTATTGATAGTGAAGGTTGCCCCATGTCAGTGAGATATGAATTAATAGTTTTTGTCAATTTTTCAAACTCATTATAAGATGCTTCATAGTCTAGCGGTTCATCACCATTAGGACCAAAAATCTTAGGAAATCTCTCTGGAATAATTTTTTTCAAAACGACATTTGCGTCGGTGATAGTTAAGTAACCTTTTTTTCTATAACAAACTGGGCCGGGATCGGAACCGGCTGACTCTGGCCCAACAATAAAACGCCCATCTCTGAAGAATAATCTTGAACCACCACCAGCAGCAACCGTGTGGATATCCATTTGTGGAACTTGGATTGTTACACCTGCTGTTTGAGTTTCTAGGGTATGCTCAAATTCTCCAGCATATCTAGAGACGTCAGTTGATGTTCCACCCATGTCAAAACCAATTACGGGTTGTTTAGTTTTTTCATTATATGCTGTGATTGAAACTCCAACAACACCACCGGCAGGTCCTGATAAGATAGCTCTACATCCTATAAAATCATTAATTGCACATAAACCACCATCTGATCTCATGAATTCTAAGTTAACTCCCCTTAGGTTATCGATAAAGTTCTTTTTAAAAGATTCTATATATTCTTTAACAATTGGTGTCAAATAAGCATCTGTTACAGTAGTAAATGTTCTTGGGACAAATTTTGCCATATTTGATACTTTATGAGATACTGATACATGTTCAAATCCTGCACGATATGCTTCAGCTTCAGCATGCCTTTCATGACCAGGATATGCATATGAATTAAGAAATGATACAGCTAATGAAGTATAACCTTCTTCCTTTAATAATTTAATTTGTTCTTCGACATTTGATGTCTCAATTGATGATTCAATTATCAATCCATCTAAATGACCACAAGAACCATATAAACCATCAATTTTATATTCAACATCTTTATAAACACTATCAATGGGGAGTAAGATTCTTTCATTAACCTCAACAACTTTATTACATGGAACTTCAGGTTTAATAATATTAAGATCAAATAAATTTGGACGAGTTTGATTACCAATATGAAGGATATCTTTGAATCCTTTACTAACTAGTAATGCGCATTTTTGACCTTTTCTTTCTAGAAGTGCATTGGTCGCAACTGTTGTACCCATACGAATCCATTCAATATTTTCTAGAAAAATATATTATTGGCAACCAATTATATAATTAAAATTAAAAACTGACCTGTTGGTAAAGGCTCCTCAATTGGAATATTTTTTTCAGTAAACTTCTGTAAAAATCTCCTTATTCCTTCCGTTGGAGCAGATTTATATTTAGTTGGATCTTCAGATAATAATTTAAGTTTCTCAATTTTCCCAGATGGATAACAACATATAACATCAGTAAAAGTACCACCTCGATCAATTGCAAAACCAAGTTTCCCAATACACTTTTTTTTACATTCAACAGTCATTGTAGAAAGTTAGAAGATAAAAAAAAGAAGTCTTAAAAATAAGTTTGTGAATTTGTTAGTAAAAATAATATTTATCTAAAAAAAGAAATTATAAATGAAAGTTGAATATTTATTTATTTAAGAGATTATAACATGGTGTACAAAATTTTGTGATATGCCAAACATGAATAATATTAAAGGAGAGCACCTCCACATATATACTAACATGCAAGCTAAAAGAAAAATAGTATATGTAATTTAACGATTTAGCATCATCTAATCATTTAGTAGTATGTTGTCGCTTTTACAATCTTAATTTGATAGTAATTTTTGGAAAAATCTCTTACTCCATCAATAGGTCAATGAGCCTTTTTTATTACATATATATTTTCTTTTTATTTTCTTTTTTTTTTTGAAGAGAAGATAAATTGAAAAATTATATATAAGATTGTTACATTTACCATTGATACTATAATAAGGAGACCTCAGAAAGATGCGCATTATATATAATCGTATTAATCAAATAATATAATTTATTTAAACATCTATAATATATTTGTTCGAGGAATCCTAATGATGAAGCAAAAAATAACATTTATCAGACATAAAATGTATATACTTTTTAATAAAAAAAATACCACACTTAAATTTATTATTTTACACTCATTTTCACATCATTTTTAAGTAAATTTTAAAAAAAGAAAAATATTATTTTTTGCGCGAAAGACTAAACATTGATATGCATATATTCTTATCAGTTGAAATAATATTTGATATTATTGTAAATAGTGAGAGAATAT